>OY723392.1:19989486-20535448 GCA_963210295.1 Ophion ellenae
GAAGTTGAATTTTCACAAATTCATACAACTTTTGCGTACGAATCTCGAAAGATCGCGCATCGCACGTCCGGTTATTCACACAAGTAAATATACACGACTTCTCATCTTATATTTTTATCTCCGTGTGTTTCGTTCGCAGACGCGTGTCTGCGCTGTCAGGCGGAGAGCAAGAAGGACTTTTACGGGCGCCAGGACTGCGTGGTCGTATGGGGCGAGTGCAATCACTCGTTTCATTACTGCTGCATGTCCCTGTGGGTGAAACAGAACAACCGTTGCCCCCTGTGCCAGCAAGAGTGGTCGATCCAACGCATGGGCAAGTAGAGCACGAGGCTTCGAGACAGGAATATCGAGGAAACAAAAAATGACGAATATCCGGAGATTGCGAGGAAGAAGAAGAAATACGTCGTTGCCAACGTGCCACGAGGCATTCCGAAATTGTCGTTCTGAAGGTCATCCAGACTTTGAAGGTCAAGGTTCCAATCCTGTACATTCTTCGTGTTAGTCTACAAAAAAAGAGAGACAAAAGTACGAGAACTCGATGTATACAATTGCAGAAATATACACTTACGATTAAATGACAAAAAAATTGTTTTCGTTTGTTTTTTTTCGTAATAATATTCCAATAATTACCAATCGTAATCTTCACGTGCCGGGGTCATTGTGACCGTAATATTGCGCAGCCTCGACTTCAGCCACGTTTTTCGACGAATCTTTTTGTTCAAAGTCTGTACAGCCGCAATTGAAGATCAATTTTCTCGTAACTATAAAGATTTTCTCGTAACTATGGATATTTTCTCGTAACTATGATTTTCAAAACGGTGTACACGATTTCTCGACATCCAATGAACGGATTGACTAGAAATTTGGTACATTTATTCAGTGTAGTAGTAGTTTAGTCGTGACCGACGTTTTTCTATTTAACCTTTTTTGTTCATTAGATATTAATGATAATGATGTCATTTTTCCTAAAAAAATCGAAATCAAAACTTCGACATTTTTTTTAATGATTGAAACCCGACAGCACAAAAAAGCTCGGTCAAGTCTTAGCCAATATTGTCTATTTTAAGAAAAAGATTCGTTTTTTTGTGTCAGACGAACCGGATGGACAAAATTAAGTACACCGTTGAGCCCCTCACGTTCAAAGGTCCTTCACAAGATTGTTTGGGCAAAGTTCCGAAAAGGACATACCTCCGATTAATGTGGAATTTCGTGTACCCACGTCCTCTTATTCGTTGTTCGCGAACATGATGGTGTAGATACCCGAAACTTTGATTTTCAAGGTCAAAACTCACAAAAACTGATTTCCCAAAAGTTTTTCCATTCTATTGTAATCAATGTCGATCTTAGAGAAAAATGTTCCCTACAAAAGTTGCAGCCTATAAAAAGATTGATCTTTTATGTTATATACAAGTTTTGTCCAAAACCAATCTGTTTCGAGAAAAAGCGGACAATGCTCCAAAAAGTACATTTTCCTGAACTCCTTTAGGAAAAACAACTTTAGCAAACAACACACAACACGACGAACAAACCCAAACAACACACAACATAACAAACAAACTCAAACAATACGCATGCCTAAACAATAAACAAACCCAAACAACAAACAACACAACTAACAAACCCAAACAAACCCAAACAACAAACAAACTCCGACATTCCTGCGGTAAAATGCGTGAGTAGACAATATCGAACCTAATGAAGTTTAGCTAAATGTACTTATTGGAGCAATATCCCATTTTTCTCGAAACATAATGGTTTTAGACAAAAACTGTATGAAATATAAAAGATCAATCTTTTTATAGGCTACAACTTTTGTGGAAAATATTTTTCTCTAAGATCGACATTTATTTAAATAAAGCAGAAAAACTATTAAAAAATCAGTTTTTGTGAGTTTTGTCCTTGAATTCGAGTTTGCAGGTATTTTCACTATCATACTCGTAATTAGCGGATCAAAATACATGGGTACACGAAATTTTTAATTAATCAGTACATTAATTTAAGTACAAAGCACAAGTTAAGTACATTAACAAAGTTAATGTACTTAATTTTGTTAATTACGAATTAACGTACATACGAATTAAAGTACATACGAATAAATGTCCAAATGATTTTTCAATGTTCTTACTTATTCGTTCAAAGAGAATTTTGTTTAAATAACGCTGATTTTCGGGTCGTCACAGTAGTTTAACGCCTTAAAGATTAATTGTAGGCGTATGTGGGAATTTCTTAAATAATTTATATATGTACGATACATTGTTATTGCATCGGCAAACGGGTGAGTAGTGAGCGGTTATATATATATATATATATATATATATATAATGTAACTGTTCCGAGTGAACGATAATATATCGCGATATCAGTGATAACGACAATCGGATTAACGTGCAAAAGTCCACTCGTCGTCACCGAGATATATATACTTTTGTAGGAATTAATCGTCAATTACGCGCGATTAAAGAAATCTGACGCAGTTGTAATCGACATGCATCTGCCCGATTGACTCCTTATCGTGCTAGACATTGACCATTGGATGTTTGGAAAAAAAATACGTCATTCTCGATCTTTTCATATCCGCCCAACGTGCGTCTATACATTCGTGCAGATAAATCGTTATCATCCTTACATCAACTGTTATTGATAAACTTTAACGATCTTGAAGTTTGCATCGTTGGAACGCAACGAACATCGATTCTGTTCAGTCGATATTTCTTTTCCGCTGATTCTGACGATGAACATCACTGGGTGACTTTCACGTATTCTTATTAGAGATTGACCATCACAATTTGCAACAACAAAGAATAGTTTTTCGTAATAATGAAAATGAAGAAAAAAATGGCTGCGTTCCAACGAGTTTTAACGTCATAGGGATAGTACGATATCAGGGGCCATTGATTCCGGACATTTGAATGGAAATAATGAGAATTTCGAGAATAAAAAATTTGCCGTTTCGTCATTCTTAAGGGAGGTTTCAACTTTGCTGCGCCAAAAATGTTCGATTTTTTACCAATTTTTTACGCGAAATATATTAGATATAGAATGATGAAATTTTATATGTACACGTGCATGTTGAATTTTTATAACAATTGCTCATCTAGGGCGTATAGGAGAACTTCCGCAAACTGAAGTTTATGTGCGAATAAAATGAAAAGTTTCTGACTTACACCTAATCTGCTCACCTTTCTCTTCTTGAAAACTCTCTCCGATACAGCGAAATGTATTTTTTTTTCGTCCAAGAAAGTAGTAACCTCCCTTAACGGAGACTTTGTCCTTGGAGTGCCATATTTCAGGTGTTTACATTTTATTTTTTTTTAAAGGAAACTAGTAAAGCTTTTTGAGTGCGGTTTTTTTCTTGCTTTTATTCATGATATACAGAACGTTAAAAAAATTTTTTTTTTTTTAAAACCAAAATGGCGGCCGTTGCAGCTCCGTGAAAACAGGTCCTCAAATCGCGGGAGGTAAACGGCTGACATCACTGCCCCCTCATTGTTGATCTGAAACACAAATTCAAAGCATATTATCAATCTGTGACCCTTTGGTCATGGAATGACGGATGGGTTTTTCGTTTAGTACAAATTTCGGAAAATGGCGGCAATTTAAAAAAAATCGAATTTTCGCGTTTTTCTTCGCATAAAAAGATAAATAATAAATGCAAAAATGTATCTATCGAAAAAACGATCCGTCATTCCGTGAAGACATATTTTCTGAGTATGCTCTCCAAATTTCAGGTCGATATATTAATTACAGCGGTCAGGAGAATGTCAGCCATTTTTAAAAACGTGTTTTCGAGAAAAACGCGTTTAAAGTTTTGTAATGTGTTTACACAAATGTGTTTATAATTACCGCTAATCGGCAATGCCTGGTCCATAGAGGCATCCCTCCTCTTCTTCTAGCTGCTCATGTTGAGCCGCTAACATCTCCCGCCGATTTCAAGGACAAAGTCTCCCTTAAGGAAATATCAGCGCGTTTCGCGGTATTTGGTAATAAGCCAAAATTCAACAATTTTTTTTTTGGCTCATGAGTAACCTACCTTTAGTTCATTACCAATAATGGAAACCAACCGGGCGAGCTTGTTTAGGTTTGTGTCGAGATCCGCTCTTGAAGCGAGAGCCTGAATTAGAAGATAAAAAAGCGTTTTTTTCGGGATTTTTTAGAAGGGAAAGAAAACAAGTGAGTCCAGTAAACATTGAGGTATTTTTTCATGTATATTTGAAATGTAAAAAAAATGTTCAACATGAAACAATAAATGACTGCAGGTTTATCAGCCTATCCCATTTGCGTCTTGCCACTGCAGTCCCCAATCGGCGAGAAAGATGCAGCTCGTAATTCTTGACTGAAACAAAAAAAAACCAATAAATTTGTCAATTGTCATATATTTTTCTTCTGGGTGAATTAAGAAAAAGGTGAAAAATTCGTGAAATTATAACTTTTCTCAGATTTGGAAAAAAAATGTGTTAAAAAAACGTTTAACGTGCTATAAAAATGATTTAAAAAGACTTTTTCAACGACTTTTTTAATTCACTTAGGAGAGATTTTCATACTGAAGAAAATAAACTTTGGTTCGATTCAATAGGTCGTTTAGTTTTTTTGCTATCACGCCCGCCAATTCGGAAAAATCGTGAAAATGAAAACTGGAGAAAACGCGCTTCAAAGTTTTCAATAGGAGATATTTTTCAAATATCAGTATCAAATATCAATTGTTTCTCTGCTTTTGGCCTTGCATCTTCGAAAATATTTACAATTGGGCTCTCTAGCTTTATAAATATATTCTTGGATAGTTTATCTATCAATTGAGCAATAAAAATAAACGATTTTTCGGACCTTCTAATTCAGACTCCGGCCTTAAGGAAGTACGACTAGTTCTTCAGGATCAATAAAGGGACTAAATCTATGTTACCTACAGTTGCTCTGGTTTATGTTAACTTGTGTTGAATATTCGTATTATCGCTTCCAACGTGCCAAATTTGTGGTAAATGTTTTATTCATTGCATAATTACTAAGGAAAATTGAAAAATTAGATCCTAAACCACTGGACTGATTTCCATCATAATCACAAAAACAGTTTCACCATAAAAACGGACTAAAAATGTTGCACCAAATCTGTCGGAATCTTATTTAAATAACCCTGAATTACTTTAGCGGAATTAATACTAAGGGTAATATTGTAATTGAATATGTTACTGATTCGCGATCAATTGCAAGACTCCATCAGTAATATTAGGTATACAACTTAGTTCGGTCCGTTTTCAAAAGATGGCTCTAGGTGCTATAAATGTTAGCACGTTACAGCAAATTTTTGCTGTATCGTGAAGTATCAACATCTCTTAACCAAATATCGTTTACAGACCTTTGAGTTTTGCGCATCAAGTCTAATTTTTACTGCGGTGAAAATGTCGAATTTCGTCCCAAATAAGCACCATTAGCGGAAAGTGTTGATTTTCTGTTTCAATTGGAAGAAAAGTGCAGCTGAAGCCCACCGAATGCTGGTCAAACCATCACGGGAGACTTCTACAGGCAACAATTGATCCGTTTTAAGCGAGCTATAGCCGAAAAACGTCCAGAATATGCCACCAGACACGAGTCCATAATCTTTCAACATGACAACGCTCGGCCTCACGTTGCTATTGTGGTTAAAAACAATTTGGAAAATAGCGGGCGGGAAATTCTGGCTCACCCGCCTTATGCCCAGACCTTGCCCCTTCCGGCTACCATTTATTTCGATCGACGCAGAACGCTTTGACTGGAATACGCTTCACGTCACAACAGGGTATCAAAAATTGGCTCGGTTCATGCTTGGCTTCAAAAGATGAACGCTTCTTCCGCGACGGAATTCATAAATTACCAGAAAGATGGGGAAAAGTAGTGGCTAGCGATGGACAATATTTTGATTAAGGTATTCATTCATTTTATCATTCGAATGAGTGCGTGTTTTAAGCAAAAACGGACCGAATTAAGTTGTACACCCAATATAATGGAATTTTGAACAAACACCTGACAACATCGCGTTTGCGATGCTCAAATTTGGCACCCGGGAATCATCGGCGTGAAAGGCTAGGTTACGGTGCCGAGTTAGGTTATGTTCGCCAAACGTATCAGGTGTTACGCCCGACGTTGCTAAGTCTGTGGGTGCTATTTCGTTGTTCTGATCATTTTCAACCGGAAACTGAAATCTCTTTATAATGTGGTGCTTCCCGAGTAGAAATTTCTTAGGGTTAGCCTGACCAGGATCAGGCCCCGATCGGGGTGTGATAGGGGTAACACCTATCACGGACATCCTGATCCGGCCCCGATCGGGCCGGAAGTATTAAGGCCCTACATCAGGCTATACTAAAATGGCCCTACTGAGGCCGTCCCTGATAAGATCCTACTAAGGCTTTCCCCGATAGGGCCCTACCAAGGCTTGCCCTGATAGGCCCTACTAAGGCTTTCCATGATAGGGCCTTACTAAGGCTGTCCCTAATGTGGCCCTATTAAGGCTTTCCCCGATAGGGCCCTACCAAGGCTTGCCCTGATAGGCCGTACTATGGCTTTCCCTGATGAGGCCATAAATAGGCTTGCCCTATCCCTGCCTCAGCAGTCGCTAGATGCACATAACCTCTCATTTTTCACATGGAAACTTCGATTTTACAGCATCGTAGCTTCGGAGTTTCGATGCATTCCTGAATTCTATTAAAAAAAAGGTGCTGGTATAGACTGTCACGACAAAAAACGTTATGCAACTCGGATGCGCGTTAGAAGATTTCGGCAGCTTTGTAAGGCGAAGAGAGAGAGAGAGGAACTATATATATATATATTTTTTTTTAATTATTTTTATTATATATATAAAATATATATATATAAGGTTAAGTTTCAAAAATCTATAGCATGTTATTCGATAAACCTCTTTAATTGTCACAATGATATTAACTAATTGATATACTTGATGTGATACAACAAATAATTATAGGAATTCATTTGGTCTGTTATGCCATATCTGGGACCAAGATGTTACAAGCACTCGGTAGCATAGGGGCAGCGTGCCTAGCTTTGGGTAGGAAGGTACGAGGTTCGATTCCCATATAGGCGTAATATTTTCTTCGAACAAAATCGTTTCAGCAGGCCAGGGAATGACGAATTATGATACAAAATCATTGTAGTGGAACTCTAAATTAAGTGGTTCATTCCATTTTGGTTTTTTGAAATATTATATGGATTTCTTTCTGATCAGGCAACCTGATAGGGGCCTGATCAGGAAACCAGATCAGGCCCATATGTGACACAACGTTACATTTCCTAGTAGGGCCCTTTCAGGCTGCCTTATTAGTGCCCTACCAGGGCAGTCAGGCGACCTGATCGGGCCCTGATCTGGGCCCCATCGAAATTTCTACGCGGGTTGAACTACACGGTGGTTTCGAATTTTCGATTTTTTACTAAATCTACTATGTCTAGTGTATCAAATTTCGGTTGTCCAACGACCTTAGTTGGATAGGTGAGTAGCAAAACCGTGATCACCGCACTTCCGCTCGACCGTCTTCATAAGACGATGTGTTTAATTACCTCAAGGTGCTCGAATTTGCAAATTTATTACAAAAAAAAAACTGAACAGTCAATATACCTCGAATTTTGCCACAGAGTGCATAACGTTTCGTCAGCATCATTAAAAAAATCAAGTCCGAAAGTTGGATTGTTCTCAATGGTCGTACCTCCTTAAGGCCTAGGAGTCACTTTGGAGCCTTATGAGTTCGAAGAGGGACGAACATACTGTTCATCCCTCTTCGGACTCCTAGCGATTAACGTAGTTCTATAGGTACACGTATGAGCCAAAAATTTCGGTCGAAACGTATAGTAACATCTAATGCATATACGATGCTGTTGGTTGTAAATTTTTTGACAGAGCTTGTACCCTCTATAGGTATGTCCCACACATTCGCACCTCATGCATAGATAGGTTTCATACTCGTATATAGAGAGGCGCTGTAATCGTGGCAACAGCGCGATTTCCCTGCAGTCATAGCGTTGAGCTTCCTACGATCCGTCTTTCGCGAAATATTTTACATAAATTTTAAAAAGCGTGAAAATGTCAACCCGAATGCGATACAAAGGAAAGTTTACAAGAAAAAAGGCGCTTGCTAAAAGACTGAAAGCTGTGACCGCCATGTGTCAAGCGAATGCGGCTAAACGCGATGAGAATAACCATAACCTCAACGATCAGCAACAAAAATTCGCTGTCGAAGGACGTCGGATCGTGGATTTACACCATCTTGCCGACAGTTTAAGTTGTATTCGCTGCAACAAAGACAAATACATGCATAAATTGAACGAATTCAATTTGTTTGCAGAAATTTTTTTTTTCACATCCGTCTCAGAATTACTAGAACTCGGGAAAAAAACACGCCTCGAGTTCCCAGACCACGCGCCGATCAGCTGGCTGCAGCGTAAACCGTTGCCATTTCGTTACAGATGGTTGGGCCCCAGTTCGGTGTGGAATAAAATTACCACTTTTCATAAGTCGATATCTCCGAAACTAAACGGTCAAAGTTTGTAATTAAAAAAAAATCAATCCTACGATAGTACTGCGTACACGTGTGTTTTTATTTTGAAATCCTAAGATCCGTTTAGAACCTATATCGAGAAATGCGAGCAAATTCCTATCGGTGTATGTGTTGGGTATAGGAATCGTGTACAAAAGTACCAATATTCAATTGCAATTATCTCATGAACTAAACGGTGAATCGAATTGAATTTTTGGGCATCACTCCATGAATGTCATATCTACACCATACTTAGATTTCAGCCAATTCCGAAGATTTTACCAAAACTACAGAACTACCTTAAGGTAATTCTATTGCTTCACACTAGCCACTGATCATACTTGAGACTTGTACAATTTATATATTGAACATATGCAAAGAAAAAAATGTGTAGTAACTAAAATTTTCCATGTGTAAACTGTTGAATGAATGTTCACATTTAATTAGAAAAATGAAAAAATAGTTATTCCAACGATTCGCGCAGTATTTCTAGGTTTGATGTTTGGCAACATTGGTTCTATGTTACTGAACCAGGTGAGTTTAACCTCCATGCTTTTCAACGTCGATCTGTCAAAACAATGTCAGGTGTGGGAAATATAAAGCATGTATTCGGGCCCCGACTGGTAAAAAGCGTGGAAAATGTGTGTTGGCAAAATATGTCGGTTAAAAATGAAATATGTGTGGAAATTCGAATGAGTGAGATGAGGTTAGGACTACAGTCAGCTGTTGCCTTGCTGTCACGTCTCTTTATCGTAGCAAGTGGTAACAAACCCAACACCGGAAGTTCAAATTAAACTTGATATTACATAAAAAGTTAGGTCAATAAGCGTAATTTTTTCTAAGAGCATTGGATTACTACAAGTGTTAAGTATGTAAATCTGATTATTTTTAAGAATCTGACGGATTCCCACTATTGTATACACTTTCGTAGCGACCGGAAATTGAGTTTTTGCATGTCGTCCCGGAATTCCTTCACAAAAATACGCAATTTTTTTCTTCTCTGTAATTAGGTCGATAACCGACCCTGAAATTTTAAAGAGACGTATATTAATATTTAGTGAAGCTAAAAAAAATTAAAATCCTATGGATTGAAGCCTGGCGATAGGATGACCTTAAAAGTACTATTTTATTCCCTGTCTAGACGCATCTATAAGCGAGGAAAACATGGTAGTGGTATATAAAACACACTTTCGGCTTTTCAGACCCTGCTTGAACTACATATATCCAAGTTACCTTGCCTGTTTTTTTTTTTTTTTAATATTATCAGTAATAAAATAAAACCATCTGCGCAACGAGCAAAGACAAATTTTTAAATTCCAACAAATTCCAAAAAAACTTCGCTTTTAATAACTAACGAAAAATCCTCATTTCAACGCAAAATAATCGAAATATCAATTTTTACCACTCTCAAAATTACGTTTATTTTGACTTGACAACCCAAAATTCACCATCAAATTGTGGCGCCACGGAAATCGTACTCTTGCCACATTTGCAACAAAAAATCATTTTTCATAATAATAAAAACGAAGAAAAAAAATATCGCTGCATTCCAATGAGTTTCAACGTCATGAAACTAAATCCACATTTTCCAAAAACCCCTTTATTTCCGTTCTTCGTTTTTTTCTACGCTCGACAGGCCATTCGGGCGCCTGATTTTTGTTATCTTCTAATCGATAAGTGAGCTATGTGAAAATTAAGTAGGAGCGATTGAATAATTGAAAAGTGTCCGAATGTAACGGAGAGTTACGAGTCTCTAACGCGTTCAATTAGTTTGCCCGATGTTCGCTGACGTGAGCGCCGTTTGACGTAGCGCGAAACGCGAGAAGCATAGGTCAATTGACGCGTTATGGGATCGCATGTGTAACAAGAGCGAGAGAGAGAGAGAGAGAGGGAGAGATACGGTGATAATAAAGCAATGATGATAATAACGCGAAAGTCGCAGCGCGGAACAGGCGTTTGAGATTTCGCGTGATCGAGCCCACGTCGTCGTCGTCAGCTGCCTCACGACGAGTCGCGCCTCCGCGCGAGCACGTTTTTACTCGCATATACGCGCCAATGTAATTCCTTGCGCTTCGCCGGCCGGTACGTGCCCGCCTTCAGTATACGTATGAACGCGCACGTAGCTTGAAACGAAGGTCGTTGCGGCCTCCCTTTTCTTTTTCTTTTTTGCCCTCTTCCTCTTCCCCTCCGCGCCGCCCGTCGTCTTTTTTTTCTTCTCCTTTTACGTCGCGCGGCCCGCTTTTTTGTAACATCGCGATCGTCCTCGCGGCATGACGTCACGAATTCTCGGAGGCTCGGCCCGAAGCGTCGACCAATCGGAGAGTAGAAAGGAATCGGGCGTTATACGCGGACGGGCTTACTCGTGACTCTCGTTTCGCTTCGTTTCCCGCAATTACTATACCATTATACTGTTATTATTATAAGAGGTGCCGGACGAGCCCACGATCAAGAACGTCGTCCATAGGACAGCGCTACTCGCGTCTCTCTTTTCGTTACTTCTCTCTTCCCCCTCCAACTTTCCTCGCTACTCGGCGAACCTCCCTCCCCCCCCCCAACCCGGCCGCAAATTCTTCGGAATCAACGGGTCAACAGCTGCTCCGAGAGACGACGATTCGACGCAGCAGCTGAGCACTACACGCACACCTATACATATTCTCCAGTCGATATCATCGGGTTGCAACAAATTTCGAAATTTGTCTCAAGGATTTTCGGCCCGCGGAGAACGGGGACGTTCGGGGGTGGACGGAGCGGTGGAGTTTAACGGGAAATACAAAACGAAAGCGAATTCTACGAAAGAGAGATAGAGGGAGAGAGACGCGAAAACAGTTTTGTTTCCTTTTAACACTATTGCGACAGATGTCACCACTCTAGCCTATTGTTGAGCACTTACACTCGGGCTTAATAGGCACAACATACACTAGGCAAAAGAATTAAAGGATATTGAAAAAGTCCGCCAATTTTAGGGTCATTTTCGAATAGCTGTAACGACTCGAAAAATGGTCGTACAGCAAAATAAAAAAAATAAAATTGAAGGTGTGAATCTCTAGTTTTGAGATCTTGAGCTCAACAATTTTTCGCATCAGCCAATTTTTAGTAGCCATACAAAAACCAAAGTAAGCAAAAATTTCAAAATTTTTGCTCATCTTTCACAGTCTGCACGGACTTTAATAAATTTTTTTGAATGATCGGATTGAAAGGATCGTCTAGCTGGATTCTTCCCCTTTAATTTGAGCGGCGGGAGAGCTCTGTACGATTTTTTCTCGCTGAGTTATCGATGTTCAAAGCAAAAATGACACTTTTGACTTTGATGACTGATTACTCGGAGACTAATGGTCGCACAGAAAAAAACCAGAGGGTTTTGGAAACTTTAAAGTATTCTCTATAAGATGCTTTTATCTTTTTTTTTATCAAGATTTTTTTTATGCGGGAAAATGGATTTTAAAAAACGTGAAAAATGGCATATTTACGAATATTCTTTTAACTAAGGATTATTTTGCCACTATCGAATAGATAAAAAAATCGGTTTTTTTATGACCTCAAAGTATCCTAAAAAAGCCCTCAAAAGTTTAAACCCCTGCGATTTTTTTTTTCATTGTGTTCCGAATGATCGAAATCGTGGTTTTTGCCAAAAATCGATTAAAGGCTAAATTTACCACCTTTTATTCGTCTTTTGAGAATCACAATTTTTTTGGCATTGATCCGAATTTCCGGTGCTAAAAAATGTTGATGTTGAACAACGGGAACAAATTTAGCTATTTAAAAATGACCCTAAAATTGGCGGACTTTTTCAAGATCCTTTAATTCTTTTGCCTAGTGTATATTGATATTTTTCTGATAGACTTTAAAAAAAAGGCTTACACGTAGTTGAAATTTTGGAAAATGTCGTTTTTCGGTTTTCGACGGATTCTCAGAGTGTAATATTTCTAAAATATTCGCTGAGCATTTCAAGGCTTTCCGTTCGAAATTAACGGAGTTTAAGGCAGGTTCGGTGAACCGGCCAACTTTTCAAGCGTTTTTTCTCAAAATTACTTGAAAAAAATTGGTAACTACGATATCGAAAAAAAATCACTGCACCGATCAATTCCATATTTTACATGCTTCTTTTACATATAAAAAAAATGTGCTTAAATAGTACGAAATTTATTTTCCATGCATCGTTTGTTTTTTAACGAGAATCGAGCGTTTTTCTCATCGAAAATGGATGCATTCACTTTGGATGGCGGCCATTTTTTTCAAAAATTAACATTTTATTGAACCTTTCGTTCGAGCACTAGAATATTTCATGCAAAAACTAAATGCGTTTGAGTTTTTTCCAACGATTTGTTTCCGAGCAGCAGCGGCCACTGCGAAAAACGTTTTTCAAACAAATGTATCTACCGCATTGATAAATATTTTTCAATACACAAATTGTAAAAAATACTTAACCCTTCGAGAGCACACCGCCGCTGCCAACCTATAAGTACATCTTGGGTCAATCTGACGCGAGGCGTTTTTCAAATCGTTGTATTCCGGTAAATATGCATTTTTTGTTTTTTTTTGCAGTTTTTTTTTGCAGAGCAGAGTTTTGCGTTTTTTGTAGTAAGTTATCCATATTTTATGGCCCTAAATTTATTTTTTGACGAAAACGAAAATTAAATGCCAAAACATTCGTTCAAAGTGGGGCATACGTTGAAAAATACGTACTTACACGAAAAAAATCACTGGGTCAAAACGGCCCAGTGTGCACTCGAAGGGTTAAAAAAATATTAAATGAAAAAATGTTGTCAATAAAACATTGGAAACCTGCATACGTTTTCCCAGAAAAAGTTCACGGAAATTCCTTTTTTTCCTGTCACGAGCTAGCTGTAACCCGTTAAGGGGGTGATTTTCCAATTTTTTTTTAAAGGAAAGACCTCTTCGGCATTTTTGAGACTTAGGATACGTTTTATCAGTACTTTTTACTGTTACATGGAATTTATTTTAACGATCTTTAAAGATGTCTTCCAAGTCTCAAAGAAGTGAAGGAATCTTTCTTCTAAAAATAAATAATAAAAATCAGCAAATGGGTACCACGTGACATACGAGTGGGAGACAGACAACTAAAATTTTCAACCAGAGATTTCTCAAAGATAAATAATATTTAGGACAAAAGAAAATCGTTAAGCTCTACGTCAGACAATTCTCCAAAGCCTCATGTTGTTTTTTCCTTAAAAAAACTTGACCATCTATGAGGAAATTGGGTTGGAAAATTTGTGAGGTTATGTCGAGCTTGTACGTGCCCTTAAGGCCTTAGGCCACAGTAACGGGTATAAAATCATGTGCGAATTTAACAATTTTTTCGTATGAAAAAGTGATTCACTCATAAAATTAATTACACATCTATTTAGTATGAATATCAATCTGTTGGAAAATATAAGTATATATATTTTTTTTTCGATGTACAAAATGGCCGACTACTAATATTTTCTTTTGTTATCTTTTTTTAGGCGCTCCACGGCGTGACATTTAGCATCCACAATTCTTTACCTAGAATAAAAAACAAAAATTCTCGTCAATTTACATTAGAATACCTAGAGAGGTACGTACGGAATTAAAAAAATATTGTCTTATTTAAAAAATGTAGGCATTTGAACTTAAGAAACGAATTTTCAGTGAAAAATTCCGTTATGACTGCTCATAAACTGCTCATAAAATGAAAAGTTTTCGATTAATCAGAAATTCCGTACGTACTTCTCTGCGAAATGCAATTAGGAACATAACTTTGAAATTTGAAGTAAATCGAGTGAAAATTGTTGAAGTTATTTGTCACGCCAATTGGAAAAACTCTGTTTTGAGAAGTTTCGAGTAGTCGGCCATTTTGTACATCGAAAAAAATATATATTTTTTAACAGCGTGATATTCATACTAAATAGATGTGTAGTTAATTTTATGAGTGAATCACTTTTCCATACGAAAAAAAAACTGCTCTTTCTCATTACTACGACAGAGTTTCAGAGAGACACCTAGGAATGATCTGATTTACAGTAAGAACTAAGATGTTACCCAGTGCCCCTCAGTGTCTTCGTTTGCTCTTATCCCGTAAGAAAGCGCCTCAGCGTCTATTTATAGGTTAAACGCGAGCGCACGCGCGTCCGAATTCTCGTTTTTCCGGTCGCTGTACCACAAGTTCCTCTGTCGCGGAAAGAATGAATGTGCAGGCCTCGGAAGATTACCGGCAAGCAAAGTCCAATACTTCGTTGCGCCGCAGGGCGAACGTCGCGAGACGAGCCTCCGTGATCTCCGACAAGTACACACGTCGGAAGTGCTCGCTGCGCGGTGAATCACGATCGTATCTTTCGTCTTAGGTAAACTTGCGTCTCTCGATGCGAAATTGGGACAATACGCGAATGACGCGTTGGCTAAAGGAGAAAACCTTCGCGCATATGTTCTAAAGCAAATAAAATGATGCAAGTCTCGAAAAAACTCTCGTCGTGCGATTAAACTTTTTTTTCTTTCCTCCTAGACTTTGGCCTCTCACTGAGCAAGTTATCGCACTACACGAGTCCAATTGAACGATCGATTTTCCCGACAGTTCGCGAAATATCCGTCACTTTGAACAACAAGCTATATTTATTATCGTAACACTGACGATGGTTTTTATTTATGGGGGGATATTCTCGCGTTCTTGTGGATTAAAATAAAGATATGCAAAATAATTCTTCGACGAGTACTTATCCCACTTCTCTTGGTTATGTAACACCCATTTGACAGCTTATTATTATTATTATGACCTCGCACCTATCTTGCATGCATTAAGGCCTTAGGCCACAGTAACGGGTATAATATCTTGTGCGAATTTAACTATTTTTTTCGTATGACAAAAGTGATTCACTCATAGAATTAATTACACATCCATTTAGTATATCAAGCTGTTAGAATTTTTTTTTCGATGTACAAAATGGCCGACTACTAATATTTTCTTTTGTTATCTTTTTTTAGGCGCTCCGCGGCGTGACATTTAGCATCCACAATTTTTTACCGAGAACCAAAAACAAAAATTCTCGTCAATCTACATCAGCATACCTAGAGAAGTACGTACGGAATTTAAAAAATATTGTTTTATTCAAAAGTTGTAGGTATTTGAAATTAGGAAATGAATTTTCAGTGAAAAATTTCATTATAACTGCTCATAAAATGAAAAGTTTTCGATTAATCAGAAATTCCGTGCGTACTTCTCTGCGAAATGCAATTGGGAACATAACTTTTAAATTTAAAGTAAATCGTGCGAAAATTGTTGAAGTTATTTGTCACGCCAATTGGAAAAAAGCTGTTCCGAGAAGTTTCGAGTAGTCGACCATTTTGTACATCGAAAAAAAATACATATATTTTTTCTAACAGCTTGATATTCATACTAAATAGATGTGTAATTAATTTTTATGAGTGAATCACTTTTTCATGCGAAAAAAATTGTTAAATTCGCACATGATTTTATACCCGTTACTTTGGCCTAAGGCCTTAACATACTCCTATCGCTCATACATAATAATAATAAACAAATAAAAAGAATGTATTAACAAAATAAATAATAAAAAACGTATAATGATGAAATATATATCAATTATAATAAATGAGACAATCGAATAAAATAAATAATAAAAAACGAATAATGATTTTTAAAAATAGATAATACTAATATGATCAATAGTAATAATAATAGCAATGGTAGCGACGATGATAAAATAAAAAATGAGAAAAATATTTTAAAAAATAATGAAAAATGAATAATAATAATAGCAGAAAAAGTCTGCCCGGAGCAATAAAATCTATTGTTTGAATAATAATAGCCTATAAATAATTGTAATAATAACCGTAAAAAACAATGATAACAATAACAATGATCGCGATTTGGCAAACATGTGCGTACATTATTTCCTCAAAAGTGACTAAAAAATAAATAAAAATCGAGAAAAGTGCGACTTCGATGAAAAGTGGAGCGTGTGTTGCTGCTGTCGAACATCTTGTAGGAACGTTAAAAATAAATTATACGACAAATGGATTCATGGCTTTTATTTCCTGGCTTGTTTCGTTTCCATTCTCATTATTATGATGAATATTATTGTTATGCTTGTGATTATCGGCCGGTCCGGTAGCTTGGACAGGCGGCGCCTGTTACACGGAAAGTGCGCTCGTACGATTATGCGGAATGCGAAGGTCGTTCCGGTCAAACGAGAGGCTCGTCGAGGCGCTCGACCAATGAGAGACTCGACTCGGCGAGTCGCGCGGTGCAGCCTTCTCTCTCTCGCTCCGTCTCGTTCCGTCTCATTTTGTTCGACGATGCGCGCGGCGGAGTCTTTGCCTGGTAACAGAGAGCCAAGACTTGGTGCGCGAATAGCGAGGGGTCGGTTAACCTGACTGACGTTTTCGGAGGAGCGCTGACTCTCTCTCTCGGTCTCTCCCTCTCTCTCTCGGTCAACGTTACTATAATGATTATCATAATGATGAAATCGCTGGTCGGCATGATGGAAGAAAAAAATCGTATCGCTCGATCTGGCATTTGTTATCTTAAGGGGTTAGCCTACTGTGACGAGCAGAAAATCGGGATTGCTTAAAAATAATAATTTCGAAGAAACAAGTAAGATGATTGAAAAATCGTTTCGACATTTATTTGTATGTACATTAACAAAGTTGTGTACCAAATTTTATCAAATAATATTAATGATTGAAGAAGTTGTAAACAATCTCGTGAACGACCTTTGCATGTGCGGAGCTCAATGGTGTACTTGATTTTGGCCACCCCGTTGATCGGAAACGAGAAAAACGAGTTTTTTTATTCTTAAAATAGGTAATATTCATTAAGACTTGACCGGGTTTTTTTTGTTATCGTGTTTCAATCATCAAAAAAATATTTTGAATTTGTTTTTACGATTTGTCGCGGAAAAATGACATTATTATTGTTAATAACTAATGAAAAAATGTTAAGAAGAAAAACGTCGGTCAAGACTAAACTACTATTGTACTGGAGTGTAACAAAGTTCAAGTCAATCCGTTTATTAGATGCCGAGAAATCGCGTACACCGTTTTGAAAGACATAGGTTACGTTCAATCTGCGGTTCCTGCACCAAATGTTGGACCTTCAGTTGCCTCACGAAGGAGTGTTCGTTATTCTTACCGAAGCATAACCCCTTAATGCCTCTCTCTCTCTCTCTCTCTCTCTCTCTCTCTCTCTCTCTCTCTCTCTCTCTCTCTCTCTCTCTCTCTCTCTCTCAAGTTAACCGCTCTATCAATTGTAATCTGTAGATTTTTCTTTGCTTCTCCCGCATATTAAGACCATTCATTCCTTCAATGCCAAAGTAATAAAGGGTTTCACAAAATTATCTGACATTTTAAATTTCGCGCTATTTTTTGTGTGGCGAACATAGAGTACTAATATTTGACAACTGGCATCAGGAAGTATTGAGGTTAAGTGAGGAAGAATTACATGATCGAGCAACGCATAGAAATTGTTATTTGTTGTAGTGTTACTGCATACTTGATGCAGACGAAGTTGCATGATCGTGCGATTTGACGCCATTGGACTTCGTTCTTTGGGATTTTCTGAACGGGAAAGTGTATGCCAATGATCCACAGACCATTCCGGAGCTCAAGGAACCAATTGGACGCTCCATTAATGAAATTAGTCCGCAATTATGCCAAATGTTATTTAAAATTTCGTCAAACGAGTGAACGTTTGCAAACAGGGACAAGGCAGCCGTTACCGGATATTGTGTTTCACACATAACCTCCATGTTTGTACCTTATATGAAAATAAAAATATTCGTACTTTCCAAACGCATAATACGTTTTATTAATAAATTAAAATGTCGGATCATTTTGAGACACCGTATAGAAGAAAGTTTGCGCGTTCTCTATCCGCGGATTGGTGTCGGGCGTTTATGATTTTATTGGCCCGTCGCACTTGACATTTGCCCATTTTCGTGACTTTTTCCGAACTAATATATATCTGTTTTTAAATGACGCAACAACGAGTACGGCGATTTTTTCGATGACTGCACGAAAAGGATTTCGCATACTCCACGTTCGTTTGGTCGATTAAAAGAGAAATGGTTTGTATATCTGTCTCTCCCGTTCTTGTGTGCTCGCCGAGTGCCATCGCTCTCGCGCCTGTGGCTCAAGTGTTTCGTGCGCATTTACTTGTCCAACGCTGGCTTAGGACGGCTCGAGCGTTCACCGTTGAACGTTAAAGGACGCCGATCTTTTCACTCGTGTCAAATGAAACTTCAACTTCGAAGTTTCTACAAGTTCCACCACTTCGTTTATCCGAGAGAGAGAGAGAGAGAGAGAGAGAGAGAGAGAGAGAGAGAGAGAGAGAGAGAGAAGAATGTGCGGCGCCGTGTCTCTTACGGAAGATCGTGAATGCCGCTTGACTTTCAACGTCGATGGTTTATTTGTTCACAAGATAACTGTAGCTTAATTCGTTATTTCTAACGAGAAATTGCCCTAAATTGTCGAGATTTCACGGCAGGATTGTTCTTTAGAGCGCTGTTACGAGGGTGATTTTTATGACGGAATAACTAAAAACAATACACATGTTTATTAGTCCTTCAACATTAACAAATTAAAAAAAAAATATGATGTACCTTTGTTTACAACGGTGCGCGGAAAACGCCTCCAATTTGCGACCAGTGTTGTGGACGTTGTATGAATCTGAAAAAAAAACGAAACATATTCTTAAGGGGGAAGATACCTTTGAGGAAAAAATTGAGTGATTTTTTTTTTAAAGAAAATATGTCCGCCACTTTTTTAGACTTAGAGTAAGTTTTATTACGACTTTTGGCTGTATATGGTATTTTTTTAAAGGTGATAAAATAATCGCATCATTAAAAAATGTTGACATTATCTTATTACAACTTGGAAGTGGAATTTTTTTTCCAAACAAAACAAATTAGTGTCTTTGTAAGGTATTCCTTTAGGCGTCTTTTGAAAAACTGCTTATGCTATAGCTCAAAAAGTTATTGATCGGTCTAGCTAAAATTTTGGGAGATTTCTCACTATAACATTATTGGAAGGATATACCTGTAGAAATATAAGAAAGTATAAAAATCAAAACTAAGTAGGTAATCAAATTTCCATATTTTTGACTATTTTCTCGACAATTTTTACGCCAAAAAAGTAATTTATTTACGCGATAACCTTAAAACTTTAAGTATATCCTTCCAATAATCTTATAGTGAGAAACCTGCCAACATTTCAGTCAGATCGATAACAATAACTTGTTGAGCTAGAACATGAGCAGGTTTTCAAAAGACGCCTAAAGGAATACCTCATCAAAGTTCGTCCCATAGGCAGTGTTATTTTCGATGACTAGGATCACGAGGCCATTGAAACTCACTAAAGCGCCCTCTATGCTAGGCGCTTTTGTGAAACAAGTTTTTTTCAAACCCAACAACTTGGCGCCCCTTTAAATTGCCGCCCGGGGCCGATACCCCGGTTTGCCCCCCCCCCCCCCCAGATCCGGGGTTGAGTATCATTAAACGGTTTTCACAAACGTATTCAGAAAGGCCTGTATAATAAAAAAATGTAAGAAACTGCCTTGAAATAAAGGAAACTGCCTTGATTCGTTATTTATTTTGCTTCCTGAGAAAAAGACTGTAGTGCAGCTGGTCAGAAAAAAAAATAGACAAATATTCCCACAGATGGAAAGTGTAGTTTACATTTTTTGAGAATTTTAGAGTCACGAACGATTTTCCGTATAACGTAATAATTTTATTAAATGATTTCTATAAAGCAATTAAGGTATAAGAATGAACAAAGGAAGTATTATGATGTACACAAGAGTGCGATAACAATAAAACTATTCGATAAAGTATTCAAAGCTCGCGGACTCCGTCATTGCATTGCCAGAAGATTTGAAGCGGGAACAGATAATTCACAGGATTCGCCATCTCGCGGTTACTGTCGCAAGTACGCGACGACTCTAGACGTCTGTTTGCCGGCAGTTGGCGTGAAATGGTTCGTCCCAGCTCAGCCTGCTCATATATTCGAATCTTGTCGAGTTTTTTTAGCCGCTCGTCTACGGGCTCGTATTGCCGCCACATTTACCTTCTGCTTTCGCGTACATTGGATGTCGGATACATAGTATTCGGGTTGGCGGAATTATCCCTCGGTTTTAATCGCCGTCGCCATCTCGCGGTTGAATCGTGCATTAAAGCGGGATGTACATTTAGACGGAAAAAAATTAAGCAATTTTGAGGGATCTTTCGAACTAAGAAATCATTATTCTACATTTATCGAACTACAGGTATACTTTAATACTATATTTAAGTACCCACATTTTTTTTCTAATTCAATTGATATCAAAATGGCGGAGCTGTGGCAGGGAAGACTTTTGTTTGACTTCGATTTGCAAAATTCAAATTTTTGACCGTTAGAGCATATATAGTTTCTATTTGATAGTAATTAAAACTAAGGAAATGCAAATTTGTGATAACTGCACGCATTTACAAAGAGAAAACAAAATTTAACGCAGTGTCTGTAAAAATTGGATTTAAAAAGTAGTTTTTTTTTCTGTTTTTTCGAAAACAATTCTCGTCAAGTAGAACGTACCAACATTATCAATATTTCTAACAAGTTTCAACTCAATCGGCTTAATAGTCTTTGAGCAATCGTGCACGCCAATTTTGAAAATGCAATTTTGAGAAAAAACGTGTTTAAAGTTTACATAGAATTTCAATTAAATTGCACTACGTACTTGTGGAAACTAATTACTTAAAAAATCTGTTACAAAGTAATTAAATTATGAATTACGGTAGGATTCAATTACTTTTTGCCCATCTCTGCCTGCTCATCTGCGCTCGCGCCGTCAGGCACAGCGTTGACGGGCTGTAACGTTTGAAGTTTTTCGAATTTCGCTTCGAAACTTTGAGAATATATATATAGAAATTCTATCGTTAAAAAAAAATCGATTTTTTATCGCTGTAAATTTATATCCTTCCTTAATGTGTGGCTACATTGCACCGGAAGTGACGTCACATCCGTAATTTTACGGCTTTTATTGTTGGTTCAAATGGTATTTTAGCTGAACTCCAAAACAGCTTATTATTTTATTTCGTAAAATTCATATTATTATTATATTTATTTGCAAAGCATACGTCGAATAATCGTAGATGCGATCTATGCTGAGATTTTTTTATTCAAATTCTGTACAATGTCGTCCTAACAAATATTTCATCGCGCTTTATATAGTTAAGTAAAAAAAATGTTGCTCCTACTGCGGCTCGGGATGAGCTGCCTCCTCAAAAAAGATCAAAACAGTCGACTCTCGAGTTCGCGCATCCCATAAGTGTGATCTTTTTTCGCCTGTTAAGGTGCACTTGCACGGACAATTTTTTTAACGACAATTTCCCGGCAACAGTCACCGCAGGTAGTGGAGCAATTGGTGGAGCAATCCGGACCAATTTCTAAAAATTGCTGCAATTGTTTCGGCAATATTGCTTTTAATTGCTTATATATTTTCTAATTGGTGGAGCAATCTGGACCAATTTCTAAAAATTGCTGCAATTGTTTCGGCAATATTGCTTTTAATTGCTTATATATTCTCTATTGCTAACGGATAACACCACTCTAGGATTTTGGAAAAAACGTTTTTTTTGTTGCTTAAAAAATACTTTGGGTTCATAAAAACAACATGCAATTGGTGCTGTAGCGATTTTTTTTAAAGGTTCAATCATCTATTTTGCCGCAGCGCCTCGGACTTCTTTCAGGCGCCTCGTACAACATTAAACGCGTTTTTCTCGAAACCACTTTTTTCAAACTGGGAGGACGGATTACTCGAACTCCTTTGCATGCATCGATTTGAAATGTTGATAGTAGCTTCACAATTACATTCTCTATGGGAGTACGTAGCCGTTTTTTAATTAATTGTAAACGTTTTTTTCTAATAAACAATTTACTGCTTATTTTTTGGACCAAAAATAGATTTATTTCTTTCAAAGTGCGCCATTTTTTTCAAAATTTGATAAATAAAATCCCTACGTAGTCCCATAGCTAATAATATATAAGGGGTTCCATACCATTTCGAACGATCAAAAAGTTGTCCACTCTTAAAAAAATTGAAATTTTGTCAAATTATTCAATTATATGAAAAAAAAGAGTGTAATTTTTTTCAAAATTTTTGGATCGCATTTTCTCGAGCTTTTCAAAATTTCCAAAATTTCAAAATACCGTTATATCTCGTGAACATTTGATTTAACAGAAACATGTTTAAAAGAAAAAGGTTGCAACTTTACATGAGCTTTGTGAAAAAATTTTGTTTTGAATTTTTCGAGTTTAAAAAATGCCCATTTTCACCAAAATTATACAAAAATATTTTTTTTCGGTCGGTATGTCACTTTTGATTTTTCTCAAAAAATTCCAGAAAATACTCTGGAGTGTGTAACAGTAACACCTATTTTTTTCAGAGTGGCTCGATTCGTAATTCCAAAGCTGTGCTTTGTTTTTTTATTATGAGATATTTTTGTAACCCTTTGTAAAAATTAGTTTGTAACAAGGCATTTGAGAAACCACCAAGAAAATTCAAAGGAAGCATATGACTTCTCGGCTTGGCTCACACCGTGCAACTTAGTGTAAAAAAATCAAAACACACTGAGAACTCCGATAGTATATTGGCATGAAGGGGGAATGTTGACAAACTGAAGGATGTAGAAGGCATTTGACGGCGTACATTACTTTGTAGGACAATGTTTATATTGGGCGGTCAACGATACTTTGCATCACATTTTCCATATTGCATGACGACGTTACTTTGTATCACAATTTTCATGTTGGACGACGAACGTTACTTTGTATGGCAAGGTTAACTTTGTATACCTTACCGATAATTTATGATTAAGCTCAAAAAAATTATTACTGTTATGGATGTTTATTACCTGAAAAATGTGAGAAAAATTTGGGAGAATAATTTTTAATAATTCATTTGTCTAAAAAAAATATCTCATAATAATAAAACAAAGCACAGCTTTGGAACAACGAATCGAGCCACTCTGAAAAAATAGGTGTTACTGTACACACTTCAGAGTATCTTCTGGAATTTTTTGAGAAAAATCAAAAGTGACAGACCGACTGAACAAAAATATTTTTGTATGATTTTGGTGAAAATGGGAATTTTTTAAACTCGAAAAATTCAAAACAAAATTTTTTCACAAAGTTCATGTAAAATTGCAACTTTTTTGTGTTAACCATTTTTCTGTTAAATCAAATGCTCACGAGATATAACGGTATTTTGAAATTTTTGAAATTTAAAAAAACTCGAGAAAATGCGATTCAAAAATTTTGAAAAAGTTTAGTTTTTTTTTTCATTTAATTAAATAATTTGACAAAATTTCAATTTTTTTGAAAGTGGTTAACTTTCTGACCGTTCGAAATGGTATGGAACGCCTCATATAGATTATATTTTCTTTCTGTTTTTGTTCCAGGTTTTTGTTCCTTATACTTTACGAGAAAACCGTCCTCCCGTGAAGCTATTTGTAAAAAACACGTTTTTCAAGATGGGCTCTGTCGCCGCCATTTTGTATGAAAATTATAATAAATTTTTTCAAATACTTTAATATGTGTTAAACGAACGCTCTCAAAAGAAATCCTATTACTTTTTTTATACTCCGAAAATAAATTGTCAACGTTAGACCTTATTTTCTGCCGCTAGAGTGATGTTATCCCTTAAGGATCGCCGAATATCCAGTGGGTATGGAAAATTCACGGCAATTTTGTTTGTATCTCGTTTGTCCGTATACTCTGCCGACAGTTGCTCAACTGAATTGCAAGTGTATGAATCTATTGCCTAGTTTACTGAAGTGGCTCCATATCGCTCAATATGTTGTGGCGACATATCCAGCAACAATTGCCCCATATAGGAATCGCGGTAAACTGCTGGACCTAATCGTGACGTCATACTTGGCCAATATTGCCCATAATTGCGAAATTTCAGTTGCCCGTGTAACCGCACCTTTACGCACTCCAGGGACAATGTTCCAACGGAGACAACGGGTTCAAACAAATACTGTAGGTCACTTTTACAAAGTAATCGATGCGCAAATTGCGATAAACAAACGTTGATTGCTTTTTCTTTCCAGTTCGGCGCAACGTGACGTGGAATCGTCTGTAGTCATGTGACTCGTGATAGTATCGCTACAACGTCTCGCGGTGTCTCAAAACGAAACGACACTCGATTCCGCGACTGAAGAAAGTCATAAAATGTCGTTTTCAAACTTTTCGAGAACAAAAACGGTCTAATTGATAGAGGAAGCGCATGCACTTGGCGGATTTCCATCTTTCCAAAAGAAATTACAGGTTGATTCACCACGAGATACTGGGACGGAAAAAGGTCGGGAAATTCATTTCCGGTTGAGCTGATCGAAAATCCAAGCCGCGATAAAAATCGCACTTTGACAGTCATTCTGTGGCAAGAAAACTGAGAAAAGTTGATAAAACTATCGACTCACACACAGCGCGTCACTTCGTCTTGACGTTGAGAGGCGAATTAAGGTAGAACGAGCGCGCAATCTTGATTTCTATAGATTTTGAATAAATTTTAACTAGACATTGTCTATATCATTATGCATGTTTGAGTGAAATTTCAGAACAGTCGACTATCTAGATTGGGAGATAATAGGTTTCAAAATTGCAACTTTGAACACTGCAGGGTCTGCATTGACCGAAAGTAGGTCGCATAATTCGTCGTACCATTCTATTGTGTTTATAAATTTTTAATAAAAATTACGTTTAGATAGCAAACTACTTAGGGAAAGAGTGAAAAAAGTTTGGATTGCCGTTACTATTCAGTTTTGCTAAAAACGTCCAGTAAAGACAGAATAATTATTCGTAAAAAATATTTGCCCCTTATAATTAGAAGACATATGGCAACACCGCAGAACAGTATTGTTCAATATTACGAAAAAAAAATAATTATCGTATTCCTAAGGTTAAAAATTTTGTCATAAAAAATATCTGCATTATAAATATTAATATTTCATATGGGAAATATTTACAAGTGGGGCTCCAGCCCTAAGCGGCTCCAATTTTGTTTTCAAGTCTTCGGGGCTATTCTGCAGTATGAAAATATGTTTTTTTTAATGGGGGAGGGGTATTTATGAAGAAAAAAAAATTCCGGAAAATATTCGATCTTTTAAATACGTTTGTTTGGGTTATGCAATGAGGGTTAAAATTGTCTTCTTCCGACTCAAATATTATAAACAAAGTGCCCTGGAATACATCGACTCGGTACAAAATGCTAAACCCCTTTTCTAGCTGGAGCCCCACTTGTGAACATTTACCTTTTATATTGTTTATGTTATCTTCATTAACAAATAAAAGTGTTGGATCATGCATAACTAATTGAAAACTTGATTCGATTAAAATTCACTTGCAAATAAAAACTTGTGTTGCAGTATTATTTTAAATATGCCGCGCAAAATCACGTCATTGGATACGTGGAACGATGCGGTGTTGTTATACGTCTTCTTATTATAGGGGACAAACATTTGTTACGGAAAATTATTCCGTCTAAATTTCAACGCAGACCCTGCAGTGTTAAAAGTTGCAATTTTCAAACCCATTATCTCCCAATCTAAATAGTCGACTGTTCTGAAAATTCACTCCAACATGCATAATAATATGAACAATGTCTGGTTAAAATTTGAACAAAATCTATAGAAATCAAGATTGCGCGCTCGTACTACCTCAAGACGAAAAAACGTCGTTTTTCCAGTTTTTTTTTGTTAACGCTGTAGAATTCCGTTACTAGTTATATCCAAATTCCAACCCTCGCTACGATCGATACTCGTTTCGCTTTAATTGGTTACTCCGCGATGAAAATTCGTACGAATCGCTCATAAGCGCAACATTTTTGTCATTCGTTACACGAATTCTCGGAGTAGCGTCGATGTACTTGCATGCTTTATAGTACCATTATATCCTACACGATTGATCCTTCGAGGGCCCGCGGGATTGCGAATGCGTTGTAAAAAATAAAATAAAAATACTCGATGTTCGATAACGTTGAAGCCCTACTACGAAGTTCGTTCGAGTTGGCTTGAAAGAAACGCGTGTACGCTTTTTCGTGCGCACTCGAAGGGGTCAATTCTACAAAGGCTGACCGGCAAGCTAGGTCTGTGGCAGCAGCCCCTAAAATTCTACATTTCTAAACACTTTCGCCTCGTGTTCGTTCGTCGACACGCTATAATATATCTTCTGTCTATCTTTCTCTCTTTTGTTCGATATATCAACGAGGAATAAATTTATGGCCTAAGGCGAAGAGTCAAAGTTTCGGAATACAAGTGTCGATTGAGCTGCTATTGAATGTTGAGTCGCTGCGAAACGCGCCAAGCAAAATGGGACGTCCGACTGACATTCCCGACGACCACGACTACTCGTTGATCCTTCCGTGTCATTTTTCCGCAATTAAAGAGAGTACGATTTCTCAAGGCACTTGGGTTCACATCTAGCTGCCAACAATGTTATTTGTAAATATTTATATTATCATCGTTCCATCTCAATTATGAGTAAAAATTATATATATATATATATATATATATATATATATATATATATATATATATATATATATATATATATACATACATACAGGGTGTCCCTCTTGTCTCTGCCACCCGAAAAAACTCGGTAATTATCGACGTCACAAAAAAATGTTCCAGACAAAACTTGTACAGTGTGAAGGGGGCAAATGCGACGAACTCTTTTTTTTATTTCGGTGGAGGCGCTGACGCACAGTGAAGGTCACCTCCACTTTTTTAAATGGAATGGTACATTCCTTTTTCAACCATTTTGTGGAGCACCTCAAGCAGCATACAAAACATTTGGGGGTCAAAGTCGTTTGAGGTCATTCAAGGTCAGTATCGATGATACAAATCTAAATATCTCGGATCACTACCAAATATTTGGTAGTGATCCGAGATATTTAGATTTGTATTTCACTTTGATAGATGACCTTGAATGACCTTGAATGACTTTGACCCGCTGTTTTTTATGCGGCTTGAGGTGCTCCACAAGATGGTTGAAAAAAAATGTACCATTCCAATTTAACAAAGTGGAGGTGACCTTCACTGTGTGGCAGCGCCTCAACCGAAATAAAAAAAAAAATGTGTCGCATTTGATGGCCAACTTCACACCGTACAACTTTTGTCTGGAACCCTTTTTTTGCGATAAGAGGCAGAGATAAGAGGGACACTCTGTGTATATATATATATATATATATATATATATATATATATATATATATATATATATATATATATATATATATGTATGTATGTATCCATGGCGTTACTCGACCCGCAGAATAATTCTAACGCAAGAGTGTGTTAAATCGCCTCGTGTGTCAAAACGTTGAGATTCCAATAATATACTGGAAATCATTGAAGAAAAAAACATAATCTCACATCCGTCTGACACGATGAAACGATATCGTCAGCCTCGCCGTACACACGATTGAGAAAAAAGTCGCGCGTTTTTTCGATAATTTAAAATCGATGTTTTTCGCACACTTCTGGTATATCGCCTTTTATACCTGATGATCGGAGTCAACAGTTGGTGTGTCGCGCGCCTCTCATTAACGGGATGAGAATACTGGGGCTCTGGGCTTGTCTGAGGAACGGATGCTGCAGGAGCTCAGCCGCCGTGGCTCGCTGGTTCGGATCGCGAACGAGCATTCTCTCGAGGAAGCCTTGAAGCCTTGGGCTCACCTGTTTCGCGAAATGATTGAAATTGTGTTATCGGAATGAAAAAAAGCAGCATGACAAAAAGTTACCATTGGTGGTTATCATTACCGTTGGCATTGATAGGTCATTTATGTCCATATTGATATTAATATTGTCGTGTGAATTTACAAAATTATAAATATGAAATTGATTGAACAGAGCGCACGGCTCTTTTGGATTGGGAGCCTGGTAGAGATAACAATTTCTTCAAACTAATTTTTGAAATTTTTACTGATGTTTACCAAAAACTAATTCTTGAATTTCGTTTTACTGATTTTTACCAAAAACTAATTTTTGAAAAATTTAGTGATGTTTACTAAAAACTAATGTTTGAAAATTGTACTGATGTTTTTTGTTATTATTGCTACAGTCGAACCCCGATATAAGAAATGTCTAGGGAAGTTCGTTATATCGAGTTTTCGTTATATCGAGATCATGTTCCTTAAAAAAATATATTAGTACTATAAATATAGGAATATTTTTTAAAGAAAGAAAAGTTTTAATTAGATCAATTGTTACAAGCAGCTAGCAATTAGAGCATAATGTATATTATTATTTTGTTCTTATATCAAGGTTTCGAGTGTCTATCGGAAGGGAATGGACAAATCTTTGTTATATCAAGGTTCGACTATTATTATCTCGATAAAAAGAGTACGCGATTTTTACTGTTAAGAGGTTACGCTGCTTTAAAAATTAATAAAAACAGGCAGTTGCTTGGGGCTACTCAAATTAAGGGGGGGGGGAGATACTTTTAGGCGAGGAAAATCTTTTCGCATTTTCATGATTTTCTTTTAAAAGGAAGGATTTCTTCACCATTCTTGAGACTTAGGGTATGTTTTACTACTACTTTTGACTGTTACGTGGTTTTTTTTTATTAATCTTCAAAAATGGCGGAGGTATAGCACGGTCTTCTAAACTGCATTTTCAAAACGCGTGACGTATAGCTAAGAAAATAATCGACCGGTTCTGATGACATTTGGTATACATTTTTGTAACCTCATTGTCTAAAACATGACCCTGAATGTTTTTGAACATTTTCAAAAAGTATTTTTTTATTGTACAATATAGCCATTTTTTTCGGAAAATTCAATCTTTTTGTTTCAAAACGTACCATTTTATCGAGTTTCAACGTTTCTCAATGTTTCTTGGTTCATATCTTGCGTATGAGTGTTAATGAAAGAAAAATCCTCGTTGGTTTTTTTCTAGATTAATCCAGCCGACGTACGTGTCGTACATTTTTAAAGATTAATAAAAAAAAACCATGTAACAGCCAAAAGTAGTAATAAAATATCCCCCAAGCCTCAAGAATGGTGAAGAAATATTAAAAATCAGCAATTTTTTTCTCACTTAAGAATATCGCCCCCCTTAAAGAAAAAGGTCCAACAAATGGCGCAGATTTGAGGTAAACTCATGATTACAACGATTGAACTTCCAGTAAAACTTTAAACGCGATTTGCTCGAAACTATGCTTTGTAAAACGGTGTACACTATTTATCGACATCCAATGAACGGATTTACTTGAAATTTGGTACACTTACTCAGTGTAATAGTAGTTTAGTTTTGAACGACGTTTTTCTTCTTAACATTCCTTTTAATTAGTTATGAACAATAATGTTATTTTGCCTCGAAAAGTCGAAAAAATACAAACATTTTTTTTATGATTGAAACACGTTAACACAAAAGCTCGGCCGATATTATTTATTATTTTTCAAAAACTCGTTTTTTGTGTTTCTGATCGACCGGGTGGACGAAATCAAATACACCGTTGAGCCCCTCACGTTTAAAGGTCCTTCACGAGATTGTTTATAACTTTTTTAAGGGATATACACCACTCTAGGATTTTGGAAAAATCGTTTTTTTTTGCTTAAAAAATACTTTGGGGTCATAAAAACAATATGCAATTGGTCCTGTAGCGATTTTTTTTTAAATGTAAACTTTTTTCTTTATAAACATACTGCTTATTTTTTAGGCAAAGAATCGATTTGCTTCTTACAAAGTGCGCCATTTTTTCAAAATGTGATTTAAAAAATCCCTACGTAGTCCCATAGTAAATAATATAAAGATTATATATTTTTTTGGTTTTTGTTCCAGGTCTTATACTTTACGAAAAAACCGTCCTCCCGTGACGCTATTTGTAAAAAACACGTTTTTCAAGATGGGCCCTGTCGCCGCTATTTTTAATGAAAATTATAATAAAGTTTTTTTTAATACTTTAATATGTGTTAAATAAACCCTCTTAAAAGAAATCCTATTCCTTTTTTCATACTCCCAAAATCAATTGTCAAAGTTAGGCCTTATTTTCTGCCGCTAGAGTGGTGTTATGCCTTAAATTATAAAAAAAAACTAATGCAATTTGGTACACAACTTTGTTAATGTACATACAAATAAATGTCCAAACAATTTTCCAAACATTTTACTTATTCCATCGAAAATTTCTTTTGTAATAACCCTGATTTTCGGGTCGTCAAAGTAGCCTAAACCCGTAACATCTACCCAAATATTGGTACAACATTCGTTGTAATTAAATAAAAATGCAACATCATCATTATTATGGGCGTTATTATTATTATTATAACTGTAATAAAATAATTCACCTTGTGAGAATTTTTTAGTTTTGGCGGTAACATGTCTCTGATTCGACGCATGGCTTGAAGCGGTGGCTCATTGAAGAAGGGAGGCTCCCCATCGACCATTTCGATGATCATTATCCCGAGTGACCAGATGTCAACTTCCGGGCCGTAAGGTAACCTGTGGGAAAACAGTTCCAAAAAGAGTTTTTAGCCGTCGTGAAATTCGAGGAAACAGCCCGTGCTAGGAAAAAGGTGCAAAGTCTAGATCGAACAACTGTGCACATTTTTAAATCTCGTTAAGGTAGTCCTATTGCTTCACACCAGTCATATCACTGATCATACTTGAGACTTGTACAATATATATTTATAACAGATGCAAAAAAAAATTGTAATAACTAAATTTTCCATGTGTAAACTGTTTAATGAATGTTCACATTTAATTAGAAAAATGAAAAAATAGTTATTCCAACGATTCACGCAGTATTTCTAGGATTGATATTTGGCAATATTGGTTCTATCTCCGTCTCTTTTTACTCAACCAGGCGAGTTGAACCTCCATGCTTTTCAACGTCGATCTGTCAAAACAATGTCAGGTGCGTGTAATATAAAGCATTGTATTCGGGCCACGACTGGTAAAAAACGTGGCAAATTTGTGTCGGCGAAATATGTCGGTTAAAAATGAAATATGTGTGGAAATTCGAATGAGTGAGATGAGGTTAGGACTACAGTCAGCTGTTGCCTTGCTGTCACGTCTCTTTATCGTAGCAAGTGGTAATAAATTCAATACCGGAAGTTCAAATTAAACTCGATATTACACAAAAATTAGGTCAATAAGCGTAATTTTTTCTCAGAGCACCGAATTACTACAAGTGTTAAGTATGTAAATCTGATTTTTGTAATAATCTGACGGAATCCCACTATTTTATACACTTTTGTAGTTCTGTAATTCCTTCACAAAAATACGCAATTTTTTTTTCTCCGTAATTAGGTCGATAACCGACCCTGAAATTTTACAACGACGATTATTAATATATTTAATGAAGCTCAAGAAAAAATGAAAATCCTATGGATTAAACATCTCAAACTCCACAGTCGTTTTTTTTTTACTTGGCGACTGGAGGACAACGCACCTGGAAATAACTTCGGGGCTCATCCAGTAAGGAGTGCCAACGAGTGACTTCCTCTTCGGCAGTTCCTGCGAGACCTGAGCGCAAAAGCCGAAATCTGTCAGTTTGACCCTGCCGTCGGCAGTCAGGAGGATCGAGTCGGATTTTATGTCACGATGAATAACGCCTTGGGAGTGCAAATAAGACAGTGGCTTGAGACACTGCGAGCACACGGTGGCAATTTGGCTCTCGTCCATACGGGAGTGCGTCACGATGTCCGTGAGGGCGCCACCTTCGAGATACTCCATTACGACCCACAGCTCGTCCTCCACGAGAAAACTGTCGTACATCTCGACGATGTTCGGATGGTGATAATCCCTCATTATGACGACCTCGTTGAACAAAAGTTCTCGCCTCTGTTGCTTTCGCAGATCCATCTTCTTCACCGCCACTTGACGCGCGGTCGTCTTGTCCGTCGCTATGCAAACCGTTCCGGTGCTGCCCTCACCGATCTTCACGAAATTCTTCAGGTTTTCACGAGGATCGCCGCGACTCACCTGTCCCGTCAACATTTAACAATTAACGCGACTTTCAAATCGGATGGAATCGCGCGCGAGGCGGAAAAAGACTCGCGAGACTCTCGTCGAGGTTTATCGAGATGAGGGACCATCCCAATGTAACTTTTTGTGAAAATCTTCTTTTTTTGTTGCATTATCCAAAAATATGGACTTTCATAAACAGGCTGTTAAATTTTGGTCGTGAAATTCGAATTATTCAGTCGCTACAGACTCTCGTATAAAAATAGCTTTTCAAGCTAACCGTCTCAAATTTTGCCACATCTTTCTTCACGCCATTTCTGAACGACGTACCGAAGCGTTTTTCAAATTTGATGTCACATTTTTTTGAACGACAAAAGGCCCCGTTCGACACGTTATTTTGAAATGGCCACTATTTTGTTAATTTTCATCGTAAACAAACACATCACCCGTACGCCTCTACATTATTTTATACTGATTAATAATCCATTTGGTTTTTTTTCTCAGGCAATTTTTCGAGGAGTGGGACTTTTCACCGTCAGGCGTTACTTTTTTAGGCATCATTTTGCAGTGGCCAAACAAATTATATAAAAGATAAAACTAAAAAATCAAAAAACATTTTTATGTACAACATAACTCGTTCGAAAAATTGGAAGAAAATCGGATTATTTTATTTAAAAAAGAATCATGAGAATCAGCCATTTTCAAGCCAGTCACACTGAAATGGTCCCATAAAGACGATTTTGCCGATGAAGAAATTCATCGTGATTTTTGATAACTGTGGAAAAAAGCGGGTGTTTTTCACTAACGCAAACTATACATTTGAGACGTATACGCCGCAGTTGCAACACTTAAGGGGTTATAAACAGTTAAAATTTACCATAAATCGATGATTTTTCTATTTTTTTTTTTCGTAATGTACATATATTTAAGTACACACACAGAAAATTTATTGTCAATCCGGCGAATATCCTCGAAGTTAGACGCACATTTGTAATGACGTGTCAGAGCGTTCGAAAGTGACTCTTTAAAGTTTTCGTAATTAATCGAAGGTTTTTTCTCACCGATAAATCTTTAAAATTTTATGAACAATTTAAGGCCAACATTTTTGTCAAAATTTATTATTTTACTTATTCCTTCGATCAATTACAAGATAATCCAGTCCAGAGATATCGTGCTCACCGCAAGACGCCTTTTTTTAGAGGTGCACCCGGAGATTAGCTAGTGCAGCAGCTTTCAAAATGTTTATTTTTACAATGAAAAATGTTAAAATACAGTTAAAAGTTACCCCAGTATGTGTAGACATTTTTACGTCAATAGATTTAAAGGTCTTCTCAAGAAAAATTCTTGAAAAGTCGATCTTTTTGGGCCTCCTGACTCTACACAGGGTGAGGCACTAACTGTTGCCACCTTGAATATCTCTGTAATCATCGACGTCACAAAAAAATGTTTGAAACAAAAGTTGTACCGTACGAAAGGGGTCATCAAATGCGACCATTTTTTTTATCTCAGTGGAGGCGCTGTCGCACAGTAAAGGTCACCTCCACTTTTTTAAATGGGACGGTACATTTTTTTTTCCAACTATCTTGTAGAGCATCGAAAACTGCATAAAAAACATTTAGGGGTCAAAGTCGTTAAAGGTCGTTTAAGATCAAAAAGTGACAAGAATTTTATTTTTATGTGAAATTACCTTTATTCACAGTAGATGTTCAAAGTGATTGCCATTGGAATCAATGCAGTATTGCAATCTCCTCATCACGAATTTCTTATCACTTCGGCGCTTATCGCTGAAGTCTTGCCATTGTCTTGTATGTGAACAACGGCACCAAAGCGACAGTGTACACGGAACATTGTGCAATGTTTCGCCCAAACAAACCCAAGATCACGATAGTAAGAATAGTAAGACTAGTATTAATTAATCAAGCGAATGTAAATGATGTATTCTTTTGAAGAACAAACTGATATGCTTCTAATTTACGGAGAATGTCAGAAAAATGCAGTGAGAGCTAGAGACTTATACGCTGAAAGATTTCCTGAACGTTCTCATCCTACACGCCGTACATTTCAAATTTTGTACACTAAACTGAGGACAACTGAATCCTTAACCGGTCGGGAAAGTAACCGACAAAAGCGAGTTACTAACGAAGAAACGGAAATTGGTATTCTTGCCGCCGTTCATCGAGACCCTTGTGCGAGTTCTCGACAAATTGCGAGGGAATCTGGCGTGAGCCAAAGAAGTATTCTACGTGTTATACATCGTCATAAATATCATCGTTACCACGACAGCCTCCACCAGGAATTAACTGGTACGGATTTCATGAATCGCACTGAATTCTGCCGATCGGCTCAACGCCAGATTCACTGTCACTGTCACTCACAACGACACTTTACTGTGCGACAGCGCCTCCACCGAGATAAAAAAATGGTCGCATTTGATGACCCCTTTCGTACGATACAACTTTTGTTTCAAACATTTTTTTTGTGACGTCGATAATTACACAGATATTCAAGGTGGCAACAGTTAGTCCCTCACCCTGTATAACCCTTCAAGCCAGCAGCGTTTTATCTTTAGAAGCCGATGAAGTACGCAGAGCAAAAGACGCACAGCGTCTGCCAGGCGGACGTTATTCCGTGTGAAGCGTACGTTCTAATCAACTCACCACCATCTGCAGAGCGGCACGGAATTGCTCGTGGGTCAGCCTCTGATCGGCGCTCTGTTTGTTCGAAGCGTTTTGCTGGACGGCTGCCAAGTTCCCGGAGGACAGAGCTCCCTTGAGATTTTGATTTTGATCCGGCGACGTACTGCTAGCGGCCGCACCCAGGCTGCCGGAGTTGATCGTCGTCGTTCCCGTTGTCGTCGTCGCTGCCGACGCCGCCGTTGGCATCGTCGAGGGCAGACTCGGTGGTTTCGACAAATTATGCATCGACTGGGAACTCTCGAGGGGCTTGTTGAACATGAGATTGTGAAGCGGCGCCGCGGCGTCCGCCGCTCCGTAATTCTGCGAATGCTTGTTCACGTTGTGAGAACTCAGCTGGCTGAGCGGACGTTGCGAGGCGATCGAACCAACCGGGGATATCTTTGGTTGTAGCTTGTGGACCATCATGTTTTGCGCCATCTGTGGATGCTCTCGGCACGACGCTTGGTCGCTTGGCTGTCGATTGGCGGAGAAGAATAATTCATATGCGAACAAAATATTTTTTTTAAACGAGCTTTTATTTAATGTACTGAAAGGTAGAAAATAATTTATTTTACCAAGTCACCCGCACAGTTGCATGCAAAAGTGTCCGGCCAAGGAAAATTTTATGATTGAGTAACGTTTATAGGATGCAAAATGGAAACACAAATATATCATCGTGAAGTTCTTTTATCATGCAATCAAAATGTATAATTCCAAAAGTGTTTATAACGATTAACAATGATTTGTAAGAAGAATAACACGTTTTGCTGCTTCATAATTGACCGGCCAAATTCCAAGAAGATTCGCTTCGTTTACGTTATCAGTCGCGAAATCGTGTAAACATTGAGAGCGCAGTCCCTTTTGCATTATACGATCAGTAACACTCAGTCAAGATGTCGAAACGCACGTCTTCAGATATACGTAAAGTGGTTATCAAGTTGCACAACGAAGGAAAAGTTTCACGTGAAATAGCTAGAATTTGGGCGATTGCAAAATCGACTGTTAACGATATAATAAATAAATTCAAGACTACAGGTACTCTAGAAGATAAATACTGTCCTAGGAGACCTAGGAAAACAACTAATCGTGTCGATAAAGTGATCAACGGAAAGGCTGTCGCAGCCGTAAAAACGAACGCTGCAATCATCGCACGTGAATTGCGCGAAGAAAATTTGGCTGACATTGAACAAAGTACTGTTTCACGTAGACTGACCGAAGTGGGACTTTTTGGATCGGCTTGAAGTTTGCATCGTTGGAATGCAACGAAAATTCTTTTTAATTTATCGCTTTCATTATTATCCAAAGTCATATTTGGCAGATTTATGTTGTAGATCGCTGAGTAGGAATCTTAAAAAATATTTTCGTCGTTTTCGTAGCTTAAATCTGCCAAAGGAAATTTGGGAAATAAAAAAAAATCATTTTCGTTGTATTCCAACGATACAAACTTCAACGTCATCTTTTTGGACGTGTTCGAGTTAAAAAACCGCTCATCAGTAAAAAAAAAAAAAAAAAAAGAAGGCCAGATTACAATTCACGAAAAAATACCAGAGCTGGACTGTTGAAGATTGGAAAAAAGTTCTGTTCTCAGACGAAACTATAATTAATTTGTTTGGAAATGATGGGAGAAGGTACGTTCGACAACCAAAAGGAACTAGAAATGATTCGCGATATCAAACATCAACGGTGAAACACGGTGGAGGTAGCATTATGCTATGGGGTGCATTGTCTTGGAAAGGCGTCGGTCCAATCTTTAAAATTGAACGCACTATGAACTCTGCTATGTATAGAGATATTATATTAGAAGAAATGCTGCCTTATGCTCGTCAGAATATGCCACAAGGATGGATTTTTTTCAGCAAGATATAATGACCCAAAACATCGATCACAGCTCCTTCAGCAGGTTTTTAGCAAGAAAAATATTCGAGTTTTAGAGTGGCCGAGTCAATCTCCGGACTTGAATCCCATAGAACATTTATGGCAAGAGTTAAAACTAAGAGTAGGAACTGAACATTGTGTCAATAAAGCTGCTTTGTGGGGAAAAGTTCAAGAGTGGAAAAATATCTCTCAAGATAGAATCATCAAACTTATTGAATCGATGCCTCACCGATGTGCTGCCGTGATAGCTTCGAAGGGCATGGCTACCAAGTATTGATGAAAGTCTTACATTTATTACCGTTTTTAATTTTTTTTCTTCTTGATTTACTATATTTTTTCTTTGTATGTAATGCGTAATTCGTACTTGGCCGGATAGTTATAAAAAAGCGAAAATTGTTATTTTGGTTATAAATAATTATGAATAGTTGTATATAATTTTTCAATAACACGTTTGAATTGCATAATAAAAGAACTTTACGATGATATTTTTGTGTTTTCATTTTGCATCCTTTAAACGTTACTCCATCATAAAATTATCTTTCGCCGGACTTTGGCCGGTTTTGTATGCAAGTGCGTGACTATAAATAAGAGTTTGGGGCGTTCAACTTTTTTAATGTTTGATAAATTTGATCAATTCAATTTCATTAACCGTATTTAATTTGGGACAATAAAAATTAGAGAAATTATTATCACACGTTTCTACTCAGTTTCAGGAACTTTGTTTGAGAAGGTTGTGTACAGTAAATTGAGGTAATCCTATCGCTTCACACTAGTCATACCACTGATCATACTTGAGACTTGTACAATTTATATTAATTTAATTTGTAATAACTAAAATGTTCCATGTGTAAACTGTTTAAGGGGCTATACCAGTGTGACACTTTTAAAAAAATCGTTTTTTTTGCCTTTTTCGACAGTCCATTGTATGGGCGAGGTACAGCTGATCAGCAGTTTTTATGGTAAATGTAATTTTATCTTGCAAAAATCGATAATTAAATCTGTAAACGCGTTTTTCTCGAAATTAGGTTTTTCAAATTTGCTAACATTGTAACTTAAAGAACAATTGTCCGATTAACTTGAAAATTGAACTGAGAACTCTTAAATATATTCACTCTACAATGACGTAGGATTTTTTTGGTTGGATGGAAATTGACGATTTGGCAGTGAAAAAAACGACTATTTTATAGGCAAGAAAACAGACGTTTTTTTTCATAACTACGCCATTTTGTTAGATTTCGATATTGTTCGAAAATCTTACGTCATTGTACAGTACAATACCTTCCAGTTTAACGACATTTTTCCCGTTTTCGGTTTCAGCTACTCAATCAGCCGTAATCATATCAGCAGTGGAAGAATTTTTTTTGGCGCCTCCGAAGGCAGCGCATAAGTCGATTGGATCTCAATATTTTTCTATGAAAAAATTATGTAATATAGGTCAAATATAGCCAAATATATGCTCAATTTTCCGAAACATTTAATTGAGTACTTTACTTCCAAAAAGTTCCCGAAAATCACCCAAATTTTCAGCGCTCACACTGGTATAGTCCCTTAATCAATGTTCACATTTAATAAGAAAAAAGAAAAAATAGTTATTCCAACGATTCGCGCAGTATTTCCAAGTTTTATATTTGGCAACATTGGTTCTATCTCCGTCTCTTTTTACTCAACCAGACGAGTGGAACCTCCATGCTTTTCAACGTTGATCTGTCAGAATAATGTTAGGTGCGAGAAATATGAAGCATTGTATTCGGGTCACGACTGGTAAAGAGCTTGGAAAATTTGTGTCGGCGAAATATGTCGGTTAAAAATAAAATATGTGGAAATTCGAATGAGTGATGAGATTAGGACTACTGTCAGCTGTTGCCCTGCCGTCACGTCTCTTTATCGTAGCAAGTGGCAATAAATCCAATACCGGAAGTTCAAATTAAACTTGATATTACATAAAAATTAGGTCAATAAGCGTAATTTTTTCTAAGAGCATTTATTATATACACTTTTGTAGCAACCGGAAATTGGATTTTTTCATGTCGTCTCGGAATTCTTTCACAAAAATACGCAATTTTAATATTGTTTTTCGCTGTAATTAGGTCGATAACCCTGCAATTTTACAGAGACGATCAATAGTATATTTAGTGAAGCTCAAAAAAAAAATGAAAATCCTATGGATTGAAGCCTGGCGATAGGATTACCTTAAGTTCGATAATGTTCACATTCAGCTCAATTTCAGAGCTCTAAGCAATCTGGAAGTGGGTCAAATATCGATTTTCCATTTTGCATCTCACAGAAAGTCAAGTTAAATAAAAGCTTGTAAAAAATCGATACGAATGGCAAGTCAAACGATGAACGAACTCGTTTCAGAACGTATTCAATTGTGCCGAGTTCGCGTTGTTTTTCGCGACGATACTTTACCTGCACGTTTCCGTTGTACTGACCCGCCACCGTCGAGGCGGAGCTCGTTCTCGGGAAATCGGGATCCGAAATTTGCGGCACGCTCGGATTTCCACTCGGACTCTGTAGATTCGGTATGGGACTCAAATTTTGGAAATTCAACGACAGATTCGTCGCGTTCGCACCCGCGTGAGCGAGATTCGGCGAGGACTGCATGTTCGGATTGAGATTCTGAAGATTTGGCACGAGGCTTGAGTTGCTACCCGGTACGATGCTCGGGGAATTCTGTCGCAGCTTGTCCGGATAACCCTGCGGCTTTGGGAAACTCGGGTATGGCTGGATCTGGCTCGGACTCGAAGACATCTCCTGGCCCTCGGGCACGGACGGTGGAAGATTGGCGTTGTTTCTGAAAAAGGCATCGATTAAAGGGCTTTGTCTACCTAGGTGGGTAAAAAATTGCATTTTCCAAATGTTCTCTTATTCGATAGTATCACCTTTTAGCTATATTTCCGCAAAATTCCTCTGAAATATTCCTAAAAATGAATTTTAACAGTCGGCCGGGCGAGCGGTAGCGGCACCATTAAGGGCCACTTTATAGCCACTTTAAGGGGCTATACCAGTGTGAAAAGCTTCAGCCTCTCAGCAGGCATTATTCGAGGAAGACAAGGGTCCATTGTATGGGCCAGGGATAGCTGATAAGCAGTTTTTATGGTAAATATAATTTTATCTTGCAAAAATCGATAGTTAAATCTTTTGACGCGTTTTTCTCGAAATGAAATTTTTCAAATTTGCTGACATTGTAACGCAAAGAGCAATTATCCGATTGACTTGAAATTTGAACGGAGTACTCTTGAATATATTTACTCTATAATGACGTAGGATGTTTTTGATTGGTTGAAAAATGACGATTTGGCATTGAAAAAAACGACCATTTTATAGGCAAGAAAACAGACTTTTTTTTCATAACTACGCCATTTTGTTAGATTTTGATATTTTTCGAAAATCCTACGTCATCGTACAGGAAATACCTTCCAGTTTAACGACATTTTTTCCTTTTTCGGTTTCAGCTACTTAATCGGCCGGAATCATGTCAGCAGTGGAGGAACTTTTTTTTTTGGCGCCTCCGGAGGCAGCGCATAAGTCACTTGGATCTCAATATTTTTCTATGAAGAAATTATGTAATATAAATCAAATATAGCCAATTATATTTTAAATTTTCCGAAACAATTAATTGAGTACTTTGCTTCCAAAAAATTACCGGAAATCACCCAAATTTTCAGCCTTCACACTGGTATAGCCCCTTAAGGGGTCTTGTCACTTTCGACGCCAAAAAGGCGTCATGAAAAATTCATTTCATGAATTTTTTATAGGTTTATATTATATATATTGACATAAAAGTTGTTACACTTAATAAATACACTTTGGACATACATTTAAAAAATTTTTAATGTATTTATGCAACCCAAACAAACTTTAAACGCGTTTTTCTCGAAACAACGTTTTTCACCAGCTTGTTGATAAAATCTTCGAAACTACTGAACACATTCTTATGAAATTTTAACCACATATTCTTTACAACTATAAGTATAGCGCATATCAAGCATTTTTATAATGTTAATGTTTACTTTTTTTTGCCAAAAACGGTGAAAAAAAAAGTTTTTTTTTTCGAAAAATGTCCGCCATTTTGTTATTCTTGCATATGTCAAAAATAGTATGATATACGCTATAGCCATTAACATACTGAATCTAAAACCGTTTGATTTTTTTGTTTCGGATGATCCATCTCCGAGATTTCATCAACAGCCCAGACCTACAATTTTTTTAGGACATTTTTTTAACTACCTTTATCGTCTATAAATAGTGACTTAAATAAATTTTTTTTTTTTCAAAATGTATTTCGAAAGTGTATTTATTACGTGTAACAACTTTTATATCAATATTTATAATATAAAACCATTTTTTAAAATCATGATAATAGCCTTTTTTGGCGTCTGAAGTGAGAAGACCCCTTAAATGCGTTTTTCTCGACACACTGTTTTCAAAGTCAACATGATATGTCGAGAACCACTTGATGGATTGTTTCCAAATTTACACGAGATACGACGAGAATCATTTAAAGGTCGTTAACGATCTTACTTTTTCAAAATTCATTTTCATTTCTTGATATTTACTTAAAAATAACGGCTTTTTTCATAAATTTTGTATGTTCGGGTTTCAATTCGTCACCACGGTGTTAAGAAAAATAGTTTAAAAAATCGACGATCGTCAACGACTCGTATTTACTGTTAACTTGAATAACCCGTTTGGTTTTCAGATTGCGGATACACCGTTTAAGCTGGAGAGTGTCCACCGCCAAACGTCGCGAAAGAAATCCATCATCTGCTCGCAGCCTTGTTTTTGTTGCCTTTCTGTATTTTTTTTGTGTTGAAAAAAATGCGTTTCTGTTTCATCAACCGCTTCCCAGAAAAAAAATCGGAATTTGGCCATTTTTGCGGGCCTCTAGGTAGATGTAGCCCCCTTAATGATGCTGTTTACCACATTAGCGGAGAACGACGATTCGTTAGTTTATTTTATTAGATTATTTATTGTAATGAGTCATCGCATATATATGTAAATGTCGGTGTGTTTGCGTATAATATTTACACGTACCTTAAAGATTGTAGACATAGATTATTATTTTTGTCAATTCCTCCAATTCAGACGGAAATGCAGTTATGAATGATAAAAGTGGAAGCAAGAAAAACGTAAAATTAAGAATCAACTTTGTTACCCTTTATATTCAATTAAAAAAAATTTATATAAAAAACTATATGAAAACAATTATAATTGAATGATATAGCTGTGATAAATACATGAACAATTTGAAAGTAATAAAGTGAATTCAAACTAGAGTTTCTATTTTATTTGGTGTATCAAGTAGAATCTAATATATTTGTGTGCATCCTTAGAAGTTCCCACATCTTCTTGGGTCAACATGTGAGGAAAATAGTATCACAGATAAATATATACAGTGTTATAGATAAACACAAAACCATAGCGTGCCACTTGGTGTTTACATTGGAAAGGCAAACAAGAAGTGATCAAAGGTACATGTATCAATATTATTACTATTATTATTATGGCTTCTATATGATATCATACATACATAATATGCCTCTCATATGTCATTCGGGGAGTTTGTAAGGAGCACAAATTCCTTTGCATGCTCAAATGCTATGAGATCTTCCTCTGCAAAGCGATGGTCAATAGAGACGTTCATGTTGGAACACCACAACGATTCAGTATATTAAGAATTTTGTTGGCTACTATCCAAACAATGAATAAATTTAAATCTATATATCGTTTTTGTCTATTTTTTCACTCTCATTTTCTAGCGATGTCTGATTCCATTGAATAAGAATAAAAATTAAGGTGACTATATACTCCGAATATATTGGATTAATTGAATATCCAATTTCGAAATATTGGCCACGGCCAATGCAACTTAAGGGCTTGCGTGGGTTTAAAAATTTCAAAAAATCGATTTTTTTTGATTTTTATTATCTAGTAGTACAATATGTGTAGAATATTCCCCCAAAGTTTTAAGCCTAAAACAACAATGATGTCATTTATCCTCGAAATCCATCTCAACAATGATGTCATTTATCCTCGAAAAATCAAAAAAATTCACATTTTTTTAATGAATGAAACACGATGACAAAAAAAGCACATTCAAGTCTGAGCCAATATTATCTATGCTAAGAAAAACACTTTTTTGTTTTGTTTCAGATCAACCAGGTCGCTAAAATCTAGCACACCATTGAGCCCTTCAGGTTCAACGGTCCTTTACGCGATTGTTTATAATTCCTTTAATTATTAATATTTCTTATGAAATTTGGTAGACAATTTTGTTAATATACATACAATTTTCAATCAACTTACTTATTTTTTAAAAATAAACCTGATTTTTGGCTCGTCACAGTAGCCTAACCCCTTAACGGTTATTCTACCCATCTTTGTTAATGTTAAACTTCAACAGAGCATAATTCTCGAGCATACTTCTCTTTCTTAACGGGCAACATCTACCTAGGTGGGTCAAAAAATTACCTTTCCCAAAAATATTCTTATTTGATAGTATCACCTTCTACCTATATTCCCTAAAAAATTTCATTGAAATATTCCTAAAATTGAATGAGCTACAGCTTCTAACTGTCGGCCGGGCGAGCGGTAACACCATACTTAAAAGTTTAAACGCGTTTTTCTTAAAACACTTTTTGAAAATCGGTGGACATATCTCAAGAACCACTTGATGGATTGTTTCCAAATTCACCTGAGACACGACGAGACACATTTAAATATCGTTGACGATCTCACTTTTCTAAAATCGATCTTCATTTTTTATTAGTTACATAAAAATGACGACTTTTTTTCATAGAATTTGTATGCTCGAGTTTCAATTCGTTGCCATGTTGTTAAAAAAGTGATTAAAAAAATCGACGTTCGTCTACGACTCGTATTTATTGTTAACTTGAATAACCCATTTGGTGTTTAGATTTGAGATGGACCGTTTCACAGTGGTTCCAAACGCCGAAAAGCTGGCCAAAAATAGGGAAAATCGCGTTACTAAATATAGGACTTTTTTGTGTGCCATATGTTAGGTTGGTACCCGTACTTTAAGAACGCAGCATTACCAATGCCAATAATACACACTTGTTGGCAGCGTGGCGTCGTGAAGTTAAGGTTAAATTTCGTGAATGTCACGTGTTTTCTGACTTAAACATTTAATTTAGACAAGTTAGTGTTAATTATTCATGGTGAAGTGAATTGTTCCGAAGAGAGGGATATCTGAGGTTAGTAAAATACGTTTTGTTTGAAATTTTAAGTGCTTGTACATTGTTTATATATTATTGTTTGTAAATCACAAAATTTCGTCATTTTTATGCCACTTTTACTTTCTCATTTTCTCGAAAGTCCCGCTAGATCCCGGGCTGAAATTAATTGCATAAGGTAAGGGCATCATAGCACTAAATTATGACGCCAATAACTTTTGCCCGAATTTGCCCGAAATTGAGAAAATGCAATTTGAAAATTTACTTAAAAAAATGGCTAAAAATATGATTTTTACGTTATATGAAGTCCAATATCGTCAAAAAAAATTTGTTTAAGTTATTTAATGTTGAGTATACATACTACCAATGATTTTGACATTATAAACAATGAATTTGTTATAAACAATAAATTATTTTTTTCAAAACACTTAATTAAACATTTTTTCCAAGTTGATTAAATGTCAAATTCTGATTCAGCGACGTCGAAAACCCCTTAATCAACAGGTTTTATCATTTACAATTATAATCATTTATTTTTTGGTCCGCCATCTTGTTTTTGTCTTTTTGACTCATTTCTTTCGAAAAACTAACATCGGATTCGGATTCAGCGACCCCCAAAACCTATATATACCCACCACTATCCGTTTTTTCGATGATTTCGATTTTTGGCCAGCTTTTCGGCGTTTGGAACACTGTGCGTTTAAGCTAGAGGGTCCACGACCAAAGGACGCGAAAAAAATTTTTATCGCATAGAGGTGGCCATGTTTTTGTTGTTTTTCAGAATTCTTTGGTGATTTTTTTAAGGCCCTCAATATATGTATTTTTGTGTTAAATATAAATGCTTTTCCACCAACCGTTTGCCAGAAAAATTCGGATTTTGGCCATTGTTTTCAGGCCTCTAGGTAGATGTAGCTTCTTCAGGAGTTTCGACACCAAAATCGAAATACTTATAGACGATTGAAATTCATATCACCGAGGGATTAATTTAAGATGCATTAATTGTCCAACAATTAGTCCGTTCCTCCTCATAATTTCCAAGTTATTGAAGGATCAAGTTAAACCTTCGTCCATTCGGTAATACGCGTGAAACTTCATGAACACTGATTATAGGGCCATAGGGGTTAAAATAATGCTTCGATTTAAAGAAAGAAAGAAAAAAACTCAACGAGCTGCGATTAGTGTTAGGAATGTCGTGTTGAGAAATTAAGCAGTTTCCCCACTTGGTTTATTAATAATACTCAAACAAAGATGTGAATTATGAGCACAAACGGTTTGTTTTCGGACATTAACTAAATTTGTAGGTTAAATTTTATCAGTGTTATGGATAGAATAAATAAATACGTTTCATTATAACTCAAAATTCATACCAAGCTCATACAAAGATGAGCAAATTCATACTAAACTCATACAAAGCTCAAAATTCACATTTTTGTTAGAGTATTATTAATGAACCACGAGGAGAAAATGCTTAACTTTTTAACACTAACCACAGTTTGTGCAGTTTTTTAAATTTCAATCGAAGCATTATTTCAACCGCTATAGCCCTACAACTAGTGTTTACAAAGTGCTACATGTATTACCAAATGGATGAAGGTTCAACTTGAACCTCCAAAATCTCCGAAGCTATGCGGTGAAACGGATTAATTCTTGGACAGTTAAGGCCTTAGGCCACAGTAACGGGTATCACATCATGTGCGAATTTAATAATTTTTTTTCGTATAAAAAAGTGATTCACTCATAAAATTAATTACACATCTATTTGGTATGAATATCAAGCTGTTAGAAAATATATATATCTTTTTGATGTACAAAATGTCCGAATACTCGAAACTTCTCGAAACAGCTTTTTTCCAATTGGCGTGACAAATAACTTCAACAATTTTCACTCGATTCACTTCAAATTTAAAAGTTATGTCCCTAATTGCATTTCGCAGAGAAGTACGTACGGAATTTCTGATTAATCGAAAACTTTTCATTTTATGAGCAGCTTATTAGCAGTTATAACGAAATTTTTCACTGAAAATTTATTTCGTTAGTTCAAAGACCTATAACTTTTGAATAAAACAATATTTTCTTAAATACCGTACCTACTTCTCTAGGTATTCTAATGTAGATTGACGAGAATTTTTGTTTTTTGTTCTAGGTGAAAAATTGTGGATGGTAAATGTCACACCGCAGAGTGCCTAAAAAAGGTAAAAAAGAAAATATTAGTCGGCCATTTTGTACATCGAAAAAAAATATATATATTTCTTAACAGCTTGATATTCATACTAAATAGAAGTGTAATTAATTTTATGAGTGAATCACTTTTTCATACGAAAAAAAATTGTTAAATTCGCACATGATTTTATACCCGTTACTGTGACCTGAGGCCTTAAGGGGCCAGTCCACGTTGAAAATTTCAAAAAATCGAAAGCCAGCAAGACTTGAAGAAATCGACGATGATGAGCAATCGGAATTGCCGATTGAGTTTAGGTAAGTGTTTTTCATAGTACAAACTTCAAACGCGTTTTTCTCAAAACAACATTTTCAAAATCTAGCTCTATCGTATCTCTAAAACTAATAAACCGATTCTCTTGAAATTTGAACCACATATTGTAAACATGACCCTTGATGGTTTTAAAATTTTGATTTTTACTCTTTTGTTGCGAAAAACTGTGGAAAAAAACGCGTTTTTTCACTTTTTTCGTTTTTCATCTGCCATTTTTTGATAAAACTTTGATATCCGAGGGTCATTTTGTAGCTGGTGTCATACTGAATCCAATGGACTTTAATTTTTTTTTTTTTCACCAAGCCAATGCCGAGTTGCGATGGAGCTACCTAGCCCACCTATTTTTGAGGCGTTACGTTAAACTATAGTTTTTGTACTTAAAAATGAAATAAATTTTTTTAAAATGATTTTCAAGACTATCAAGCCCAAACCCAACTTCTATATTCATATCTTTTATAAAATCGTCAGAAAAAAATGGTGAAAATAGCCTTTTTTTTGTGGCTCCAAAGTGGACTGGCCGCTTAATATATCCTAGATTAATCTCTCGGTGATATGAATTTTAATAGTCTACAAGCATTTCGATTTTGGTGTCGAAATTCCTCAAGACCCACGAGAACGCATGCAAACCTGCCGCAAGTCGGAAGTGTTACTTCAGCGGTTCAGCAGATTGATCCTGAACTTACTATACAAGCTTGGAACAAGAAAGGTGATAACGCGTCTTCATGGCCATGATGGCATTTTTCCAACTCTCATAAATCATCAACACGATCGATCGCCAAAGCATCGCACCAATCATGCGTTTCCCACCGTCAGTTGGCAGGACAAAAAATTACAAAGAATGGTGAGACGTGAAGCATGAAAATACGAACCGGTAATCCCTCCGCAGTCTCGGCGGACTGGAAGACCTCAGAGAATTGGATCTGGCGACGGTGCTCGTTTTTGGCAGACAGCTGTCGGCGCTCTTGTCATTGGCGACTAGCCTGACGATTCTAGGATCATTGTGGCCTCGCACGATGGTTTTCAAGTCCAGTATCTCGGTTGGCGTTATTTCGCTCGGATCGACCAGCGGCAACGGTCGATTGGTGGACTTTAAGATTTGATTGTTGCCAACTATGGACGCCCATTGCAACGGCAAGCCGACGAATTTTCCTTCTCGCTTGTCGAAGCCCGTGTGCACTCTGTGCTCGAAATTCGTCGGCGTCGAGATCTGCGGCTTCTTCTTCTTCTTGGCAAACATTTTTGGCCTCTCGATCGCGATCTGCGAAAATCGGCGTATTTTTTTTCAACGAACGCGCGATTTGAAAATAAAAGGGTATTTTTCCTTTGTTTTTTCAGTCACAGAGAACGTTCAGTGACATTTGGCCGGTCGAACGAAATTCCCCGGGTCGGGAGAATCGAGCGCTGCTTAGTAATTTTGACATGGCCGATATTGTGATTCGATCAACTCGATAACGATAAAAGTAGGCGAACGGTCAACGTTGCGAAAGTTTTGGGAAATGGAAAAGAGACAAAAGTGACAGTAGCAGCAACGCCTACCGATCGTAATTGCAGAGAGAGAGAGAGAGAAAGATAGAGAACAAACCCGCGATACTCGCGACACCGCACTTTTTCAGCAAATCCAACGTCAATGTCTACCGAACATTTATCAAACGCGAGTTTCCGCCCCGCGTGGAGCGAGCTGAAACGACCGGGCGTACCGTTATCGTCGTATCTTCACACGCGTTTATCTATTCATTGTAAATCGTAAATAAAGTGTACTGTTGTCGTTCGCTTCGCCGTAATCTCGTCGACAGGTTGTTTCGACGATGGCGCTCGCTACGTTCGGCGGTGCAACTACTCGCGGAATCTGGGTTAGAGCCGTCCTCGAACCGCGATATCGTTAATTTCAATTGTCTGAAGTTGGTCGAGTAGCTTATCGAAAAAAACTGTCTGTTTTTGCTCGTCTCTGCTAATGCGCTCTATTATCATCGCGAGACAATCGTCGAGTGGCGCTAGTGTAGCAAACTGTCATGGCCGGCCGAAAATGATTTCTTCAGGACGAAACAATGAATAGCAGCTTCACCGAACGCGTATTACAATCAGTCACGATATCACTGCATTGCACAGCACTCTCAATGCCCATACTTATTATAAGATTGCCCATGCGGTCTTTTTCCTTGAGGGCATGTGCAAGGTCAACATAACCTCACAAATGTTCGAATCGCGTTTTCTCATAGTTGCTCAAACTTTCTTAGGAAAAGCAAAGCATCAGGCTCTGGAGAATTTCCTAACGCAGAGCTTGATTATTTTCTTTGGTCCTAAATATTATTAATCTTTGAAAAATCTCTGTTCGGAAAATTCAACTATCTCTCTCACGTCACGTGGTAGAACTCCTATTTTGCATTAAGGCACCACACCACGGTAAAAACAAAAATTGGTCATTTTTGTTTCATTTTCTCAAAGATACATTTGTCAAGAATGCTCTAACCAAATTTTTAAAAGAAATTCGTAAAATTGGCGGAGATACGGCATTTTATGTGAAACCGTTCGAAGCGCACGACCGCGCCGGGTGGCAGATGTGCGGCCTTGAACGCGTTTTTCAACCTGGTTGACAACATATTAAAAAAAACTATTCATCCGATTTGCATGCGCCAAGTCTTAAACTGTTCGAAAATCCAGTCTCTATGGCACCACGTAGGAATTTTTTTTTTATAAACGGCCTCCTTTTTCTTCTATTTATTTATCTATTTTTCTATTTATTTATTTTCTATATATTTTCTATTTATTTATCGAAAATCCCCTACGTGATGCTGTAAACCTATATGTCTAGTTTCTAGTATATTTTTATTTTATTTTTCAAATAAACCGTATGGCTTAATCGCTGTCAACCGCCGAGCAGCAATTTCGTCGGAGTGTTCTCTTGAAAGCGGCTTACACCGCAAACTATACTTTAGATTCGAGTACAAAAATGTGTATACAGTCTTCTATATGTATATATTGACTATGAGTATTAATAAAAAAAATGCCATTAATGGTTTGCTCGGAAAACATTACGAAAAATACACCCTCGTACCGCGCACGAACCGTGGTGTGGTGCCTTCAGAGGTTAGGCCACAGTAACGGGTATAAAATCATGTGCGAATTCAACAATTTTTTTTCGTATGATAAAGTGATTCACTCATAAAATTAATTACACATCTATTTAGTATGAATATCAAGCTGTTAGAAAATATATATATATATTTTTTTCGATGTACAAAATGGCCGCCCAATATTTTCTTTTGTTATCATTTTAGCATTCACAATTTTTTACCTATAACAAAAAACAAAAATTCTCGTCAATCTACATTAAAATACCTAAAGAAGTACGTTTTATTCAAAAGTTGTAGGTATTTGAACTTACGAAATAAATTTTCAGTGAAAAATTTCGTTATAACTGCTCGTAAAAAGAAAAGTTTTCGATTAATCAGAAATTCCGTACGTACTTTTCTGCGAAATGCAATTGGGAACATAACTTTTAAATTTGAATCAAATCGAGTGAAAATTGTTGGTTAATTGTCACACCAATTGGAAAAAAGCTGTTTCGAGAAGTTTCGAGTAGTCGGCCATTTTGTACATCGAAAAACAATATACATATTTTCTAACAGCTTGATATTCATACTAAATAGATGTGTAATTAATTTTATGAGGGAATCACTTTTTCATACGAAAAAAAATTGTAAAATTCGCACATGATTTTATACCTGTTACTGTGGCCTAACCCCTTAATTCCACTTATCATCGACTACACTATTTCCGGTTCGTGAACGACTTCCCCGGACAGTAGCGACGCACTGCTGCATTTTCACGAGGGCACAGGGTAACTGTGCAAAACCGGCGGCTGTTTACCGAATTTCAATTGTCTCGCCATTGCAAACGCAGTAGAAAATGTCCCCCTTCGTAGTCGGCGAGCCAGCGCGCCTCTGAGCGGTCACCCATCCAAGTATATGCCCAACGCTACTCGACTTGAGCAGCGTTTATGCAGTCGGATTTTTTGTATATTTATATTTATTCATTTACCCGTAGATTATTCTGGCGTATTAATCGTAGACTAAATACATCACACACGTGGTTAAGTGTATGTATGCGTACTTACTTGATTCAGAGAATCCGAATAGTTGCACGTAATAGATTAAGGGTGCTGTGTACATATTGCATCGCAGCGTGATCCCCGATCGAGGCATTTCCATTGCTAAGGCAACAAAAATGGATTCACCGCTGACCTCTGTCTCTCTCTCTCTCTCTCTCTCTCTCTCTAGCTATGTATTTTACGCATATATGCACAGCTTGACCACCCAACGTGACCACCACCTCCAACATATATTTGTAATAGCACTTTTATGGATTAGCCGTTGCAACCGAGCAGCAGTCCCAGCGACGATAAACAGGCCATTAGTGTGTCACACGAGCGTAGTTTCGACACATTGTGCATATTGACACATCCGCATAGATAACAAGCCACCGTGTAGATTTCGAGTCTTTTTTTTCCTTTTCGTTTCATACACGCCGCGCAATTGAAATTCGCAATGTTAAGTGTACGTACAGCGTTGTGTTTGGCGCTTATCGTATCTGAACATTATGATTACGTTGAGGGAAAGATTCTTCGAGGACAATTGGTAACCGACGAAGTACGATAATCTATAGCCGCGCGCGGTTTTACTAATTTCTTATTATCCGCTTTTCTTCGGTGCACTTCCGGTTTTCACTGTAGCCGCAATTATACGCGGCTTTGCACCGCGATGCGAAGACGCATTTTTCAAACACGTGCACGTGTGGTCCACTGTTGTAACGTGTGTATAGTATTATCGACGCTTCTAGGTAAGATAATGCACGAGTAGCACGTACATGCTTAACGTCGCGAAGCACGAGACAGAGAGATAGCGAGTTCAGCGTCGAAATTTCCGGAAGTTCCACCATGTTGTTTTTGTGGGGAAAAAATATATTGACATCTAGGCAGATCAGCGCAGTTTTTCGTGGACTCGTTGAGAATAAAATTAACCATTCGACTGCACACTTCCGCTACGAACCTCTGACTGTAGGTGGGGTCGATCGGACCCCAGACTTCTTTCGGATCGTTGTATTTCCGTAAATGTGTATTTTTTTGTAGGGACGTTTTTGTAGTCAATGATCATTATTTTAGGGCCCAAAATTTATTTTTTAAGAAAAACGAAAATTAAGTGCCCAAACATTCGTTCAAAGTGGGAGATGCGTTGGAAAATACGTACTTGCACGAAAAATAAATGGGGTTAAAACGACCCAGTGTGCAGTTAAAGGCTTAATTTGAATTTGCGTTTTTTCATCAGGAACTGGGCCAAATTGCATAGATTTCCATTTTTTTTTACGTATTTGCCCGAAAATGAAATGGGTGCAAAACGTCCCAGTGTGCAGTCGAAGGGTTAATTTAAAATTGCTTCTTTTAATCAGGTACGGTGCCGAATTGCAAATTTCAATTTTTTTTCTCGAAAACGATCGGATAGCGACGGCACGGAAAAAATGTCTTTTGACATCCTTTAAATTTCCTTCAATCTAAAAATTGAACATTGCATAAAAAATTGAATTTTTCATTTGAAACACGGAGTTTTTCGTTAAAAAATTCAATTTTTCTTAAAAAATTCAATTTTTCTTAAAAAATTGAATTTTTAATTTGAAACACTGAATTTTTCATAAAACATTGAATTTCACATCTGGATATCTAATGGATCTCAGTTAAATTTGAATATCACGAGACAAGGAGGATAAATCTGCAATTAATAAAAGGACTGTAATTCTTTGGCGATTCACCAAATATTTCCAAAAGTCCATTATCCAGACGCCCGAAGAATATTCCCCGAAAATTCAATTTGATTATGAAAGATCCATTTTTTTTGTAATGAAATTTTTGTAATGAAAAATTGAATTTTTGCTAAAAATTGATTTTTTCATTAAAAAAATGAATCGGATGGCAACAGCATGGAAACTTTATAATCGGAAAATTATTGGCCGTATCCTGCGTCTAAAAAAATTAGTTTTTCGATATCCTATAAATTTCTTTCAACCTAAAAATTGAACTTTGCATAAAAAATTGAATTTTTCATTTAAAAAGCTGAATTTTTCGTTAAAAAAATTGAATTTTTCATTTAAAAAGCTGAATTTTTCGTTAAAAAAATTGAATTTTTCATTTAAAAAATGGATTTTTCATTGAAAAATTGAATTTTACATCTGCATATCTGATGGATCTCAGTTAAATTTGAATATCACGAGACAAGCAGGATAAATCCGCAATTACTAAAAGGACTGTAATTCTTTCGCGATTAACCAAACATTTCCAAAAGTCCATTATCCAGACGCCTGAAGAATATTCCGTGAAAACTCAATTTTTTAATGAAAAATCTATTTTTTTCAAGCGAAAAAAAAAACAATTTTTATTAAAAATTCATTTTTTAAATGAAAAATTCAATTTTTTATAAAAATTCAATTTTTCATAAAAAAAAATATAATTGTCATTTAAAAAACTGAATTTTTCATAAAAAATTGAATTTATTCATTTCAAAAATGAATTTTTTCATTTAAAAAATGAATTTTGCATTAAAAAAAACTGAATTTTTCATAAAAAATTGAATTTCACTTCACAAGTAGGATAAATCCGCAACTACTAAAAGGCCGGTAATACTTTCGCGATTAACCAAACATTTTCAAAAGTCCATTATCCCGAAGCCCCAAGAACATTCCGCGAGTCTAATCGACGAATGATCGCGTTCGCTTTTTCCATCCCTGCAGAATTGGTCTTTCCTCGCGAGATTTTGTTTTCTCTCGGAGAAGGGTAAATTCGGCTACGACTTCGTGATCGGTGGTGATCCTTTGGAGGAGAGCAGAACGAATCTGTTGTTGTATTACGACGCGTCGAATCAGTGGCCGAGCGTGTATCCGTCGAACCGTTCGTGCGAGGAAAAGCAATCGATATTGAGCCCTGACTACGGACAGATCGTGCCGCTTTCATGGAGCAACCTCGATCGTCCGATCTCGGGATGCGAGCCGATCGACGATTTGCCACTGGGTACAAAGGCGCATTGCAACAGTTACCGAGAATTCAAGTCTTCGAGGCCGAGATGGTGGTTCATCGTGTTGGCCGATTGTTCCTCGCGCACGGGCTTGAACGTTTCCTACTGGATATCCCTTACGAACGGCTTGCCCGGCAATTTTTGGCGTCAACACTTCTCGGCTGACGAATTTTGCAAGTATTCCTCACGTTCTGCGACCTTCTGCGATCTACGCTCCATTGGACGACAATGATCGCATAACCGTTTCATTTTCACAGACATATTGCCGGAATTGATCGGCGTGGTCTGCGTATACGTGATACTGCTGATGGGCAGTATCTACACGGCCTTCCAATTGAGGCTGAGACGACTGTTGCACTTGTCGTACAAGATCTTCATGATATCGATCGTTTGCCAATTGGGTGGCGTGTCCTGCGAGGTTTACAGCCTGACGTGTCTCGGTCTGACGGGTGCGTTGTCTCCGAGGGCCTCATTGATGGCCGGTATCCTCGAGTCCTATTCCGAGACTCTCTACACCCTCCTGATGCTTCTTCTCGCTCTCGGCTACACGGTCACCAAAAGCGAGCTCACCCGCCGACAATTCCTCTGGCTCTTTCTCTTCGTCACCGTCAGCGTCATACTTCAAATGTCCCTTTTTATCTACCAATCCGAGGTTTTCGATCCGGGCCTCGTGCTTTACATTTACGAATCGCCACCGGGCTACGGTCTCCTCGTCCTCAAAATATCCACGTGGCTCGTATTCGTCTCGTGCTGCTACAGCACCAGCCGGAAAACCACCACGAAATATCGTTTCTACGCGTCCCTGCTGTCCTTGGGCTCCGCCTGGTTTCTCTGCCATCCGTTCACGGTGAATAATCTCGTCCTGTCTCCCCATCGTGCCCAAATTAACCACTTGCGCGATTTTTCAGGTCCTCGCCATTACTCTTCTCGTGGAAAAATGGATACGCGAGAGCGTCGTCAAGGGTTGCTCCCTGTGGATCGTTCTGCTCGGCCACGCGATGTTTCTATGGGTGACGCGACCCTCGAGCTCGAACGCGCACTTTCCGTTTCACATAAGAACTTGCCAGGTCGTACCGGCCACGGGAATCGGACAGGATCACAGCTACGAGCCACGACGATCTCGCGCACGGAACAATACCGCCGTGGCCCTCTTCACCGTAATGCCGTTCGCGGCGGCCAATCGCGCGGGAACTCTCAGATGATCGCGGCCTGTCGTTCAACTAGAAATTTCAACGAAGATAATATTTCGTTCTTTTGTCTACACGGATACACCGTGTGCGCGTATGCGTGTTTATATTTGAGAAAATCTTTCGCATATACCTTGTACAGTCTCATTGGCCTACGTGCTATTTACAAAGTGCTATTCTCTTCTTCTCTTCTCTCATACATTTACATAAATACATATATATATGTATATATATATGTATGTATATATAAATTTATTTACACAAATTCATGTGATCGGACGAGGCTCTCGATCGGACATTGTCCAACGTTTCATTGTCATTATCGCTATCGAGAGCTGCAGAACTCACGAAAAGTCCTTCCGCTTCCACATCCGCCGCTACGCTCCTAGGTCAATCGCACGAACCGTCTAGCCAGCCGTCCCTCCATCGCTGATCGACCAGGGAACAGTCGAACTCGGGCTTGCCCAGTTTCTTGTTGACCTCGTTGTGCACAGCGCACAGCCACTGGCTCAATTTGTATCGCGAATCCGTCACCGGCGGCGTTTTCTTCAATTGCACCTGCAAGTCCTCCGCGCACGTGTTGCACGGATAGAACTTGGAGAAAACGTCGAAGAACGTTCTCATGTCGGACTTTTGCTGGATCGTTGGCTTTTCGGGATAGTACGCAGCCATTGTGTGCAGGAAGGCCCAAGTCTTCGAACCCAGCTCGTCCTTGTCCAGGGGACAATCGACTCGCCCGCCGTCAAACCCTGTCGGTCGCGCTTCCATCTTGTCGTCTTGCTTTTCGCCGGTTTTCTGCGCCATGGACATACGGAGAAAATGACAGTCGTTTGGTATTCTGGTTAATCGTGGCGGGTGTATTTACTGGTTGACAGTAAAGGTTTTGATATCGAATCACAGCGTGACGTTATTCGGTATGAGTTGAAGAAAAGTGTGGGGTGGTGGTGAAATTGTCGCAACTGATGCGGGGTCGGAGAGGAAGAGAGAAGCTGCTGGAATCGCTTAGGAAAATTCTGTACCGTAAAACTACACAACTATGGTCCAGATTTGTCAACTATAGTCTAAATTTGTCGGGTTTGAAATTTGTGCTTCTCTCACTAAAGAATGGATTTATATATTTAATACCTCACTTTTGTATGTTTATATCGCTTCTATATATTTAATAGTCGCAGCCAACGCGATTTTCTTTTAAATGTAGCTGGACTATAGTTGAGGCCCTGGGCTATAATATGATGTTGAAGTTTGCAGAGTTGAAATGCAACGCAATGTTTTTTTTACTGAATTTCCCAAATTTTGTTCGACCGATTTGAGCTATAAGAATGCCACGACCACTTTTACGCTCCTCATTTAACCATCTACAATCCAAATCTACAAAATATGATTTTCCATACTAATAAAAATAAGAAAGAAAAAATTGCATTCCAACGATGCAAACTCCGAGCCCATACTATAATTGTATAGTTTTACGGTATTCAAATAGTGCTCCAAGCTATTGTCACGGAATTAAGGTATTCCTTCCACGAACCTGAATATTCAACAATTAACTGATTCTTGTCTATAATCAAGTAAAAATACATGCCAGTATGCTGGTAAACTTTCAAGCCAAGTTACCGAACTTTGAACGTAAACTGGTGACTCCAAAAATCGTCTCATTTATACGGCACGTGACGGAGATGACGCACCAGCCATATTTCTATCTAATCATTTATAGGGTTACACGCGTTTTTGACCCGACGACAAAATATCCGATGACACAATATCCTTATGACAAAATATCTGCCGATATTATATACAGTTTAAAGCATACAGTCATGCCGTTGAAATTTATTCCATGTCAAGTGTACAGTCATGCCGTTGAAATTTATTCCATCATAAAAAGGAGGAAAATTACTAATATGTGATGGATATGTTTGGGTTTGTTTGTTTTTGTTTGTTTGTTTGGGTGCAATAAAGAAATTCGTATTATGCCCCCATCCCACTATCTCACGCACCCCACAAAGGTGTTTTGCGCGTGACTCCGTTGATGTGGTGGACGCGATTTAGGATTTTGTCTCGCCGATGTTTTGTTATAAGAATATTTTGTCTTTCGGATATTTTGTCTTTAGGATATTTTGTCTTTCGGATATTTTGTCTTTAGGATATTTTGTCTTTCGGATATTTTGTCACAGATATTTTGTCGCCGGGTCAGACGTGACGCAGCCATTTATACCCTAAATAACTCTAGATGCCTGATATACTGCTCACGCGTGCAGAAAATTCTAAAGATTCCATAACGAAAATAAAAACAGTGGATCACGGAATGTTTAGAGACAATATGAATAATAATACTTGGAAAAATGTGACTAGCAGAATAATGTTCACAGCTGCGACTTTTTAGAGAAAATGTAAAAATATCAAAATCTCCTACATTTTTGTTCAACCTTTTTTATTCCAGTTTTTTATCGGGTATAATGATTGATTGTGACTTATTTATATTAAACGCAACTGTAATTTACCAATAATTCACAAGGGCCCTCCTTAAGAAATGCCTTCAGAGGGCATAAGCTTGCCATTTAAAAGATACAATTTTTTATTGCTTTTTTTATATCCTGAGGTCTTTGAGACTATCGCTCCAAGCTTTCCTTTTTAAATGATCACTTTCATCGACTTTATATTTTCACATAATATAATGTTGTGTGGACAAACGAAATATTATTAGTAATGTTGAAAAGTGTTATATTCCCGGAAGCAAGGATCTACGCAAAGGCTGACGTTGTACTCTTGACACTCATGACTTATGCGCGAAGTCAAGGGAAAAGTATTTCTAAAGAATTTTACAAAGAATTACGGATAACAAAATCATAGTTTCTGGCCTACTGGACGCTATTCAACGTATAAGGTCAGATTTTTTTTTAATTCAGAAGGCGAGTACCAAATTAATTTATTTTAGGCTAAACGCCTATATGCGTTTCCTGGACTAAGAGCGTCGAATCACAACAAGGATTTTGCAAAAATTTCAAACATTAAACGAGTTATGACGATTTACGCGAAGGGTCAGGGTCTTTTGCGTTTTACTCGTAACTATGTTTTACGAAGCGGTATTATTCGTATCTCAAAATCTACTCGTCCGATCCACTTCAAATTCGGACTGAGCGTAGTTTATATCATTCGATATCGTACAACAGGATGATTTCTTTTATATGATCATTCATTTGTCAATAACAAATATCTAAAGTTGTTGGTCGAAAAACGAACCTCATTTTTCCACAGATTGCCATTTTGGTAATTTTCAAAATTTCAATATTTTTCGATTTAAAAAACTTAAATTCGACAAGACTACGTATTGTGCGTAAAATTTTGACCTCGTCATCCCAATATTCTCGTCACAAAAAAATATTTAAAATCGGGTTTTTTTTTAGGCTCTGGGCGTATGCAAGACCCTCTGATAAAATTCATCATTATTATTGTTCCAAGAAAACGGATATTGGTCCGTGAGTCTCCTCAACGAAACATCACTCTTTTGCTCTCAATACGCCGACGATTTAAAAAGTGAAAGATTCGAAGCATAAGTTGTCGCGTCGCCAGGCACAATTCACACGTTCAGCCGGAAACCGCAAATCCGAATTAAATTCAAAATCAAAGCAGCTCTCCGCGAATTTACGAAGATAAATTCGTCTTTCCATCGCACGTGGAGAAGAAAAACAAAAGAAACGCGTAGAAAATAATTGTCACGGGAAGGCGTGTGAAAAATGTGCACACGCAATAAACACCGATATTGTATGACAATACGTTATCTTAACCTTTTCCGAGTCGTAGGCTCGCTTCTGAATAGCTGCCCATGTTTTGAAGTCGGTGCACGTTCGACACGGCTTTTCCTGGACCATTATTGTATCCCGCGAGAGGCAAAATAAGAGCTTTTCGACGAGCAAATACACGTGAAATTATTGCGGAGCGACACATAACCTGCGACCTGGCGCGGACACTGTCACAAGCGTGAAACACAGACGTAATAACAATAATCATCATAATAATCAACGATATATACGATAATGCTATCGCTTCACACTAGTCATACCACTGATCATGCTTGAGACTGGCACAATTCATATTTTTAACATATGCAAAAAAATAATTTATAACAACTAAAATTTTCCATGTGTAAACTGTTTAATGAATGTTCACATTTAATTAGAAAAATTAAAAAATAGTTATTCCAATGATTCGCGCAGTATTTCTAGGTTTGATATTTGGCAACATTCCATCTCTGTCTCTTTTTACTCAACCGGGCGAGTTTAACCTCCATGCTCTTCAACGTCGATCTGTCAAAACAATGTCAGGTGCAGGAAATATATAGTATTGTATTCGGGCCACGACTGGTAAAAAGCATGAAAAATTTATGTCGTCGAAATATGTCGGCTAAAAAGGAAATTCGAATGAGTGAGATGAGGTTAGGACTAGTCAGCTGTTGCCTTGCTGTCACGTCTCTTTATCGTAACAACCCAGGTAGCAAAATGTTATCTATATGGCATCCGAAAGATATCGCGAAACGGATACGGATAACTTTTTGGTTGTCCAAAAAGGCGCCGTTTTGTATTACAAAACGTATCACTTATGTCCGCTTGGCAGATAATTTATTTGTGTCCGATAGTTAACTATACGGCAACTTTTAATGGTTATCAAAGTGTCGACAAAAGGTTAACTCTTTTCGGTTGTCGGTACGTTAGCGCAAAGTCATTAAATCAATATATCTTAAAGATATCTTTTTAAAGGCACAAAGATGCCAAAATACCACTGCCATCTAAAGGTCGTCCAATAGGAATCCGAATGAGGTTAACAAAACGATATCTAAACGGTATCGAAGAGTACTATCGAAAATATATCTATTTATTGGCGATATATATGTATAACAATATCCTATCCATTTCTTTATAAAAATTAACCTATTAATAGTCTAGAACATTTAATACGGCTTAATAATCTAGACTTTTAATAAGTTAATTTTTATCATGAAGAAATTGATACGATATTGTTATGTCGGTTTCGAAGTGGGCTAGGTCATTATAAATAAAACATCGATTAATTCAGTATAAGTGAAATGTAATTCAATATTATAAAAACGGCACAGACGTTATTAGACGTCTCTCCCGTTGCAGTCACGTCTTTTGGTGGTTGCCATGCTCCAAGCGATCCCGTGGATAACCTCAAAAGCAGACACACGCTTTTACAATAAAAAGATAGTACATTAAACACATATATGTACTCGCAGAGGCGAAAAGAATAGTACGATAAAAGGCACTCACGTATATGTCTTTCAACACCTTTATTTTTTCAACTACTTGTTGTTACACACAATTTATTGCCGGTGAAATGAAATATGACACGCTGCATTCGCACTATGATAAAAGTGATGCGTTGAACGTGATTTTCCAGACACCATTTTGATGACTTTTTACTATTTCCCGCCAATACCAAATATCTTAAAAGACAGCATATTACCGATATCTGAAAGATGCCATGAAAAAGACGTCTTATGTAATTCGTCTTTATGATATCCTTTGGATAACGTTAAACTAGATACAATAGATAACAGTAAGTAGATAACTTTTTGATAACTTAAAAAAGTCATCAATTGGATAATATTTTGGGATACCTTTTAGACATCCGTTTTCATCGCCGAAAGATATCATAAAAAAGATAACTTTACGGCAGCATTATACGAGATGTCATTCGAAAGATATCTTGCGGTCATGTCTTAAAGGTAACCTGACAACGCTAACTTATCGACGTCAATTGGATATTTATGCTGCCTGGGAAGTGATAATAAATCCAATACCGGAAGTTCAAATTAAACTTGATGTTACACAAAAAGTCGTTCAATAAGCGTAATTTTTTCTAAGAGCATTATTTTACTACAAGTGTTAACTAGGTAAATCTGATTATTTTTAAAAATCAGGCGGATTCCCACTATTATAGACACTTTTGTAGCGACCAGAAATTGGGTTTTTGCATGTCGTCTCGGAATTTCTTCACAAAAATACGCAATTTTTATATATTTTTTTCTCTGTATTTAAGTCGATAACCGACCCTGAAATTGTACAGAGACGATTATTAATATTTTTAGTGAAGGTAAAAAAAATGAAAATCCTATGGATTGAAGTCTGGCGATAGGAAATCGGTCGGTTATGCCCCGAGCAGGTGTCGATTTGCCGGGGCGACGAAGTGGGCTCCAGTGCAGCCAGATCGCGTGTAAAAGTTACCCCCTCTCGAGTCTCTTACGCGCCCGTCACACAATCATAATAGCGCGTGTCCGTGAGCGAGCGACGCTCGGAGATCTTCGGCAAGAGCCGAGCGGGGTCGAAGATTCCGGACCGCGCCTTCGGCAGCTACACCAACACATGGACGCTGCGCACGTTCATGTGCGGCTAAGCCGAAACGAAGGCTTCGAGGGAAAAAGCAATCTGAGCACGACTCGCGCGTGACGTCACCCGACGGAACGCGCGAGGCTTTTAGATGATATCAATGCTTATTTAGCGCTTGATTCTCTGCGTTATTAATGTATACAAAAAAATGTATCGCGCACTCTGATCGCTAATTTTTTTAGTTTATACGTTAATTTAAATATAATAATACAGTAGAACCTCGATTATCCGAACCTCGATCATCCGAACCCTCAATTATCCGAACGATGACTTAGTTTATCCGAACGTTGGCGGAAAAGATACATTGTTGCTCGCTGCCACCGCCGTGAGTAACAATGAGCCACCCAACGCAACTTCTCCTTCTCAAACGGCTGCGAGACTTAGCCGCTCAAAAACGCGTTACAGCCGTTCGTCAATTAAAAATGGTAGATTTTTTTTTAATATAAAACAGGCATTCGACTTTTTTCAAGTATTTAAAATAAATTTTAATGGAAAAAAATGAGATTTTCGTAAAAAAAAAAACTTTTTACATTTTTTGATCCCTCATAATTCTGATAAATAATGAATTTCCGAAATTTTTGCAAACAATATTTTCCTCAAGGGGTAACACCACTGTAACGGCCTGCCACGAAGCGTTTTAGACAAATAATACTTCGGGTAATTATTAAGCGTATATTGAAGTATATTGCAAAAAAATTTTATGAGAAAATATTACAAAATGGCGACACTGCGACAAATTCTTCCGAGGCATGTTGAACTTAAAGTGCTCTGCGGCAGCAGTATAACTTGTGCCAATTTTAATGTGGACAAAATAATTTTTTTTAAATTAAGTCTAGATGAGTGTAGCTAGTGAACCACGTAGGGGATTTTAGAAATATTGATTTTTGAGTAATTGCCGAGTATGTGACTAAAAATGTTTAATATTTTTTTTAAGACAGTTATTTGTTAATAAATATTGTTTAAATTAACTTATCGAAAATCCCCTACGTGGTTCAGTAGCTACACTCATGTAGATTAGATTAAAATTGGCACGTTATGTGCGTGCCGCAGAGGTTCGACATGCTTCGGAAGAATTGCTGCAGTGTCGCCATTGTGTAATATTTTTTAATAAAAATTTATAGCAATATACTTAAATATATGCTCAATAAATACCGCAAGTATTATTTGTTTATTACATTTTCTTTCGCAAAAAAAAATGTCAAAAATACGGTTCCTGTAAGGCCGTTACAGTGGTGTTACCCCTTAAAGTCTTCATTTAATTTCCGAGATTGCACCGTGATCATAATTAAAATGATGAAATATTCGGAGAAATTCGGAGAAACTGGGATGTTTGCGTAAAAATATTTGTTCCAATTCATAGAAAAATTCAGAAAAATTTTTCAGAAAAAATCGGAGTTTTTCAGAAAAAAAACTGCACTAGGGGCGCGGGATCGTTCCCTGCGCTGAGTGCTTTTTTTTTTAATTATTATTACTATTAATTCTTATTTGATTAGTTATTTTTATTATTTATCATTATTATTTTAATTGGTTATCGTTTAGTGTCGAAAAATTCATCGCGCACTCTGACCGCTTATTTTATTAGCTTGTACGTTAATTAAAATATAATAATAAATCTAAACTACAACTTATTTATCTTCTAAAAAACTATCATAATCTATCCGGCCGCGAATCGTAAGTACCAGAAAGTGCACATATTCCACAAGCGATGAGATGGTCCCATTGGTAGCGTTCCTGGCTTCGGTCCGCAGAGGCGCGGCATCATTCAGCGCGCTCTGTGCTTTTAAAAAAAAATTATTATGACTATTAATTCTTATTTGATTGTTTATTTTTATTAGTTATCATTATTATTTTTTTTTATTGTATCTGCTACGGCGAACGCTTCGCTAATTGTAGCTTCCATGTACAGGGATTTCCCCTTTTTACATTTCCCACCATTTTCTCCAATCCACATCCCTTATCGATGCCTAATATATTTCCGCTCATATACTTTCATCAAGCGAAAAAGCATTATGATGATGCTTTTGTCGCTTGATGAAAGTATGAGAATTAATATAATAACACGAATATAAATACATTTCCGCTTACTTTTATGAATTATAATTTATTTGGCGTAAGGACGGGTGTGAGTAAAGCGAAAACAATTTTTTAGAAGATAAATAAGTTGGAATTTAGATTTATTATTATTTTTAAATCAACGTATAAACTAAAAAAATAAGCGATCAGAATGCGCGATACATTTTTTTGTATACATTAATAACGCCGAGAATCAAGCGCTAAACAAGCATTGAAATCGAAAAGCGTGCCGTCCGGTGACGTCACACGCGAGTCGTGCTCAGATTGCTTTTTCCCTCGAAGCCTTCGTTTCGGCTTAGCCGCACATGAACGTGCGCAGCGTCCACGTGTGGTGTAGCTGCCGAAGGCGCGGTCGGGAAACTTCGACCCCGCTCGGCTCTTGCCGAAGATCTCCGAGCGTCGCTCGCTCACGGACACGCGCTATTATGATTGTGTGATGGGCGCGTAAGAGACTAGAGAGGGGGTAACTTTTACGCGCGATCTGGCTGCACTGCCTCAGAGAGAGCGCTCCCCTCTGCTTTCGACCGATAAGCGTTGCCACGGCAACCCTCGTCGTTCGATCCAAACAAAACACAATCTCGCGAGCCCGCGAGTGCGCCGAACGAAAAACAAAGTAGAAACAATGCATCGCCGGTCGGAAACGAAATGTATCGCTGTCCTTTTGTTTTTACTCGCTCGAATCGCTCGTGGCGACGGCGAAGATCGAATTTTAGAATGGATCGAACCTACGAGTTGTAGGCACAACAAAAGCGAGTACTTTCATGCTGATACGTTCGAATGCAAATCGTGCCCGCACGATCTCGTGCGATCTGACAGCGGTGAGTTGTTTCGCTTCTCTTCAATAAACACGGTCCAATTTCATGCCGCCGTCAATAATATGTTCTGTACCGCGTAATTAATAATGTAGAAGATGAACAAACGCTGTATGTTTTATGTATTCGCGATCGTTCAGGCTTCGAGTGCGTGTGCGACAGGAACAGCACAACCGTCGCCATTAGAGACGGAAATCCGGTCTGCGCGCAGTGCGAAACAGGAAAGGTTCGTACGACCGACGGCCATGACTGTATATCGTGCAAGGATCGTGGGAAGGCCTGCGCTTGTTCAGACAATGAGATAACAAGTAATATTTTTTTATTGTACTAGTTTATCATCTTTTATAAATAATAATACTTCTTTAGGCACTTACGCCTAATTGATATTTTTGTAAATATCGATTTTTGGTTTACGACGGATTCGCAAAATGTAATATTTAAGAAATATTCTCTCGAAATGCGATCTGTTTACAATTGCGAGAGTTATGGGCGTTTATAGGTAGATTCTTAGGTAGAACTTTAAATGCGTTTTTCTCAAAATTACTTCAAAAATCAGTGACCACGATATCTCAAAAATCACCGCATCGATCAACTTTAAGTTTTACCAGCTTCTTTTACATATCAAAAACATGGTTGTCACGCATTATTGACTCAGAAATTCTCTGACTTTTCTTCATCTTCCACACAGGCTTCGCAAATATTTCAGGGAGATTGGGGTCAAATAGAGAGCATAATTTTCTTAAGGCCTTAGGCCACTCTAGAGATCGCAAAAATAGGCTTTTTGGGGATTTATTTTTTCAGAACAACTACAAAATAAATCGAGATTACAAAAAAGGGTGTTTATCATACATATCAGTGACTGTATACAATAATTTCTTTGAAGGAATTAATTTCAAAATGGCTGTGCAGCGTTTATCTCAAAACTGCATTTTTTAAGTTGGCCGGAAACATAACACAGTTATCTGACGATTTTTGAGGCAAATTTTTGGAAAGTGAAACATTTGCCTAAAAAATCGTCGGATAATTGTTAATAACAAATGAACTATGCAATATAAAAACAAATCCTACGTACTTCTATAGACAATGTATTTTTCAAGATATATTCAACATTCAAGTGAACCGGTTGAAAATTGAGTTATGTTTCCGGTCAACTTAAAAAATGCTGGTTTGAGATAAATGCTGCACAGCCGCCATTTTGAAATTGATCGCTTCGAAAAAATTAGTGTATACTGTCACTGATGTGTATGATAAACACCCTTTTTGTAATCTCGATTAATTGTGTAGTTTTTCTGAAAAAAAATTCTAAACAGCCTATTTTTTCGGCCTCTAGAGTGGCCTAACCCCTTAAAACCAAATATATGAAAATGTGAAATATTTAAAAAAAGGATTTTTAACTGAAATTCGAAAAATTATTTATACACTAAAGTTTAAAAAAAAACATTCAAAGCACGTACAGAACCTGTTCTTTATTATAAACAGAATTTTTTATGTCACTGCTAATGCATAAAAAACAAATATCAACACTTATTTACAATAATAAATGTGTGGTTGTGTATCGACAAATCAAATGCAAAATTCCTTCAAAAGTTGTTAGTTTTGGCCTGACAAATACTTTGGTGGAGAAAAAAGTCATGTTCCCATTTAAAAAAAAAACATGTCAGCCAGCTCAACCTCGCCATTTTGAATATTGGACCAAAAAATATTTTTGTATACTCAATACTTGAACGGAGCAATATTTGTCGCGATAAATGAGGTGTAAAATTAAAATGGGACACCCGGTATATATATACATATATATGGATGTGTTTTTTTCGATATTGATTCGATATTTCAATTTTCGATTCGATATTTTATTTATATTTCTATTGATGGATATAAATATAAATCTATAATGCATGTAGATGGCGCTATTTTTCAAACCTTTGAAGATTACTCTTGCTAACACAACGTAATCGAGAAAATAACGATTTTTCAAGTTAAAATTTATATCAATATTGCCAGTTTCTTCATAATTTTTCTAGTAACATATGTGGTTTGGGTTTGTCTGGGCTTATTGCTGTCGTAAAATGCTTTTTGCGATTTTATCAAAGTAATCGTGATAATTAATTGGTGGTAATTAACAGCATTGAGTTATTAGTTAAAACGAAAAGTATTAGATTCTAATTAGTCTTAATGAGAATTAATTCATTGACTTAAACGACTCTGTAATTAATCGATTGAGGTAATCGATACGGTTCAAGTCGTAATGAAATTTTATTTTTACGTCGGGGTATTAACGCAAAAAATCGATTACGTGCGCTCATAGTCCGAAAGCAAAGAAAATTTAGTTTGTCATCGCTCGGGTTACGAAACTTATATTACCATTTTTTAGGATACTCGTCGGAGAAGTAAAACTCAATCTGCTAAAAATTATTTTTTGTCATAATGATAAAAAATGAAGAGATAGAAAATTGCATGTGAAAAAAATTTCGATGCATTGCGACGATTGTCAATATCATGCTAATTGTTGATGTCGAGTTTGCAGTTGAGAGAAGTTGGAACGGGACCCTATTGGATACCCGGCAGTGTCTTCCATGCCCAAGGAGCGCGTATTTGTCCACCGACGGCACTCGATGTCTTCCTTGCTTCGAGGTTTGGACCAGAGACGATCGCGACGATTGGCTTCTCGAGGATCCTGCTCACGAGGCTTTACGCAAGTACTGCACGCCCCGCGATTCACCCAAAGACTGGCCCGATCTGCAGAGCACGTACATCATGGAATTTAAGAACAAAAAGATCACGGTCGACAGTTATTTTTTCAGAAGAGAGCTGAGATTTACCTTCCACTCGTGCGAGGTGCGAATGCAATTTATTGATTTTTTCTACATTTGAAATACGTCCCCCTCTATCTTTTTTTGTCTTCTTTTTTCAATAGATTTTCGCATTTTGCTTATTGCCTCGTTAATTTGTGTACATTTTTGAAAGTGCACAATGGGCAATCGGACAGTGATCAGAAAAATAACTAAATGTGGTTAGAATGAATGTTTATATAATTAAAACGATCATTTAATCAATATTTTTGTCAAATAATAATGATTTATATTTTTAAATCAATAAATAAAATCTAATAATTCGGGGCCGGGTTGAAATTCCGAAATTGGAATGATCAGAACGCTCAAACCTCCGAAAATATACTAGCCCGAAAGATCAAAACTCCGAAAGAATTTCACACGAAAGACCAAAACTCCGAAAATCTGAACACCGTCAAAATAATTCGGCTATGGAAGTTTTAAAAGTTTCAAAATTTTCAATAAATCGACGAATTATTTCAAGATTTTTTTTTATTGAGAAAGGATTTTACGTTAATTTTGAAATTTGTCTAGACAATGTTATACGTTCTACATCATTTACAGTCAACTGTGCAGACTTTCGCTGGCATAATCTTGACGAACCTTGTAATTTGGAACATTAAAATTAGGAATTTTAAACCGTCGGCGCATTCAAAGTTCGAAATTTCAACCCGCCTCTCGTGTCAAGATCATGCCAGCGAAAGTCTACACAGTTGACTGTAAATGATGTAGAACGTATAACATTGTCTAGACAAAATTCAAAATTAACGTAAAATCACTTCTTAATCAAAAAAATTCTTTAAGGGAGACTTTGTCCTTGGAGTGCCATATTTCAGGTGTTTCCATTTTATTTTTTTTAAAGGAAACGAGTAAAGCTTTTTGAGTGCGGTTTTTTTTCTTGCTTTTATTCATGATATACAGAACGTTAAAAATTTTTTTTTTTGAATAAACACCAAAATGGCGGCCGTTGCAGCTCCGCGAAAACAGGTCCTCAAATCGCGGGAGGTAAACGGCTGACATCACTGCCCCCTCTTCGTTGATCTGAAACACAAATTCAAAAATATATTATCAATCTGTGACCCTGTGGTCATGGAATGACGGATGGGTTTTTCGTTTAGTACAAATTTCGGAAAATGGCGGCAATTTAAAAAAAAATCGAATTTTCGCGTTTTTTTTCGCATAAAAAGATAAATAATAAATGCAAAAATGTATCTATCGAAAAAACGATCCGTCATGCCGTGAAGACATATTTTCTGAGTATGCTCTCCAAATTTCAGGTCGATATGTTAATTACAGCGGTCAGGAGAATGTCAGCCATTTTTAAAAACGTGTTTTCGAGAAAAACGCGTTTAAAGTTTTGTAATGTGTTTACACAAATGTGTTTATAATTACCGCTAATCGGCAATGCCTGGTCCATAGAGGCATCCCTCCTGTTCTTCTAGCTGCTCATGTTGAGCCGCTAACATCTCCCGCATCTCCGCAAGGACAAAGTCCCCCTTAAATAATTCGTCGATTTATTGAAAATTTTGAAAGTTTTTAAACTTCCATAGCCGAATTATTTTGACGGTGGTAAGATTTTCGAAATTTTCATCGTTCGTGTAAAATTCTTTCGGAGTTTTGAGCGTTCTGACCATTCAAAGTTCGGAATTTCAACCCGGCCCATCTTGAATTTCAGAACAGGAGCCAATGTGAACGCTGAAAATTTGGGTGATTTTCGGGAATTTTTTGGAAGAAAATTACTCAATTAAATGTTTCGGAAAATCAAGAATATATTCGGCTATATTTGACCTATATTACATAATTTTTTCATAGAAAAATATTGAGATCCACGCGACTTATGCACTGCCTTCGGAGGCGCCAAAAAAAAGTTCCTCCACTGCTGACATGATTTCAGCCGATTGAATAGCTGAAACCGAAAAAGGAAAAAATGTCGTTAAACTGAAAGGTATTTCCTGTACAATGACGTAGGATTTTCGAAAAATGTCAAAATCTAACAAAATTGCGTAGTTATGAAAAAAAAAGTCTGTTTTCTTGCCTATAAAATGGTCGTTTTTGTCAGTGCCAAATCGTCAATTTTTATCCAATCAAAAATATCCTACGTCATTGTAGAGTAAATATATTCAAGAGTACTCCGTTCAAATTTCAAGTCAATCGGATAATTGCTCTTTGAGTTACAATGTCAGCAAATTTGAAAACTCTCATTTCGCGAAAAAACGCGTTTAAAGATTTAACTATCGATTTTCGCAAGATAAAATGATATTGATATAAATTATATAAATGATAATGATATTCTTGAAAGTATAAACTGTCAAAAAAGGCAACAAAAGAAATCGTCGGGACGGAGCATTCCAAGATTGGAATTTCAACCCGGCCCCAATAATTCAAACATTTTTAAACGTATTCTTAACCTCAAACGAAACACCAATCACAGCGCATGACGTCATTCGTGTGTAAACAAACGTTTCCATGCGCGTATTTTTCTCGCTTGTTAACGTGTTCCACTCTTGTTTACGTTTTTTGACATGGAACTAGGATTTAACCAGGAACTCCAAACTTCACAAAAACGTAAAAAATAACGACTTGCATTTGATTTCGAGGTCAGCTTGTCGTTTGTTTACATACATATGACGTCACGCGCCCTGAAATGACCCGGTGTAAAGTTTGCGCGGCAATTTTGAAAAAATAAAATTTAGACACAGTTTGAGGTACTCAAAAAGCTTTATTTGTATCAAATAACATTTTTCATGGCCTTATATATCCATTATGATTGATTTTAAACACTTTCTGAAAAGTTGTCCGATTTTCTATTTTATTTGTCATGATGAGGGAGAATATATTACGAGGTAGCGGAGCGATGATAAACTTACTTTTTTGTCGCAGAGCGGTGTGAGCAAGGCGTGCTCACAGCTCGCGAATATGTGCTCGTTGACGCTTTTCTCCACGAGCAGCTTCGCCTGCAAGCTCTTCGAGCGTAAAAACGAGCCGAATGCGATGAATCCATCCGGCCTGTTGTATCGGGAAGGCGAGGCCAGAGCCGTCTCCAATCGTAGATCCATTGGGCAACGTTACAGCCTCGATCGGGCTGATCGAGTAGTGAGTTTCTTACGCCCACTACGGTCAATTGCTAAGTTAGACGTAGCATCGATTTCGCAAATTAAGGGAACACACCACTGCAAAATTGTCGAAAAATCGTTTTTTGGTAACACTTTTGAAAAATCCTTTCAACCTTAAAACATATGATGCATTTTCGTTTATAGCTGGAAAGCTCGTTTTTAGAAGCAAATGAAGGCCGATTTTTCAGCGGAAAAAAAGACAAAATTTTTTCAGAATGATGCCATTTTGCGAAAAAAAGCAAAATTTTTTCATAATCGTGTGTACTTCTCTGGCAAAACTAATATAATGGCGAATTATTTTTTCGTTTCAGATACAAGCATTACTAAAGTGTCCTTCAATTTTGTTGAAACGCATATATGTGATAAAGCATTGAAAATTCTTAGACCCGTATCTTTTTTTAGTAACGGAAAAACTGTTTTAAGGTGGGAAATCACCCCTCAAAGAAAGGCGTGTTACCACTGAACTTAATTTATGAAATACTTCTAAAGTGGAATTTGCATTGGTTAACATTAGACAAAATGTTGGTTTTTGTTTCATTCGGCTGGATTGCTTTAGTGTAAAACTGTAAAATTACCTCTTGACACGCCTTTCTCCGAGGGGTGGTTTCCCTCCTTAAAAACGTTCTTCCGCAGATTAAAAAAAACGTATCTAATAGTTTTCAATGCTTTATTACATATATAAGCTTCAACAAAATCGAAGGTGGACAATTTAAGGTAGTTCCTCTGCGAAAATCTCAACCAAAAGTTTACATACCATGTTCATGTTTAAAAGATTGATAATTGGTTTAATTAGTAATGAATAAAATTAAAAACTACGCAATATTGACTCGGTACTAGTAGATAATACGATGGATATCATTTATTGCCGTAAAATATATTTTGTATTGTGTTTTTGATCGACCATTGCCAGTAAACCTTTTGCCGGGACTGTCCTGTCTTTGCCCCAATTGTTTTTTTTTCCAGGCTTTGCCAGGCTTTGCACCAAAATTGTGAAGGCTTCTCATGGTTATATCTTGGACACTAGATGGTGAATCATTCTCATTTTTGCTCACATTATTCGTGATATCTTACTGTAGCTTATCCTCGTTTTTTATCAATTTCTTAATTTTAGTTTTGACGGTAGAATTAATGATGCTCTGTTTGCCCATCATAACGCATTTGTAACGTGTAAACCAAGCCAACTTTAAGCGTAAATATCTCAGGTTTGGGGTGGTCAAACTTATTCAAATTGCACAGATGTTTGGATAATGTATTAAATAACGTATATGTCAAATTTCAACCATTTCTTAATTCAACTCTTCTGTGGAGGTACTACCTTAATGATGCTCTTCATAGGTACTAATAATGGTGTCGAAGTTTGCATCGTTGGGATGCAACGAAAATTCTTCCGTATTTTTTTCATTTATTTATTTTTATCACCAACTCAACCTTTTTTTCCTTCAGGTTTAGGTTATGGAACCCTAACAAGGATCTTCAAAAATGTTTCAGTGATTTTCGTAGCCTAAAGGTGCGGCCTCATGCAGTCGCTCGTCGCTCGTTTGCAGCGACAAATCTTGTCACGTGATATGTAGCGACAAAGCTGAAAATGTTGAGCTTTGTCGCTGGGAAAGGAGAGTGAGCGATACAAGTCGTAATCGGTGCTCTGTGAGCAATCTGTTGACACTGATCAACCCACTTTTGATACTTGTAAACAAACGACATCTCGTCAATTTCCGAAAAAAAACACTATTGTATTGTTATTTTTATTCGCTCCGATTTCTTTCACTTGTATCACTACCACGACTGCCACTAAAGGAGGTTAGGAAATCAGCTTTCGAGATCATTCCTGCAAGCAGCCATGTTGACGCTGCTATTCGACGGGGCGACATGTCGCTACTTTTTTAAGTCGCGGGAAATTCAAAATAGGGTCACATGACCAGATTTATTGCTGCAAACGAGCGACGAGCGACTGCATGAGGCCGCAGCTTAATTGTAAGGAAAAAACAATTGGCAACTGGGCAAAAATATGTTCGTTGCATCCCAACGATGCAAACTTCATACCATTACTAATCTACAAACGTTCTGCGTCCTCGCACAAAGCGCCTAAAAAAACGGTCCTAGTGTAGCTACGACGAACTCGTCGTTTTTATATATTTTTCATAATTTTTTTTCTTTTTATAAGTCAACACCTCTTGAATAAACTCTCCAAACCTCATTTTAATCGCTTTTTAGTATCCTCAAAAAAATCGGTAAAAAGTCTCGTTTTTCGGTGAGCTACATAGATTAAATGAGGGATGACGAATTTTTAAGTAAATTTCGAAACCTTCCATATTTAAATTTTACATTTATATTTTTGCATATTTAAATTTGCATGCAAATTTTTTTTTAAAGCATATTCAAAAACTACCATTCAAAAACGTTGCATCGACGAGTTCAATCTGCTTGTTTTCGTTTTAATGAACTATCGTTATGTACAAATGCAGAACAACAGCTTGAAAGTGGTCGTCGCGAGATTCGGTCTGAGGGGTCGCTTCGATGGGATCTCGGAGCCCAATTTGCCGTGTCCGTTTTTCGATAATCTCCCATTCGGCGTGAACTTGTCGAAGAGATGCAAAATCTCGGTGACCGAATTGACAAGCGCACGAATGGAATTTCTCGTGCCGTATCTGTCGCATCCACGGGAAGTGAATTCCGAGAAAAGAATTCTGCATCCACTGCCAGTCTTCGTTAAAAATATCAACGAACACGTCGTGAGTGAGCGCAAAGGATATTCGTAGAGTCGAAAAGAGGAGAACAAAAGAAAACCACTATGCTATGCAGCTGCTTTGATTTTCGTCTGTCACTTCATATACGCGTCTCTGTTGAACAGGATCAAGACGATTTGTCGAGAAGGCGATTGGTCGGCAGGTTCTTCGGCGTTGACAAAATTACGGGCTACAAGGCGATTTCGAACTCGAAAAATGGCAGTTTCACGAAAGCGCCGGAACTCCAGGTCCTACGATACGTAAAGTCCCTGAGTCTCGTGTGAGTTGCACCGATGGAGAAGAATAATACAATATTTTTAGAATTGGAAGTTTTCTTTTAGAATACAAGATCCTTGGTTATTTTTATGTTTTGTATTTTAAATTTTAGATGAGAACGTTCCTGAGAAACTTTGATTGTTTGTTTCTTATAGTTTGTAATGGGATATCTTTAAGAGGAGGTACCTGAGTAAACGGCGAGAAAAACAGGTAAACTTCGGGAATTTTTATCTCAAAAACTAATGTTTCGATTGGCTCCGGGTTTTTTTTTTTGGAAAATATGTACATTGAGGTATGTTTAGGAATTTTTTAAAATAAATTCGTTGACTGGAAGCGATTCAAACGCGATTATCTCGAGACATAGTTTTCAAAGTCGGTGCCAGATGTATTTCGAAAACGGCTTGTCCGATTTTGTCCAAATTTGGATACAATATTTTTCGATAATTTTTCTCGTTCGCCACGTAGGGGTTTTTCATTTGATTGAACCATTGCTTTTTTATGCAATGTGTATGCAATCCAAAATCGTCGGAAATTGCGAACGAAAAACGAATGTTAAATTAAAACGGTCGCAATTCCGTCAAAAATGGAAATTTCAAAAAAATCCTACGTGGCGAACGAGAAAAAATATCGAAGAATATTGTATCCAAATTTGGACAAAATCGGACAAGCCGTTTTCGAGATACATGTGGCACCGACTTTGAAAACTATGTTTCAAGATAATCGCGTTTGAATCGCTTCCAGTCAACGAATTTATTTCAAAACATTCCTAAACATACCTCAATGTACATATTTTCCAATAAAAAAAAAACCCGTATCCAATCGAAACATTAGTTTTTGAGATAAAAATTCCCGAAGTTTACCTGTTTTTCTCGCCGTTGACTCAGGTACCTCCCCTTAATATATATGTTTTTTTTCTTCTATTTTCGAATCTTGAGCGTAACTCGCACGAGGCTCATCTCGTGTGTAATTTGCATTGGGGATATAAATATTTTTATAATTCAAAGTTTCGATAGCTCACGTTTTTCATCTTTTTCATTCTATACTTTATATTTTTAGAACGGAGATTCTTTTAGAAACTACACTAAGAAAAAGAAATCGTTGAATGTACCCAATGCATTTTGTTGTCTCAAAATTTTGTTGTTTTAACAGTTGCTCAGACATGCTAAATAAGCTAGAGTTCACACCACTAAAATTATCAGTTAGATTAACAAAACGTTTGTTATGCCAATCAAAAATCAAGTTGAACGTATTTAAAGATACATTTTGTTAAACCAACTGAATTTTGGTTGGATGAACGAATTTTTTTTTTCACTGTAATATTTTTAGATACTCGAGGGGGGTGCTGAAAAGGGCAAAAATAGACGGACTGAAATATAGGTGGCAGCTGGTGGACTCGTTGGTGAAGGCGCGAGTGTTATACGGGGTGGAAATTTGGGGGTGGAAAAGGAGGGAAGATGTAGATAAGCTACAAGAGAGATATGTGAAGATGGCGATGAGGGTGGCACGAAATACGCCGAATTATTAATGGAAGATGGAGGCAGATAAGAGGAGCATCCATTTAGAGGCAAGGAGAATAGCTAGCGACTATCTGCTACGGATAATGGACATGGGAAATCAAAGATGGCCAAAGATTTGCCTAAGAGAAGAAATCAGGAATATATTGAATGGGAACAAGTCGAAATTGGGAGGGGAACTGCGGGATGCGATGCAGGAGGTTTGGCAAGGGAGGATTCCGAAGCTGATGAGAGATGGAGGACGCATGAGAAAAATCAGAAAGATTTTAGAAGAAGATGTAGAAGAGAAAGGGGATCAGACATCCAAAAAGACTAGGAAGGTGTAGACAGGTCCACTTTCAGTAAGGGCTACAAGGAGATAAAGGAGAAGGCGGGTAGGGAAAAATAGTGGGAGGAGGAGGGAACTGCAGAAACAGTCAAGGAGGAAAAGCCTAACGTATGCTACCATAGGAAAAAAGAGTTATGGGAACTGTATGTGCGGAATATGTGGAAAGGAAAAAGAAACACTGGAACACATTTGGAGATGTGAGAAAGCAAGGGAGAAAATTAACAGGAACTGGGAAAGAGAAGGAGAAAGTCTAAGAAACTGGTGGGTCAAAAACGCTAGAAGGGGGAATACTCAAGGAAATATGCTACTACGCAAGGGAATTCGATAGGCTAGCAAGAGGAGAACCATACTGCGGCAAATAGTTTTAAATGTTAAGGTAATCCTATCGCTTCACAATACCACTGACCATACTTGAGACTTGTACAATTTATATTATTAACATATGCAAAAAAAAATAATTTCTAATAACTAAAATGTTCCATGTCTAAACTGTTTAATGAATGTTCGCATTTAATTCGAAAAATGAAAAAATAGTTATTCCAACGATTCGCGCAGTATTTCTGGGTTTGATATTTGGCAATATTAGTTCTATCTCCGTCTCTTTTTACTCAACCAGGCAAGTTTAACCTCCATGCTTTTCAACGTCGATCTGTCAAAACAATGTCAGGTGCGGGATATATAAAGCATTGTATTCGGTCCACGACTGGTAAAGAGCGTGGAAAATTTGTGGCGGCAAAATATGTCGGTTAAAAATGAAATATGTGTGGAAATTCGAATGAGTGAGATGAGGTTAGGACTACAGTCAGCTGTTGCCTTGCTGTCACGTCTCTTTATCGTAGCAAGTGGTAATAAATCCAATACCGGAAGTTCAAATTAAACTTGATAGTACATAAAAATTAGGTCAATAAGCGTAATGTTTTCCGAGAGCATTGGATTACTACAAGTATCGAGAATGTAAATCTGATTATTTTTAAAAATGTGACGGATTCCCACTGTTATATACACTTTTGTAGCGACCGGAAATTGGGTTTTTGTATGTCCTCTCGGAATTCCTTCACAAAAATACGCAATTTTAATATTTTTTTCTCTGTAATTAGGTCGATAACCGACCCTGAAATCTTACAGAGACGATTATTAATATATTTAGTGAAGCTCAAAAAAAGTGGTGAAAATCTTATGGAATGAAGCCTGGCGATGGATTACCTTAAACTAGTAGCCATCCGCGAGACGTGAAAGGCGGTATAATAAATTTTTTTTTATAAAAAAGAGGATCGAGAAGTTCAGTATTTTGGTGTCTTAAGGCATTAGATATAAGGACTAGCATATGAGAGCAACTGTATGAACATGTGGGTGGGGTATAAAAAGCGCAAAGCTTTGCATAATGAGGAATAAAGAATACAGAATATTTTTAGATACTCGTTTTAGATACTAATTTTAGAATAGAATATTTGGAAATTTAATCTGACCAGTAGAAATTTGAGTGATGAGTTTGAGTTTGTTTGTATTTTAAATTTCAATGTAGAATATTTCAAAATTTAATTCTTTTTTATAAGTTCTATGCAATTTTCTTATAATTTATTGTCCATTTCAGAATAGAATGTTCTTACAAATTTGAATTATTTGATATTTTTCAAATTCGAGAGCACGTTGTTGTAAAAGAATAATTACATTTTCCAGGATCAAGCTACAAGAGAGAAGCGAACGTGGTAAAATATTCCCGCCCCTTCTTGTAGTCGAATACGACGAGTTGACGAGTCGAGAGATCCTGGAAAATGTCGAAGTAACGATGGTCTACAGAGTCACGTACAGTTTAACCGACGACGCAACAAATGCTGCCATCGAGGTGATCTTTCATTTCATTTACAAAATAATAACGTGCCTTTAGGCCATTGGTTTTCAAAGGCAGAGGCGCGTTCCCCAAGGGCGGCGTTAATTCTAGTTCGGGGGCCTACATTTACGGCGTTTTTTCGAGCTCGATAAAAAAAAAAATATTTTTTTACTATACATTTTTTCGATTTTTGATTGATGAAATATATTCGAGAAATTACAAGAAAATGATGTGCAAGAAAAAAAAACTCGAAACGAAGAGAGAAAAAAATGCATGGCCACTGTCTGAAAAAAAGTTAATTGTCCGAGCTACTGTTTTTACGGGATAACACCACTCTAGCGGCAGAAAATAAGGCCTAACTTTGGCAATATATTTTGGGAGTATGAAAAACGGAATAGGATTTCTTTTAAGAGGGTTTATTCAACACATATTGAAGTATGAAAAAAAAATGTATTATAATTTTGATACAAAATGGCGGCGACAGAGCCCATCTTGAAAAACGTGTTTTTTTTTACAAATAGCGTCACGGGAGGACGGTTTTCTCGTAAAGTATAAGACCTGGAACAAAGCCCAAAAAAAAATATAATCTATATATTATTAGCTATGGGACTACGTAGGGATTTTTTTAAATCAAATTTTGAAAAAATGGCGCACTTTGAAAGAAATAAATCGATTTTTCGCCCAAAAAATAAGCAATAAATTGTTTATAAAAAAAAAGTTTACATTTAATCAAAAAACGGCCACGTACTCCCATATAGAATGTAATTGTGAAGCTACTATCAACATTTCAAATCGATCCATGCGAAGGGGTTCGAGTAATCCGTCCTCCCAGTTTGAAAAAAGTGGTTTCGAGAAAGACGCGTTTAAAGTTGTACGAGCCGCCTGAAAGAAGTCCGAGGCGCTGCGGCAAAATCAATAATTGAACCTTTTGAAACATATTTTTTGCCACAGGACCAATTGCATATTGTTTTTATGATCCCAAACTATTTTTTAAGCAAAAAAAAACGATTTTTCCAAAATCCTAGAGTGGAGTTATCCCTTAAGAAGCAAAAAAAAGAAACCGTTTTTTCGGTCGTTGTAAATGTATATTCCGCCTTAAGGGGAGGTACCTGAGTAAACGGCAAGAAAAACAGGTAAACTTCGGGAATTTTTATCTCAAGAACGAGTTTCGATTGAATCCGGGTTTTTTTCTAAATTGGAAAATATGTACATTGAGGTATGTTTAGGAATTTTTTAAAATAAATTCGTTGTCTCGAAGAGATTCAAACGCGATTATCTCGAAACATAGTTTTCAAAGCTGATGTCAGATGTATCTCGAAAACGGCTTGCCCGATTTTGTCCAAATTTGGATACAATATTCTTCGAAAGTTTTCCTCGTTCGCCACGTCCAAGTGGCGATTCAAATCGCGTTTGAATCGCTTCCGGTCAACGAATTTATTTGAAAAAATTCCTAAATATACCTCAATGTACATATTTTCCAATAAAAAAAAACCCGGATCCACTCGAAAAATTACTTTTTGAGATAAAAATTCCCGAAGTTTACATGTTTTCTCGCCGTTTGCTCAGGTACCTCCCCCTGAAACGATATCACTCGCCACGCACATTCTACTGCGACAGTGGAATCGTTGTTTTCCAATTGGTGTGACAAGTAAAGAGGATATACCACGACAACAATTCATCGTGATCGCGCGTTTGTGTTACCGTACAGATATCTATCGGAGTATTTACGGGTCTCGCCGTCGTCTTCTCGGCCCTCCAAGCGTGGAGTTATTCGCGAAGGAGTTGCAAAAATGTGGCAAGCGTTGCGACAATTTCGTGGTTCGTTGTCCACTGTCTCGGTTCTGTGGCGAACGTCCTCCTCGTGATATGTACGTGCTCATGTGCCTTTACGTTCGTGTTCTACAAGGGCCAAAAAGTGGTTCACATATTGCTGCCGGATTCGCACAACGAATGGACCATCGGAGTTTGCACGGTAGTCGGCTTTGCGTTCAAAGTGAGTAGACGAGTGTATCGTTCGTAAGTAATAGCCGATAAATCTATACATACAAATGAACATGTCCTGACTGATTCATTAACGCCGAGCCAAGACCGCTGAAGCAATTACATGAAATTTGGACAGTCGGTTGCTTTTGTGACGTAAGCACCCACTAAGAAGGGATGTTTCGAAATTCAACCCTTAAGGGAAAAAAGGGGTGGCAAAATTGGTAGAGAAATTGAAAAAATCTGGTCGCATTTACTTCAAATTTGGTATTTTTGCTTCTTGACACAATTAATGAAACACGTATTTCAGCGTTTTTAGAAATTCAATCCCTAAGGGGAGTAAGAGGGTGGCAAAGTTTTTATGTAAAATTTTTTAAAAATCTGGTCAGAAGATTTACCTGAAACTTAGTATTACTGCTCCTAGACGCAATTAATGAAATTTCAGTGTTTTTGAAAATTCAACCCTTAAGGGGGAAAGGGGGTGGCAAAGTTTGTATGGTAAAAGAAATATCTGTTCAGATTTACTTGAAACTTAGTATCAATGCTCTTCAACACAATTCTACGTGTTCCTTAAGGGTCTTCGGACTTTAGACGCTAAAAAAGGATGTTTTCATGATTTTTTAAATAGGTTTATATTATAGATATTGATATAAAAGTTGTTACACTTAATAAATACACTTTCGAAACAAATTAAACTTTCAAAAAATGTATTTATGTGACCCAAACAATCTTTAAACGCGTTTTTCTCGAAACAACGTTTTTCGACAGCTTATTGATAAAATCTTCGAAACTACTGAACCGATCCTTATGAAATTTTAACCACATATTTTTTACAACTATAGCTTTAGCGCATATTAAGGATTTTTAAAATTTTGATATTTACTTTTTTTGCCAAAAACAGTGAAAAAACACGTTTTTTTGTTTTTTTTAGAAAAAAAAAGTCCGCCATTTTGTTATTTTTGCATGTATGAAAAATCGTATGATATGTGCTATAGCCATTAACATACAGAATCTAAAACGGCTTGATTTTTTTGTTGCGGATGATCCATCTGAGATTTCATCAACAGCGCAGATCTATAGTTTTTTTAGGACATTTTTATAACTACCATTTTCGTCTATAAATAGTGACTTGAATGAATCAATTTTTTTCTTAAATGTATTTCGAAAGTGTATTTATTAAGTGCAACAACTTTTATATCAATATCTATCAATAACCTATCAAAAAAAAAATGTGAAAATAGGCTTTTTAAGCGGCTAAAGTGAGAAGACCCTTTAAGGGGTGAGATGCAGTCAGATGCGTGAAAAAACGACCATTTTCAATAAAAAATGTTTATAGTAATTAAGTTTGTTTTACAAAAGTGGTTGCACAGACTTTTTATGTTATATTTCAACTTGACTTGTACACATTTTCAAAGAAAACTATTGATTATTTATAAAAAATATCGCTATCTTCGTCGGACCCCGTTCGGCGTGTAGTGCTTTGCAGTGACCATCAAAAAATTTTACTGGATCATCTGAAAGCGAAAAACAAAAAAAAACATTAGTCTAATAATAAATCTAGTCCTTAATCGAAGCTTTTTTTCTTAAAAAATTAACAAAATGGCGGCTTCCGAAAGATAACTATCAATTTTCGACAAAAAAATCGCTCGTTTATTGTTTTAAAAAAATAGAAATTTTCAACAACAATTAAAATCCTTCGATTAAGGACTAGTTTTTAATGCTATCAATAAGCACACCAAATTTCATCAAAATTCATCGCGTGGTTTTTGAATTACAGTAGGCACCGAATTGAAAAACATAGTTTCGAGAAAAACGCGTTCAAAGTTTTTCGATGTGGATACGGTATTATATGTTCGTAAAATTTTGACCTCGATGGGTGAAGTCAATTCCAATTGTTAAAACCATTTTTCAAAAAATTAACGTTTTTCGGAATGAATTATTTTTTTTAAACAATTTGGGCAATTTTAAAACGAAAGTATTCTTTATAAAATTTCGCTTAAGTTCATAGTTTTTTAGTAATAAATTTTTGAAAAATTCTGAAAGAGTTTTCCAATTTTACACTTGATTTATGTATAGAAATACTAATTAAAAAATTACTTACATCGAATCATCAATTCCTGGCCCACGCAATAGGGCTTCTGCCGATGTGGAAACTTTCAAAATATCAGTTTGTTGTTGTCTTCGAAGCATTCTGCCTTCCCGGGTATTATCGTTTGCGCGTTTGTCAGCCGCTACCTGCCATGGGGACCCGACGCCCCTTCACTAATTGTGGGACATCCCGGAAACTATTCATCGGATTGACTTGAAATTTTTTGGGAATATTTTCGAAACAAGATACTTCAAGAAAATGTAACGAAAAAAAATCGATTTTTTGTAAATTCTGATTTCATCTCACCCCTTAATGAAACCTTTCCGGAGCACTTTTTGCGGAAAATTATCTGCCGTTTGTCCTCCATGCTTTTGTCATTCTCCTGTATTTTTTAGACTCTCAACATATGTACCTTTGTGTGTAAGGAAATGCGTTCCCTTTTCACCAACCATTACCCAGAAAAGAAATTCAGAATTTGGCCAATATGTTTCGGGCCTCTGGGTAGATGTAGCCCCTTAACTTCCTTACGTTTGAATGAAAAAAACGAATGGTAGAGACAAGACGGTGGAGCAAATATTTCTCTCATTGTTGGCGATATCTCAGTGATGTTTTTTTTTCTCACAGCTCAAAGTGGTGAAGAATCCCAAATTGATGTAGAATTTTCCATTCAGACCGTAGAAATATCGGGCCTGATGTATCAGCAGCGAAGCACGGACGTTTTTTTCATCGATTGGGAACAACCGAGAACAATCGGTGAGCGAGTCTCAACGACCGACAAGCTGGACATGTCGCGACTATTGCTCGGGAAACACGCGAAAAGCGCGGCCAAAGTGTCATCGCGTCCGTGTATCGGTGACGAGGGAAAGACCGCAACGGCCTCGGAAATAATCGGAGCCCGAAGAAAGAGAAGCACATCGCCCGCGAGGTCGGCGAGTCGTGCCAGCACGTCCAGCAGTCGAGAATTCCCCGTGAACGAGATCGATCATCGTGCTTCCGTCATTGCGCAACCACCAGCCACCGTTTATCCCCTTGCGGAGACCGATTTGTCCATCGGCGAGCCCAACAAAACGGGGGAAAGTAACTCCTGCGTGAGCATATGGAGAACTTGCGTCGTGGCGAACGAGTGGCTGAGGCTCAAGACTGTCAGAAAAATAAATATTCTTCTGCAGATATTGACGACTTTCTTCGTCCTCGAGGTTCGTACATACCAGTACGCAGGCAGGGTTCTAACGCATTATTGACTCAGAAATTCCCTTTCCATACAGGTTTTGCAAATTATCCAGATTAGGGACAAATAAAGAACACTTTGTTTTCATCAAATATAGATTTTTTTAAGTTAAGGGGCTATACCAGTGTGAACGCTGAAAATTTGGGTGATTTTCGGGAATTTTTCCGAAGAAAAGTACTCGATTAAATGTTTCGGAAAATTAAGAATGTATTTGGCTATATTTGACCTATATTACATAATTTTTTCAGAGAAAAATATTGAGATCCAAGTGACTTATGCGCTGCCTTCGGAGGCGCCAAAAAAAAAGGTCCTCCACTGCTGACATGATTCCGGCCGATTGAGTAGCGGAAACCGAAAAAGGAAAAATATCGTTAAACTGGAAGGTATTTCCTGTACAATGACGTAGGATTTTCGAAAAATATCAAAATCTAACAAAATGGCGTAGTTATGAAAAAAGTCTCTAATATATATTCAAGAGTACTCAGTTCAAATTTCAAGTCAATCGGATAATTGCTCTTTGAGTTACAATGTCAGCAAATTTGAAAAATCTCATTTCGAGAAAAACGCGTTTAAAGACTCAAATATCGATTTTTGCAAGATAAAAGTATTAGAGATACGGTCTTGAAATTTTTACAGGATAATCTTGAAAGTATAAACTGTCGAAAAAGGCAAAAAATCGTTTTTTTTTAAAGTGTCACGCTGGTTTAGCCCCTTAAAGACCACAAGTTAAGTCTCGTTTCAACGATACTAGTATTTGTAAACGTTGCAAACTATACGGGAAAAATTATATACGTAGAAATAGCAATGAATCATTTTTGTGAAAAAAAAACAACATAACATCTTTGAGGCGGAATATACATTTAGACAGGAAAAAAATAAGCAACATTGAGGGATTTTTTAAACTAAGAAAGAATTATTCTACAATTATCAAACTTTAGGTATACTTTAATAGTATAATTAAGTATACGAAACAATTTTTTAAATTCATTCATCATCAAACAGCGGAGCTGTGGCAGAGTGTTACAGCAAGGTCGCCGTGGGAGTTGCGAATCGGCGCGCAGTCTAGCTTCCCGTAGACTTTGATTTGCAAAAAAGTTCTGACATTTTTTCAGTCAGAACATGTATCGTTTCTATGTGACGGTAATTAAAATGAAGAAAACGCAAATTTGATAAAATAGCACTCATTTACAAAAAAAATCAACATTTCACGCAACATATCTGTAAAATGTGGATTAGAAAAGTAGTTTTTTTCCAATTTTTCTAAAACAATTCCCGTCAAGTAGAAGGTACCAATATTATCAATATTTCTACCAAGTTTCAACTCAATCGGCTTGATAGTTTTTGAGTAATACTGCACGCTTTGGGAAAATATTCTACATAGATAGTTCTATCGTTTGAAGAAAGAAAAAAATTAACGATTTTTGGATCGTTGCAAATGTATATCCCGCCTTAACCGACTTGAAAAAACAAAGGAAATTCTCAATTCGATCCTCCTATTGAAAAATTATGTTGAACTGGATAACATAATTTTTTTAGATCCAATATATGGAAATGTTAAAAATTGAAATGAAATTAAAAAAAACTGAAATTCGAAAAATAATTGAAACATTGCAAAGTATAAAAAACACATTAAAAGCAAATACAGAACCGGTTCGTTATTATAAACAGAATTTTCTATGCCGGTGACAATAGATAAAAAAAGAATATGAACACTTATCTACAATAATAATGATGCGGTTGTGTATTGACAGATTGAATGCAAATGTATAGTGCTTTACAGTAAATTAGTTTTCAGTTTTTAAATTTTCAATGTTTGGTACTAACATAACTTTTTTTTGTCTATAATGAAGAATAATATAAATATTAGAAATATGTATTTTTTATACTGTTCAGTTTTTTTAAAGTCGGTTTCATTTTTCGTAACTCTTGCAAAAAGTAAATTCTGAGAATATTCCAGAAAATTTCCAAAATTTCCTGACATTTCCCTGATTATTCCAGGAGGAAAGAAATTCCCTGAGCTTTCCCGGTATTCCCTGTTTTCCGTAACAACCCTGGCAGGTACGAAATCGGCCGTACGTTCATGATCTCTTGGTGGAGGTTTTCATTGATGAATCAGCCGTTTGCGGAAAAAAAGAAACTATATTATTGGAGAATAGACCGACAGTAGTGTAGGCGTGATCTGCCAAATAGCTTTGGCTCGGGGCCTTGGGTGGGCGACCGCCCAGCCGCGCAATGGCCTGCCTGAGTCGATGGAATCGTCGAAGCCCGAAAAGGCATATGGAGGAATATTATAAATGTTGGAAAATACCGTGTAAATTTGGTGAACGGTTGGAAAATTGGTCATTCTTCTATTCGAATAGATAGCAGGTGGCAAATATTGGGCAAAAGCGATTCCCGAATTGAGCCGCGAACCCGACGAGACGCTTTGGATCGACGAGAGCTTCACGCTCAAGTACGCCGTTGGAATTCTCGTCTACCTGGTCGTCTACACCGCACAATGGTGGTTCTCAGTTTTCATCTGGCAAAGATACGTCAAGAATCAACTCCAGGAATTCATCGACCTTTGCTCCATTGCCAACATCAGCGTTTTTCTACTGGCTCACGATTATTATGGCTATTATATTCATGGCAGGTAACTTTGCCGTGATTTAACTACACTACTCCAAAAAATTGAGGGCAGATAACTGAGTAAACGGCGAGAAAAACAGGTAAACTTCGGGATTTTTTATCTCAAAAACTAATGTTTCGATTGGATCCGGGTTTTTTTTAATTGGAAAATATGTACATTGAGGTATGTTTAGGAATTTTTTAAAATGAATTCGTTGACTGGAAGCGATTCAAACGCGATTATCTCGAAAACGGCTTGTCCGATTTTGTCCAATTTTGGATACAATATTCTTCGATAGTTTTTCTCGTTCGCCACGTAGGGGTTTTTCATTTGGTTGAACCATTGCTTTTTTATGCAATGTGTATGCAATCCAAAATCGTCGGAATTTGCGAACGAAAAGCGAATGTTAAATTAAAACGGTCGCAATTCCGTCAAAAATGAAAATTTCAAAAAAATCCTACGTGGCGAACGAGAAAAACTATCGAAGAATATTGTATCGAAATTTGGACAAAATCGGACAAGCCGTTTTCGAGATACATCTGGCACCGACTTTGAAAACTATGTTTCGAGATAATCGCGTTTGAATCGCTTCCAGTCAACGAATTTATTTGAAAAAATTACTAAACATACCTCAATGTACATATTTCCCAATAAAAAAATCCGGATCCAATCGAAACATTAGTTTTTGAGATAAAAATTCCCGAAGTTCACCTGTTTTTCTCGCCGTTTACTCAGGTACCTCCCCTTAAAGGAACCGAACGTTTGTTAAATTTTTTACGTGTCTTTTATAGTGCTGTATCTGTGTGAAAAATGGTCGTATCGAGATGAAAAAGAGCATTTTTGAAGCTTCAAGTTTCTAGTTTTGAGATCCTTTGGCAAACATTTTTGTGAGCTACGGTTATCGCAATCATAAGAAATAGCGCGATACAAAAGTTTTTCAAATTTTTTTGTTTTTTTTTCAAGGGTCCATGGGCTCGGGATTTTTTTTCGGTTAATTCAATGCATAGGTCAGTTAGCTTGTTTATTCTGCTTCGATTTGGTTTTTCGGTCTCTCTACGTCCATTTTTTTGCTGATATCCGACTTTGATTGAAAAAGGATCTTTTTGTCTTTGTTCATCGATATCTCAGCAATCAATTATCGCACAGGGAATTAAAGGGCAGCTTTGAATCAATTTCCTAAAAGAACCTTTCATTCGTTTTGGAGAATTTTTTTTCACCCTTAACATTAATTTGAAAAAGTACAAAAAAATGACTTTATCTTTTTTCAGCAAATCTACCACTATACAAACATTGATGGGAAGATTAATGTTGCCAGGTTTTTTTTTCAGCTTAGTGTACCCCCAATACCTCTGTAAATTTTCAAATTGTTCCATCGAGCCGTTCTGCCGGACCGATTGATCAAAGTTTTACGAAACAATTAAAGGAACAAGTGTATTCTTTCCAAACATCGTGTAATTATTATCAAAAAGAAAATACAATTTTTTTGCCTAGTTTTCAACTTCCCACTAGTTACTTGTTAAATTTAAGAAAAAAATTCGAGATAAAAAAAAATGCGAATTGTTTTTGAAAATTTGTAAAACATTCGAGGAATCAATATTGACTCATATTAGACACGATTCCGCCTTTGCGTACCATAATTTCACTCATCTTTAATTGCATTAACGTGTACAAAACGTGTTTCGAGATTCAATTTTTGACACACTACTCTTGACATGTAGAATGAAAATATAAAAAGAGTTTAAAAAAAATGTATGTCACCCTCAAAACGATTCGATAATTTTTTTGTTAATTTGTTCCGAAATTCCCTTTCCACAATTTGACAGATCAGTTCACGGTTTCGCGGACGCCGATCTCTTGACTCTGATAAAGGATCTGCAGAGGGAGGAGCAGAATTTGTGCGCCCACAGAGGATTGATACCCGGTACGACCGAGCAGACCTTCGTCGTGTCCATGTCGAAGACATTCCGAGCGTTTTACGACGGGCTCGTCAGTTCCGAATATTCGGTTGGTTCGATTCGCCCTTATAAATATCCATAGAAGAACGTGTCGCTTGGTAATAAAATATATAAAAAGCAATAACGCGTACATAATTTTTCAGCGCAATGGCAAATTTTTGCGTAGAAATCTTTCGAACGTTCCCACGGACTGGGAAGAGCGTTGGCGTACTCACTTGAGGCTGAGAGAATTTTTCACCCGCTTCCTCGACCATTGCTACAAAAATGTCGATTACACGGTGAAGGAGAGACACTGTCTCGAAAAAATGTGCGATTTCGAAGTGACCGAGGTCGACGAGAGATCCATTTTTTACATCGGTACGTTTGCAATCAACGCCCCGAAAAGAGGCTCTCAACGCAACAACTCTTGAGAATCTTTCCTCTATCGTAATTTTAATCCTCAGACAATGATTATTCGTTCGACCGAGCGATTTTCCACGGGAACGAATGGAGCCTGGCGACGTTTGAGATAAACGCGTTTCTTCTGGTGCTCGTTTTCGGCGGTAATTACACGCTCGCTTCGATCGCCGTGCTCCTGGTGGCGAAAGTCGTAAGCGCGATCGCCAAATTCAACGCGAAACGACTGTTAGCCAGAAAAACGTTCATCGACGAAAGATTTCTGGTTTCTCAGTGAGTTCGCCTCTTCCTCGAGCGAAAACCAAATACAAATCCGCTTTGACCAACAGACACGTGCTTTATTGATTTATTTCCACTCGCCGCTCGCCCAGTTGATTCGAATTATAATGCAAGTCGCGCTATGAGAAACTGAGTTTATCTTTCCATCCTAACGCTAGAGGGGAGTTTTTTTTTGGCCTCCCGTTGAGTTGGTTCCTAGTGATGTTCGCCGCCCTCGTGTTTCACGTGACCGTGATAGTCCTCGATGCCGAGGGCCTTCTCCACCGCTATGGTCACGATAAACGCGGCGAGGCCGACTTTCCAGCCGCGCAACAGGTAAAGCGAACGCGACAATATCGTTCCGTACCTTGGATGGTACTTCCAAACGTGATTTCGCAGCCAAGGATCCTTGAGACCCTCCTTGGCCAGGTCCTCCTGAAGGCGCATCAGAGGCTTAGCGTTTTCCAGCTTGTAGCTGGACGCTTCCGGCACTTTCATCCCATCGTGCGCATGGTGACCGTGACCCATGTTTATCTGCGGAAAGCGGAAAAACAGTTTCGCAGTACGAAATTTTTTAATTTGATTTTAGCGCGGGACCCAGCGGCAGATAAAATTTCATTCGAGTTCCCAACTGGGGAGTAACGAAAATTCATTGTTATCGAGGTAAAAAAAGGACAATTTCATCGAAATATTTTCCGAATTTCCAAATGGCATTGGGCTTGCGGTGGCAAAAAACTATCGATCATCACACAATTCCGTGTCCATGTCCAACTATGTGAAGATTATCTTTAACTGGGTTGGTTTCATTCCATCCAGTGACGTTTGACCTCGAGATAAAGGGCCAACCGGCCCTAATAACACCAGACTTTGAAAGTAACCCAAAAAGCAAAGTGAGGTTAAGACACTCCTGTGTCTTTATCTCGCGGCGTTCTCCGTCATGCGGACAGTAATGAGATTTGGTAACGAAGCAAACGCGAGTGAATTTTCCTCCAGAACATACAAAGACGATACACTACGAAATCGTGATGTTGCGCTTCGCCAAGATGACCTTAACCTCGAAACTTTTCGCAAATCTCATACCTCGAGGATCAACTTGAACGAGAGAAATCCCTTCGCCAACCCAGTGATATCGAACAATCACACAAAATTTCGCAGCGTCGAAGAAGAAAACAATTTATTACATAATGTTTAACCTCAAAATGTGTTACTCGACACGGGAGCGAAGAGAATGCTCGTGCGGCGGTTGGCCGATTCGAGGCACTACGATGCACTACGGGAGGAGGAAGACACGCGACGCCGACGACAGCGACAGCTGCGCGATAAATCGATTGAACCACGGTCTTACGTACAGGTCTTGCAACGAAGCTAAACTTTCGTGGTGGAGGTAGGCACGCTTATCGGCTTCACTTTTCGATTCACAAGGCGCCGCTACGCGTCGTACTAGCAAGGGGAAGTAGTTTCTCCTTACCTCTTACCGGCGAATGGGCCGAAGGTGTTTACGTAGGTTTTCGTGGCGCGATTGTCGAAATAACCTTTATTAGCAACCACCACGGTCTTACATACAGGTCTTGAAACTCGCCCAAAATTTCAGTGGTGGGGGATGGCCTCTTATTGAAGCACCGACTGTTTCAACTCGTGACCACGAGGATCGCTGCTATAGAGTGATGCAGGCTGTATGAGAGAGACGGAAATAGATTTCAAAAGTAAACAAAACCCAAACATAACCGCTGATTCACGCGACGTGCTCTACTTGTAACTTGTAAAAACGGTGATATTGAAAAATGACTAAGTGGTGTATTGTGCCAACGTGTAAAACAGGCTCTCGGAGTGAAAAATCGAAACGCCCAGTGTTTCGGGTGCCGAGAGACTTGTCGCAATTAGAAAAATGGGAGGCCGCGATCCGGGAGTTAGGAAATTAGAGCCAAGACACGTTGTGTGCGAAAATCATTTCGAACCGAAATATATTCATCGAAAATGGGCGAAACAGGCGTTGGAGCCGGGAACCTGAAAAAAAATGAAAAATTATTGGGATCATTACAATAAATACTTTCCAGGCTAGAAAACATAAAACAAAGTTAGTGAATTATTTTCATTTATCCTACTCGAGAGTCCTTCGCTTAAAGGTCAGAAAGGAGGTGTTTTTAAAAATTTACCAATGGAAACCGTTTCGGAAACTGCAAAGTAGAGATTATTGAAAATGTTTCTTGGGACATGCATTAAAATTTTTCGAAGAGGAAATAAAGGATTGCAAAAGAAGCACTGTTTCTTAAGTATTTGTTTCATTTTGAAGAAGTACATCCTGCAAATGTTTCGGTGTGGATTCCACTTCGGTCTGGAATAGTTTCCACTTATTTTCCGGTCAATTAAAACAACGCGTAAAGCCTATTTTTTTTATAAAAGCTAAAACATGTAAATAAAAAAACGATCGCACAGGAATCGAACCCCTGAAAGCAGCATTACGAAGCTTGCACCGAACTCCTCGACCAACACGAGCTCACCTCGTGAGCTTGACACCTATATGAAAAACATTCATAATCATTGTACCCACTTGGATAACTATAGTCTTTTCGTTTTTTTCAGATTTACGATAAAGTTACTTTTAATTGTATTTAGGTCCATCATGCATTTATGACATTGAATATAATAATTTTTTATTTTACAACATAATTTGCCTACATCAGCCAATTGTACAGCTAGGTTAGGTTCCTATGAGTCAACAATCTATTTCCATCTCTCTCGCACAGCCTGCATCACTCTATCGCAGCGACACTCGTGGTCAGTAGGCAGAATGGCCGGTGCTTCAATAAGAGGACATACCCCCACCACCAGAGTTTCCAGACCTGTATGTAAGACCGTGGATTGAACTATCAGACGGAAGATATATGCGATAACACGGTATTGCAGGCCTTGACACAACGGTAGTGGGGGAAGGTTTTAGTTAGCGTCCAGTTTTTGCTTCAATTTTCGGCCACATGGTGCGCATAGGAAAAGGGGTGTCGTGTGCGAAGAACACAGCAATATCATGTCTCTGCTTGCATACAGCGCATGCAGAGACTGCAATGTCTCGGTATGAGGGTTCTTGTTTCTTTTTTGTGAGAAATATCCATTACATGGAAAGTAAACGAAAAAAGTATGTATTTGCATGCTAAAATGAACAAATGAATACATAAATGCTTAAGAATATAACCAAACCTATATTAACCGCGTGCAAAACTTGTTCTTTTGTGTTGCGATAGTAGTTGAGCCGAATTGTTACGCTGCGCACTCGGAACCCGAAAGTTCCGGATTGTCTCTGAATTATAATTGTCAATAAAAGTTATTTAGGCATATCCAAGTTTGTTTTATGCACATAACGATTTTCCTCCCTAACTCAACGCTCTGTAGCCGGCCATTTCCCCTGAATTATCTTTGGTGGTAACACATCCGGCGGAGAATCGTTACCCCCACTTTCCTTTATTTATGGAAAGGCGCGAGGGGTGCAATCATAACCTCAATTTCAGCATTAACCTTCCACTTCGTGACTCCAAAAGTCATAAAGAACATAAACCAAAAGCGAAAAGTGTACCGCTTTCAATTATAAAGGTTGCATTACCAAATATCGAGAGCGGAATTTCAGTTTCCGATATTGCCAAAAGTGTGGGTGTAGCGGAATTAATGGTTCGACACTGGAAAAAACAGAAAGTAGCTCTAAATGAATGGATAAAAACGTCAACGTGTTTGCGATATAAGAGAAATAAAGTGTAAGAATGCGCGAACCAGTGAACAAAAATCTGGATAATGCAATGTGGATTTGATTAACACAACCGAGAAATGTTGGAGTTCCTCTCAGCGGCCTAGTTTTGCGTACTCAAGCTTCGAAGTTCAATGCACTTTTGGAAAACAAAATTTCATTATGATTTCATCCAAAAATCATTCACCCGCAAACGATAATAAAGTATTCCAATCTGGAATAACCTAGTAAAAATAACATTTGAACATTTATCCTAAACTAACTATACCCCGTCACACTACGTCGCTGAGCAGCTTGGGGGGGGGGGGGGGGGGGGGGGGGTACACAAATTACGTAACGCAAAATTTCCCAATTTTTGACCCCCCTCCCCCATTGCGTGACGGGTGCTTTGTCGTCAATAATTGTGATTTTTTTCATAGATATAACTAATTATGAAAGGATCGGGTTTTATACTCATTTTATGAAGTACATATTCATCTAGTCTTATACCAATTTTTATGACAAAATCTTGAAAATCAACCGAGATATAGGCCTCAATTTGAAGACGAAAAAAAAATTCTTCTATACGTAGCTGTCGTCATGCGTAGCCTTTTGTTTATTTTGTGTTTTTTTTTACACAATGCCGACAGTTTGGACATTTTTTCTATTTCCAAGGCCCTTTTTCTGTATTCAAGCAGTCTTTAAAAATAGTAATTATCAAATGTTAAAAACGCGGCTACGTACATCCTTAGTCACTGCGATGACAAGCAAGTTTTTTAAAAAATTGAAAATCGGTTGATAAATTTTTAAGTATTCGCTCGGACAAGGTCGAAAAAACTAGTTTCGAGAAAAACGCTCTCAAAGTTTTCGTTCCGTGTTTCTTGATATAAAGTTATGTTTTTTTTTCTAGAGTATTGATACTTACATTGAAGTATCTAGTCGCGGCTGATATGACGGTTCTTCATCTTCATGATAGTTCACAAAATAATAAGAGTCTGTACTTTATCTATTGTAAATGATGCCACATCTGTAGGGACTGAGGGCACTAACCGGTCGCGCTACCTGTTCTCACTAAAGCGACTATAACTCCGTCAATTTTCGGACTTGTGAATAAAAATGTTGCCAACATATTTTTCAATACATGTACATTCAAGAATTATTTTTAAAAATCCTTCAAATTTTGCTTGGGGGATATGGGAAAACTACCGTGCAAGTTCTTGCACAGTGACTTTCCCCCATACCTGACATTGCGTATAGAAAGCTGTGAGCTTTCCACGGCAAAATTGCACGCGAAGTTTACATCAAAAACTTGAACATGCAGAAATTTTGCTATTTTGTGGCAGTTTTAAAATCGTGACGTAACGCAAACCTTGACCCCCACGTACGTGGACCGTAAGGACTGGCCAACCCCCACCCCCCTCAATTGCGTTACGTACTTTGCTTACGACCCCTAGTTCCACGGAAATTCAGTCCCGAGAGCGTTGAGTTAGGGAGAGTTTACTGTACGACGAAACATTTTATGATCGGTTAGGTTAGTCTCATGACACCCCCCGATCACAACGACACACGTTGGCGATAAGAGAAAAAAGCTTGGACACTAAGCGGTCCGTTCGCCGCCTATGAAATGCGACCGTCGTTTCAAGCCCTGTACGTAAGACCGTGGGCGATAAGGACAGCGAATCTACGTTCACCGTATATAATGCGGCGATACGAGGAGTGAGCACCGCACAGTTGCCTGACGGGGCGACGCGTTGGCGAAGAGTAGCAGCAGCAGGGTGCGGAGGAGTACGCGACAGCGACAATTATGAATTCACGCTATTGAAATTCGCGTTCAAAAGTTTCACGTCCATGTGTGTGTGTGTGTGTGCGCGCGTGAACGCGTGTGCGTCCCGCGAGCACTCGATGAGGAGGAAACTCATCGGTGTGTAAACGTCATCGGCCAATGAAGGCCTCTCGCGAGTCCGTAAAAAAGGAGAAGAATCGTGTGTTGCCCGTAAGGTGTGTGCGTGCCGCTGCGTGCCGTGTGTCGTATCCGGTCGTCGGTAGCGACAGCCGCGAGTTCTTCACCAAATTTCGTACGCCGTCCTCCGCCGCACCTCCCCTCGCGACTCTCGCACGTCACATACCTCCGACTCCTCGAGCACCCGAAGATCCTGACGCGTCGCGCGCGATGACGCGAAAAAAGTTTTCATTTCACTGACGAAGCAATTAATTCGCGTTAATTGCACAAGCTCGCGGGGAGAGAAGGGAAAGATAAAGTAATCGCGCGATCGGGGGACTGAAACAGAATGCTCACGAGTCCGACGAGACGGCAACAGGAGCATAGCAGGAGGAACGAACCGAGGGATTTCTCGTCGACGAGTTCGCGGTAACACGTCCTTTCCCCAAAAACCCCAACCCCCAAACGAAGAAATCAAAAGTGTGTAGGAACGTACACAAAATTCTCGACGAAACGAAACACGCGAATTAAGGAACAACGGGGAGTGAAGAAAACTGAGGAAACGGTAGCGAAGGGAAGAAATTATGGCAGCGAACGAGGAATCCCTGGCTCGCGAGCTGCGAGCCGAAATCGACAAACTCACCCAAGAATTGGATCTCGTGTCGACGGAGAAAATTCAATCCGCCCAGTACGGTCTCGCTCTGCTGGAAGAAAAGTGCAGCCTGGAGCAACGATGCGGCGAACTGGAGGCCCTCTACGAAAACGCCAGACACGAACTCGACATCACTCACGAGGTTCGCTCCAAAAAGTCAACCAATCGTCGTTGTGAACACCGAATCCAACTATCTACTATCGTCGCGGCGCTTACCGAATTTTCTTATTTTCAGGCACTGGCCAAGTTTCAAACTACCAGCAAGCTCACCACCAAGAGCGGTATAGAGCAGGAGGAGAGCCTTTTGTCGGAGAGTGCCGCCAGAGAAACTATTCTTCAGGATCACATATTGGAGCTGGAGAATGAGACGAAACAGGCAAGAGCGCACTATTTTTCTTAGTGCTTGGTGCATTCCTGATCATAAGATTTTCGCGGATTGAACATCTCGGAGCTGAGGATCGGGAATGAAATTTGTGATTGTTTATAAGGCGTCTGCGTCACTGCTGCTGGCCATAAAGACGCAGCTGGTTATGAGTACTCCATTTTGGTATTAGATCCTTCGGGATGTAGTAGGAGTTTTGGTGTAAGGAATGGGCCATATGGTGCGCAGGGATTCTATCTACGTACTCTATCTTCCAATCAATGGAGTATCCTTTACGAATTTTCGATTCTAAAAAAGTTCATGACGATTTGCATCTACACAATGCAAATTTCTCTTTCACATTCTTTTTCCGGATTTTTGCTACGATAGAAAGTCATTCTTTATGGATTTATATTGTAGATTGCCGAATAATTATCTTAATTGCTGAAAAATTATCTCAACATCTACCTAGAGGCTCGAAAAAAATGGCCCAATTCCGATTTTTTTTTGTGTCACGGTTAGTGAAAAAGAAACGCATTTTTTAAAACATAAAGGTGTAAAAATAATCCCAAACATATATTGAGAGCTTTGAACATACATTGTAAGCTTGAAAAACCCAAACATATATTGCGAGCTTTAAAAAACATATATTGTGAGCTTGAAACAAATCCAAACATATATTAAAAGATTTTAAAAATAATCACCAAAAAATATAGAAAAACAACAAAAACATGGCCGCCGGGAGATGATGAAATTTTGTTCGCGACGTTTGGCGGTGGACACTCTCCAGCTCAAACGGTCCATCTGAAGTCTGAAAACCAAATGGGTTATTCAAGCTAACAGTAAATACGAGTCGTTGACGATCGTCGATTTTTTAAATAATTTTCGTAAACAATGTGGCGACGAATTGAAACTCGAGCATAGCAAATCTATGACAAAAGTCGTAATTTTTACGTAACGATCGGAAAATAAAGATCGATTTTGAAAAAGTGAGATCGTCAACGACCTTTAAATGCTTCTTATCGCATCTCCTGTAAATTTGGAAACAATTCATCAAGTGGTTCTCGAGATATCATGTCCACCGACTTTGAAAACAGTTCTTCGAGAAAAATTATGTTGAAGTTTGCATCGTTGGAATGCAACGAAATGTTTTTTTTACGGAATTTCCCAAACTTTTTTTGACAGATTTAAGCTATGAAAATCCCGCGATCATTTTTGCGACTCTTTATTGAGCGATCTACGACCCAAATCTGCACAATATGATTTTCGGTAATAATAAAAATACGGAAGTAATAAGATGATTAATCCGTATGGAAGCCGCTATTTTGCTATGGACGTTTTTTTTTAAATCAAAATTGACAATATTGACAAAAAATAAGAAGATTTAGAAAAAAGCGTCCATAGTAAAATAAGTAATGCCGTGAAGAATGTTGTGTCAGATTTTGAGACGGATATCTTAAAAACTCTTTCTTTAGGAGTGTACACCGTTTTGAAAAATGACATTTCGAGAAAAACGCGTTTAAAGTTTCGAATGCGGAATTTTCATATAAATTGTATAAATTGTACCCCTCGAAAAATTGAACAGCACGTTTATAACCGTCTATAGTACACTATAGACGGTTCTAAACTATCTATAGACTATACTATCGGATAATGCGAAAAAAATCGATTTTTTTAAAATTTTACACTGTGATGATCCCTTAATTTGCCTCTGACAAGGAAAGGTCGCAAGGTCGAACTCTCCAATTTCGACGAAATTTGGCGTGTTTGCAGAATGGGTAAAAATATGCGACACGTATTTTTTATATCCGCGAAATTCGATTTTTGAGGGGTGAAACGCACCCTCGAAAACGGGGGGTTTTTGCATTTTTCGTCGATAACGTTTTAACAGTACGAGATATAGAAGAATTTCAAATTGCAACAACGTTTATTTTTCCGCGTACTATGCATTGGAGACGAAAACGATGCGGATAACAACAAATTTCAAATGAAAAACACCCCTATCTGCGATGGTGCGTTTCTCCTCTTAAAAATCGGGTTCCGCAGATATAAAAAAGTACTTGTCGCCTATTTTTACCCATTCTACAAGCATGCCGAATTTCATCGAAATCGGAGAGATCGACTTCGCAACCTTTCCTTGCGAGTTAAGGGGCTATACCTGTGTGAACGCTAAAAAATTGGGTGATTTTCGGGAATTTTTTGGAAGAAAAGTTCTCACGTAACGGGGTCCACAGTTAGTGTGAAGCCCGTTTTTTAATGCTTTTTTGGGGATTTTTTTTTGACAAACCATTAAAATAAAATGATTTATAAATTGTATATCAATTTAATTAACATTTAAACAAACTTTGTGCATTTTTTGAATCCATTATATAGAATACACCGCCCAACAGGAACACATAGTATATAAAAAGAGGTGCTCCACTGCTGCCATGATTCCGGCCGTTCTGCTTATCTGAAATCAAAAAACCAAACGCAAATTTAATCGTGAGACTTGAGGCTCTACATGGAACTAAAATAAAGTTAGAATTTCAAAAAATAATTTTATTTTACCCTTTGGAAAAAAAATTCAACTTTTCGTATTTTTTTTGGGGCCTATATAGCTGATAAAAAGAAAACTAACGAAGCAATCTTAATTATTTTTGTTTAACTCGTAGTTATATATGCACTAAAGATGCTGTACAAATTTGAGCAGAATCAATCCAATAGTTTCTGAGATATCATGGCAGCAGTTGGAAAAAATCGTGTTTTGAGAAAAACGCGTTTGAAAGTTGTATATAATTCACAATAAAAAAATGGTCTCACCATCAATCTGCTATGCCTGGACCATAGAGTACACCTTCCTTTTCTATGGTATTGAAGTTTGCATCGTTGGAATGGAACGAAAATATTCTTTTTTCGTCTTGCCCAATTGTTTCGCTGGTACATTTGAGCTACAAAAATCATGAAATCATTTTTACGATCTTCATTAGGGTTCCTTTACCCAAACTTGGAAAAAAGGGTTCAGATAGTGATAAAATGAAGGAATGAAAAGTAAAGATGAATTTTCATTGCCTTCCAACGATGCATACTTCAACACCATCCTTTTCTTCAAAGAAGTCACGCAAGACCGTTTTCTCTTCTTTTGATCTGACACACTAAACGACCCCCTTAAATGTTTCAGAAAATTACGAATATATTTGGCTATATTTGGCCTATATTACATAATTTTTTCATAGAAAAATATTAAGATCCAAGCGAGTTATGCGCTGTCTTCGGAGGCGCGAAAAAAAAAGTTCCTCCACCGCTGACACGATTCCGGCCGATTGAATATCTGAAAGCGAAAAAGGAAAAAATGTCGTTAAACCGGAAGGGATTTCCTGTACAATGTCGTAGGATTTTCGAAAAATATCAAAATCTAACAAAATGGCGTAGTGATGAAAAAAATCTGTTTTCTTGCCTATAAAATAGTCGTTTTTTTCAATGCCAAATCGTCAATTTTCATCCAATCAAAAATATCCTACGTCATTGTAGAGTAAATATATTCCAGAGTACTCATTTCAAATTTCAAGTCAATCGGATAATTGCTCTTTGAGTTACAATGTCAGCAAATTTGAAAAATCTCTTTTCATATTCTTGAAAGTATAAAAATCTCATCTCATATTCTTGAAAGTATAAACTGTCGAAAAAGGCAAAAGAGAAATCGTTTTTTTTTAAGTGTCACACTGGTACAGCCCCTTAAAGGTTTCGCTTCGTTCTGGTTCGGCTATTTTGGAAACGAAAGGTAATTATCGTTGGGGCGAATGGAAGTAACGCTGGTGAATCGTTTACAGCTGCGTCACGAGTTGGAGCGCGTGCAAGCTGAGCGAGACAACGCTCTCCAGGATCGCGACGACGTCGGCAAGGACCATCTGCAGGCCGAGTCGGAGCGCAGGAGCCTGAGGACGGAGTTGCGCGAGTGTCGCTTCCGGGAGACGCGTTTGTTGCAGGATTACTCGGAGCTCGAGGACGAGAATATATCGTTGCAAAAGCAGGTGTCTGGCTTGAGGTCGAGTCAGGTGGAATTCGAGGGTGCGAAGCACGAGATACGCCGATTGACCGAGGAGGTCGAGTTACTCAATAGCCAAGTCGAGGAACTGACGAATCTCAAGACAATAGCGGAGAAACAGATGGAGGAGGCGCTCGAGTCGTTGCAGGCAGAGCGCGAGGCCAAGTACGCCCTCAAGAAGGAACTCGATCAGCGTATGAACAGCGAGTCGATCTACAATCTGAGCACTCTAGCCCTATCGATACGCGGCATAACCGACGATTCGACGATGTGCAGCGACGGCGAGGACGACTCGCCCGCTCTGCGACGTATCGAGGCCGATCTCAAGACCCAAGAACCCGGCACTTCCAGCGCCGGCAAACAGGTCGATCTCTTCTCCGAGATACACTTGAACGAGCTCAAGAAACTCGAGAAACAGCTCGAACTCGCGGAATCCGACAAATCGACGCTGACCCTTAATTTGCGCGAGTCGCAGCACGCGGTCGAGAAGAGCCAGGGCGAGCTTCAATCCTTCGTCGCAAGGATCGTTCAGCTCGCCGCTCACGTCCAATCGCTTCATCATCTGCACTCGAAATTGCCCGAGAAACAGACTGAGGAGACCGCCCTCGACAAACTCTCGCAGGTCAGTTTCTCTACGCAGAGGCAGAAATTCCCATGCGAATTTTCGGTTACCAATTTCATTCGCTGCTGCGTGAAAAACAATCCAAGTCTCCATCGTTGGAATGCAACGAAAATTCTTTTTCTTTTATTTTCGTTACTAGCTTTCCGACCGCGAATTCGTCCGCGTGCTTGTCAAAATAAATGCAAATTCATTAACGCGGTCCTCTAGTTTCTCGGCTGTTTTTTTACGGCTTTGTCAATAATTTTTTACGGGCAAAGCATCGAAATAATCAATCTCATTGTTTTTGCATAATCTTTATTAACATTTAAATAAGCTTTGCAAATGTTTTGAAGTCAAAATATATAATAGAATAAACGTTATAGTGGCCGACAGGAAGACATTAAGTAAAAGAGGTGCTTGACGGTGACCAAGATTGCGGCTGTTCTGCTTATCTGAAATCAAAAAACCAAACGGTATTTTAATCTTCATATTTAAGACTAGCGATTGTGAATTCTAAATTACAAAAATTGACTTTTTTATACACTTTTGAAAATTACATTCTATTTTTTAGTCATTTTTTCTTAAGTTTCTCGCTCGTACAAAAAAAACTATCGAAGCAATCATGATAATCCTAGTTCAGTCGCTGGCTTATAACATATTAAAGATGCTGTATAAATTTGAACAAGATCGGTGCAGTAGTTTCTGAAATATCGTGGTCACCGTTTCGAAAAATGGTGTTTCGAGAAAAACGCGTTTGAAAGTATACCTGCTCCGTATACCTGCTCCGTTCCAGGGCCGTAACTTGTGAACCACTTCGAATATCGAAAAATCCTTTGGCACACATTCTCTACACATGTTGTAGATGTGATTTATGAAAAAGAAAATCGATTTTTTCGACCCGAGAAACTAGAGGACCGCCGTAAAAATGCAAATACAAGTAAGCTGATAAATGCAAGTATAAGTAAGCTTGGTATGTAGCCTAAGCTTATATACCAAGTTTCATACTTCTAGCTTCTGACATACTTCCATACAAATTTTCTTTCTACATTTTACCCCCTTAAGGGATGAATTACGAAGAACGCTGGAACAGGGAATTTCAGTTACTGATTTGAAGCCCAAATACCGAGTTTCATACTTTTAGCTTCAATACTGAGAGACTTCACATAAAACCTTCTTCCCCTATTTTACTTATCCCTTAGGGGATGATCGACAAAGGCCGTAGAAAATCATTTTTGTTTCTAATATATTTTTTCCAATACCAAGTTTTATATTTCTAACTCCAAAACTGGCGGACTTCCATACAAACTTTCATCCCTCATTTAACACGCTTAGGGGATGAAGTTCGGAAAACCCTGAAACAGGTCTTTGTTTGTTTTTACCTGAAAGGATAAATACCAATCTTCAAGGTCTTAACATGAAAAATAAGGAAACTCCAATACAAACTTACATCCCTTATTTAAACCTCTTAGGGGTTGAATTTCGAAAATTCCTGAAATATGTATTTCTTTATTTTCAACCCAAAGGCTAAGAACCGGTTTTCGTGCATTTAACTTAAAAAATGATGGATTTTTATACAAACTTTCATCTCCAATTTTACCCCTTTAGGGTACGAATTTCAAAAAATCCCTTCTTAGTGGGGGCTTACGTCACAAAAGCAACGTACTGACCAAATTTCATGTAATTAGGCTCGGCGTTGATGAATCAGTTAGGACATGTTATTTTATACAAAAATTACAGCATATGAAAAAAAATTCTAAATTTGTAGGTCATTTTGAAGAGACTGTAACTCGGAGAAAAATAGTCGCAGAGCAATTGGTAAAGAAGCAAATTGAAGCTCCAAGTTTCTAGTTTTCAAATCTTAACTTCAACATTTTTTCACGTTAGTTGTTTTTGAGTAATCAAAAGAAAACCACAGGAAAAAAAAATTCGAAATTTTTGCTCGACTTTCAAAAGATCCACGTACTTCAATAAAAAAAAATTCCGTTATTTTACCAGAAAAATTCTTTCGATAATTTTATCCTCTTCAATTTGAGCGGTCGACGAGCCTTGTACGATGATTTTTCACTAAGTTATCGTCGTTCAAAGCGAAAAAGTCAGTTTTGACTCTGGTAATTAATTACTCGGGAAATAACGGTCGTAAAGAGAATTTAGAGAAGGTTTTGAAAACTGCAAAGTATCCTTTAAAAGTCATGATTATTGATTATTCATTTAAAACAAAATTTCCGTGCGCAAATGTTGATCGAAAACAAGGTGAACAATTGCGGATTTAGGGATATTCGCTTAACTTGGCATAATTTTGCAAATAATGGATAGACTAAGGATGTTGACTGTGACTTTTCAACCTCAAAGTATCCCAAAGATACCTTGAAAATTTAAAAGCGCTGCGATCTTTTTCTCATTGTGTTCGGAATGATTGAATTGTATAGATAAGCTTTCAACCGCTACTTCGTTCGCGTAGATTTCGGATATGAACTTTGTTTAATTTTTAACGGAGAAGGCTAAGGTGGTCTGTTTATCTACGACTATTCTGATTGCGCCAACTTAAATTAACGGGGAACTCTTTTTTCATGAATTTATTTTTCGAATATATATACACACACACACACACACACACACACATATATATATATGTGTGAAGTTATAGTTATTACCCGTGACTGCCTCCGCGTGGAATTTACAACGCCGTGGGAGTGTAATTCATGCCATATTTCACGTCAATTCGACTAAAAAATATGTTTAAGCCTACTAAATTTTCCATCCCCTTGCAACACCTTAAGGGTTGAATGTTCGGAATTACTGAAGTGCATGTTTCATTATTTCCGTTATAGTGTTTACGCCAAGTTTCCAGTAAAACCGACCAAATAAATATTGTTTTATACAGAAACTTTTCCACTTCCTTGCAACCCCTTAAGGGTAACATTTTGGAAAATATTGCAATACGTGTTCCATTAGTTGTATTGTAGAGTATTTATGCCATTTTTCATGTCGATCCAACCTAATAAATATGTTTTTCAGAACAAACTTGTTTGCCCCCTTGCAACCTCTTAAGGGTTGAATTGTTGGGAAATGCTGAAATACGTGTTTCATTAATTTTATCGTAGAATTTTTACGCCATGTTTCAAGTGAAACGGACGAAAAAATATTGTTTTCTACACAAACGTTTCACCCCCTTGTAACCCCTTAAGGGTTGAATTTTGGAAAATATTGGAATACGTGTTCCCTTAATTGAATTGTAGAGTATTTATGCCATTTTTCAAGTCGATCCAACCAAAAAAATATGCTTTTCTACACGAATTTTTTCACCCCGTTTCACCCCCTTAATGATCGAATTAAAATTTCATTTTCTATCTTCAGTAATTTAGGCTGTGCGTTGTCTGTCAGTCAGTCAGTCAGTCAAGCAACAGTTTTATACATATAGATAGATTAACGAAAAAAATGTCGTGCCAATTGATGTTGTAGATTTTTAAAGAGAATCCTGAAAAACGTTTGGGTACTTTTTTTAGTCAAAATCCGCTAAAGAAATGCTTTGGTAATACGGAAAAAAATCATTTTCGTTGCATTTCAACGATGCAAACTTCAACACTATACAATTCCCCAAGAGGATAATTTCCTATCTCCGTGAGAATTTCTTTTCTACTTTGTCCCATTTTTCAGGCGGTCGTGCAATATCATCAATGGAGCACGATGTCGGCACGGCAAGTTGAGCAGCTTCAGAACGACCTGGCCGAGCTCGAGCGAGGCTTGACCGTCTCCGACGCTACTCAGCAACTCAGGACCGAACTAACAAACATCAGAAATCAGGTATCTCGATCTAGATATTCTCGATGCCACTTTTTTTACGCGCCGATCGGCCTGCAACGTGGCCAACTCGTTCGCCAATAATTATCAACGAAAATACGACACGGCGACGAGGAACTTCCGGTATACAAGTTTCTTTTTTATTTTATGCATCCTCATTCCGTTGTGAGAACGACGAATGAACAAAATGTTTAACAGTATACATAGACACGTTGCCAAGGTAGATTTTGAAAGGACATTGTGCCGTTTCAGATGCCAGAGTCAGGGAAGAGTCTTCAGGAAAAGGTTGGAGCGTGTGGCCCTGGTTTTTATTTTCTTTCACCTTTTTTTCTCTACATTTTATTTATTTTAATTTTTTTCTTCACGTATTTACCTCATTTCCTACGTTGTCCCCATGGAAAAAAAATGTATAAACGATCAAGAATTGTACACTTACATTATCAACTTCATTATATATAATTTTATCATTTATTTTATTTTTCATTATCCATATTGTTTGGTTTGAACGTTAAAGTTTGAGAGGTTTTCTTTTAAAGTATTGCCAATCTTCTAATTCAGTTAGCCACGAAAAAATCGACCTCTTTTCGAAAGCGTTGAATAAACGAAAGAAGCAGGGTAATAAATATCCACTTGGTGGGCCACTTCCGGCACCTTCTTCCTCAAATATGGTTTTTGAATGAAACATTCACGAATTTAAAGCGTTAGGCTACTGTGACGACCCGAAAAGCAGGGTTGTGGAATGAAAATAATTTCGAAGGACTAAGTAAGACGATTGAGAAATCGTTTAGACCTTTATTTGTGTGTACACAAACAAAGTCGAGTACTAAATTTAATTAGAAATCTTAATAATTAAAAAAGTTATACACAATCTCGCAGAGGACCTTTGAACGTAAGGGGCTCAACGGTGTACTTGATTTTGACCACCCGGTTAATCTGAAACAACAAAACCAGTTTTTTTTTTATCATAATATAGATAATATAGGTTAAGACTTGATCGGCCTCGTGGCTGTTACGCATATGGAAAACAGGGAAACTCGGAGAATTTCTTTCCTCCTGGAATAATCAGAGAAAAGTTAGAAAATTGTAAAAATTTCCTGGAATTTTTCCAGAATTTACTTTTTGCAAGAATTACGAAAAATGAAACCCACTTGAAAAAAAACCGAAGCGTATAAAAATAAATATTTTTGTATATTTTCAATATTTGTCTTATTCTTCATTATTCATTAAAAAAGTCGTGTCAGTCCTAAATATTGAAAATTTCAAAAACTCAAAACTAATGTACTCTAAAGCTCTACACATTTGCATTCGATTTGTCGATACACAATCACACAATTATTATTGTACATACGTGTTTATATTTATGTTTTATTTATTGGCACCGACGTAAAAAATTCTGTTTGTAATGAAGAACAGGTTTCATATTTTTTTTACTTTACAGTGTTTGAATTATTTTTCGGATTTCAGTTAATCAAAATTATTTCAATATTTAACATTTTTATGTATGTGATCTTTAAAAAAATTATGTTCTTTATTTGACTCTAATCTCCCTGAAATATTTGCAAAACCTGCGTGGAAAACCTGGAAAAGTGAGGGAATTTCTGAGTCAATAATGCGTAACAACCATGGACCCGTTTTTGTTATCGCGTTTCAATCATTAAAAAAAATTTTAATTTTTTTTTTCGTATTTTTGAGCAAAAATGACATAATTATTGTTAACAACTAATGAAAAAAAGTTAAGAAGGAAAACGTCGGTCAAGACTAAACTACTATTACACTGAATAAGCGTACCAAATTTTAAGTCAATTCGTTTATTAGTTGTCGAGAAATCGTGTACACCGTTTAAAAAAACATAGTTTTGAGAAAAAAAACGCGTTAAAAGGTTTACTAGCAGTTCTATCGTTATAATGATAAGTTTACCTTAAGGGGTCTTCTCACTTTAGACGCTAAAGAAGGCTATTTTCATGAATTTTTGATAGGTTTATATTTCAGATGGGCAAAAATAACAAAATGGCGGACATTTTGCGAAAAAACAAAAAAAAACACGTTTTTTTTCACCATTGGTAAAAAAATAGTAAATATCAAAATTCACAAAAATCTTGATATGCGCTATAGTAATAGTTGTAAAGAATATGTGGTTAAAATTTCATAAGGATCGGTTCAGTAGTTTCGAAGATTTTATCAACAAGAGAAAAAACGCGTTTAAAGTTTGTTTGGGTTGAATAAATACATTAAATTTTTTTTATATGTATTTCAAAATGTATTTATTAAGTGTAACAACTTTTATATCAATATCTATAATATAAACCTATCAAAAAAATGCATGAAAATAGCCTTTTTTAGCGTCTAAAGTGAGATTATTTAAATCTGCGATTCCTGCACCATATGTTGGACTTTCCTCTTCAATTTGAGTCGCCTCAAGCGACGAACAAGGGTTCGCCATTTTCACAGTAGCCTAACTCTCTAAATGCGTATTTTATACTTATCTATGCATATATATTCTTAAAGATATAGATAACATATGTATCTAGGATATATTTGACCCATATACTTTCTCGTACATGTCGCAGACATATTGCCGTTTATACAATAGATTTTCCTTGCGGACGAAGTTGAACGAAACAATAATCAATCAGTCGAGTCTCTTCTTTCCTCTCTAATGACCGATGCAACATGAACGAAACCATGTACTCTCTTTAAAAAAAGGCTTTCTACGATATCTTAACAGCGTCTACTAGGTGATGCCACCGCTTTGTCTCTCGTTCCGATGCTCTCGTCTTCTCTCCAGCTTTTGTTTATATACGTACACGTATATGTTTTCATGTACGTATATGTGTACGTATGTACATACATGTGTATATAAGCTTCAACGTGTTATGTCATGGAGAAGATTGTAATCGTATCCTCGGCTTGGATTGCATTGGACTCCCTCTGAAATCCAATCGTTCGCAACTTTGTTCCAATTGTCTTGTACGTACGCGAGAGTGTACGAGATACGTGCGCGCACGGCTCGTTATCGCTGTGCTTTTTTTTTACAGAGAATGTGCTTGCGATACACTGCGATATGGCGGGTCGGGGGGGGGGGGGGGGGGGCATTTGCTGGCTATTGTCTATGTACGGAGACGACTCCACCTCTCGTTACTTCCGAAACAATTATCGTATCTCGATGGTCTCGTTTTTTTTTTCAAATTATAAATGTTACGACGATACGAACAATTTTTCTTCGATAGGCGGAACAGTAGTCTCTGCTCCCACGAAAAAAAATTCGTATGTGTCAATATAGTTGTTTCTGTTTTTTAACATTTTTTTTTGATACCCGAGAGTGAGGACGAAGTTAAGGAATCATCACAGTGTACGGGTCGAAAAATAGCTGATTTCCGGGATTTTTTTTCTCGATGGTTAAAATGCGCTAAGCAGTCTGATTTTTTAAATGTCAAATCAAAGCACTCGTGAAGAATGAAACATAAAATTCTGAGCGTTTATTTTTTATTTTTTTTTTTACATTTTTTAACGGTTGAAAATGTCTTTAAAGAAAGGAGTCCTCACGGTGTACACGATTTTGGCCGTGAATATTATCTGCAACCAAATTTGTAAAAAAATTATTAAGCCGTATAAAAGTCGCTATCTTGCTATGAAGGTTTTTTTAAAATCAAGATTGACAAAATGGCGGTATCAAATTTAGCCGATTTTTTCGACAGTTTTTCGTTAAAAAAAATATGAAGATTTAAAAGCTTCCATAGCACGATAAAGAATGTTGTGTGAAAATTTGAGACGGATCGCTTGAAAACTCGTCCTTTAAAAGTGTACACCGTTTTGAAAAACGACATTCCGAGCAAAACGCGTTCAAAGTTTCGAGTGTGGAATTTTCATATAAATTGTCTACTTACGATCAATCGGCAATGCCTGGTTCATGTTTATAACCGTCTATACGATCGGATAATGCAAAAAATCGATTTTTTGGAAATGTTCCACTGTGATGATTCCGTAATTAAAATTGGATATCGATTGCGGAAAGTGTAGATTAAATTCGAAGTTTATGTGTCCGGATCTAAAGTTACATGTATCATGGCTGTTGCGCATATGGAAAACAGGGAAAACTCAGGGAGTTTTTTTGAGAATTTACTTTTTGCAAGAACTACGAAAAATGAAACCGATTTGAAAAAAAACTGAAAAGTACAAGAAATAAATATTTTTGTATATTTTTAATATTTATACCAATCTTTATTATATACAGAAAATGTTGTGTCATTGCCAAACATTGAAAATTTCAAAAACTAAGAAGTAATTTACTCTAATGCTCTATACATTTGCATTCGATTTGTTCATGCACAACCATAAAGACATTATTGTAGATAGGGTGCTCAATTATTGGCACTTTAAGGACCACTGTGTAGGCAAGAGAGAAACGTCACTAATTGGTGGGGTGCCAAATAAGATGACTTTACCCTGAGTGTTTATATTCATTTTTTATTTATTGGCACCGACATGAAAAATTCTGTTTATCATAAAAAATATTTTCTATATTTGCTTCCAATATATATATTTTTTCTTTACAGTGTTTAATTTATTTGTCGAATTTCAGTTTTTTATTAATTTTTTTATTTTAATATTTACCATTTTCATATACTTGATCTTTAAAAAATTACGTTTTTCATTTGACCCCAATCTCTTTGGAGTATTTGCAAACCTGTGTGGAAATCCTGGGAAATTCAGAAGATTTCTGAGTCAATAATGCGTAACAACCATGCATATACACTTTTTTTTGTCGATCCTTACCTCATTCCAATTGACTTTTAGATTTTCCCCCGCCACTGCGAAATTTGTACATTTTAGCAAGTAATTTTTGTCTATGGGGCTATCCGCAGCATGATTTCGAGATCTCGTTGCACGAATTTCAAACATGCACAACCGTAAGCGCAAGAGGACGCGTTGATTCGGGGTCTCGTTACCACGAGAAACCGAAAAAACAAGAATCAGAGGAGAAATAATAAATTTTGTCTCATTGGCTTTCGAAAAGCGTGTCCTCTGGCCGATTGGAAATGAAACGTGTGTACCGATCTCTCGTAATATCGCGAATGACTCGTAGAGCGCGTAATTAATCTCACGCAAGCGCATATAAAAAGCCGCAATAAAAAAAAAACCTCAGAATGACGATAAAACCAAATGCCTCGAGTAATATCACACGCACGTTGGCAAAGTGCACGACTGAACTGTTGTAAAGAATTCCGTGCGATTATTTACAGTTGCTGGACGCGGAGCACAAGAATTCTCAGCTGGAGTCGGACATCGAGATATTGTCGAAAATCGCCTCGGAGGCGGGTGGCTCGTTGGACTCGGCGCAGAACGATTTGCAAAATATCTCGGACGAGCTGGCGCAGCTTTATCATCACGTGTGCACCGTGAACGGTGAGACACCCTCGAGGGTCGTTCTCGATCATGAGAAAATCGTCCCGGCCAAGCAGCAGGACAACGAGGAAGCCGGCGACGCGGAGAACAGCGGCAAGATCGAGTGGTTCAAGACACTCTCGAAGACCGATCTGCCGATAAAGGATCTCGAGGGCCTCAGCAAAGCCAAAGAGATTGGCAAACACATCGAGACCGCTATGGATCAAATAAAACATCTTAGAAACGCCGTCGAGCACACCATCGCCATGTCCAAACTCAAAGGCAATCAAGGAAATGGTCCTAACGACTCCGAGTGTGAGTATATCCTTGAGCAGGCGCCCTACACGTGGCTGTTACGCATATGAAAAACAGGAAAAATCGGAAAAACTCCGGGAATTTCTCTCCTGAAATAATCAGGGAAAAGTCAGGAAATTTTGTAAATTCTCTGGAATTTTGCCAGAATTTACTTTTTGCAAGAGTTACGCAAAATGAAACGATTTGAACAAAACAAAACTGAAAAGTATAAAAATAAATATTTTTGTATATTTTTAATGTTTATATTTTTATATTTTTACATTTTACACTTAAGGGGCCAGTTCACTTTGGAGCCACGAAAAAGGCTATTTTCGGGATTTTTTTTGAGGATTTTATAAAAGATATGAATATAAAAGTTGTTCGGCTTGATAAATAAAGTCTTGAAATACATTTAAAAAAATGAATTCATTTTAATTCATTTTTAAGTACAAAAACTATAGTTTAACGTAACGCCTCAAAAATAGGTGGGCTAGGTAGCTCCATCGCAACTCGGCAACGGCTTGTCTGAAACAAGAAAATCAAAGTGCATTAGATTCAGTATGACACCAGCTACAAAATGACCCTCGGATACAAAGTTTTATCAAAAAATAAAAAAAATGTCTTGATTTGCTACTAACATTTTCACCCGCTCGGTTCGAACTATTATTCTAATTTAAACAAAAATCTTCAAAGCCTAGTTCGTCCAGTCAAGCTTCCTTTACACAATTCTATCAAAACATATTTCAAGAATGTCCATTTACTTAGTTTTCGGACAAAAACGGGCAGCGGATCAAATGCTGGGACAAGCGTCGTAAACTTTCACGACAACATTGTTGCCATATTAACATAATTCATATGTTTGCGTTTGAATTTCGAGCTATCCCGGCATTTGTAGCCGCATCTAGCAGAGATGGATGGAACTGTGAAGTAGCTTGTCCGCTATAGCGTCCTTACGCTTTTACCGACGGGGTCAAAGTGAACGTAGCAAATTTGCTACAATAGCAGCTGAAGGGTTAATCCCGCTCGAGTTTCTTTTATTTCTCCTGTTATTTTTACATCCTCCCAATACCTTATTATCTCTGTATCATTCTTCCTGCTTTTGTATTGAGCACGTTAATTTTTCAATTTTGTTCCAACCTTGTTGGATTTTTTGGTCGACCTTTGTTTTCGTACCGCTTTCTATTATTCTTTCCATTTCCCCCTCTTCGATAAGTGGTTATATTCATTTTTTTATTTATTAACACCGACATAAAAAATACGGTTTACTTAAAAAACGAAATCTGTATTTGCTTTTAATGTATTTTTGAACTTTACAGTCTTTAAATTATTTTTCGAGTTTCAGTTTTTTCTTAATTATCTATATATTTGATTTTTTAAAATTATGTTCTTTATTTGACCCCAATCTCCATGGAATATTTGCAAAATCTGAAAAAGTCAGAGAATTTCGAAGTCAGTAATGCGTAACGACCATGTTACACCGATGTGAGCAATGCAGTAACATCGAGCTGAAACGACACGCGTGTTCAACACATCCGTGTAAAGTTTTCGGAACATTTCGCATAGACGACCGTACGACGTCAGAGTCTCTCAGTCGTCGACCACTTCCGATCTACAATGTTTTCTATCTCTGTTACACATTCGCGTATATATTTGCAGCCTCGGGTAACGAGAACAAAGCGAACGACGAGACGGACCTTCAGGAACAGGTGATCAAGCTGAAAGCTCTGCTCTCGACGAAACGTGAGCAAATAGCGACACTCAGGACGGTACTGAGATCCAACAAGGACACGGCCGAGGTTGCTCTCACGAATTTGAAGAGCAAGTATGCCAGCGAGAAGAGCATAATCAGCGAAACTATATCCAATATGAGAAACGAGCTCAGAAGATTGAAGGAAAACGCTGCGACCTTTTCGAGTGAGTATCGCAGCCGTCACATTACGAGTATGTTTGACGAGTGTGTCCTCATTGGGAACGGAACAATATCAATGGCTGCGCCGGCATCGTAAATCGTTGTGGCAGCGCGAAAAAACAATTAATAAACGTTCTACTGCCCTAGTGCACGGTAATAGTAGCAGAAAATGATGCTTCGTTGGAATTAAGGGGATGCGGGCCTAGATGCCCCAAAAATGGCCAAATTCCGTTTTTCTTTTCATGGGAAACGGTTGGTGAAAAAGAAACGCATTTTTTTAAAGGGATCATCACAGTGTAACGGGTCGAAAAATTGCTGCTTTTCGCGATTTTTTTTCGATCGATAAAATACGCTAACCAGTCTGATTTTTTAATTAAAAATCAAAACACTCATGAAGAATGGGAAATAATTTTTTAAACGTTTATTTTAATTTTTTTAACATTTCTTTTAATGGTTGAAAATGTGTTCGAAAAAAAGGAGTCCTCGTGGTGTACAAGGTTGTAGCCGTAAATATTTGTAAAAAGATTATTAATCAGTATGAAAGCCGCTATCCTGCCATGAAGGTTTTTTTTTTTAATCAAATTAACAATATGGCGGCGTTTTGAACAAAAAAGTATCGAATTTAGCCTATTTTTCGAATTTAGCGACCGAAATTATTCGAATTTCGCCCCAAAAATTGAACTCCATGTTTATAACCGTTTATACTAAAGGATAACGCAAAAAAGTCGATTTTTTGAAATTTTCACACCGTTATGATCCCTTAACACAAAAGTAATATTGAGAGCCTTAAAAAAATACAAAATAAAATACAGAAAAGCAAACAAAAACATGGCCGCCGGCAGATGCTGAATTTTTTTTTCGCGAAGTTTGACGGTGGACATTCTCCAGCTTAAACGGTCCATCCAAATGTAGAAACCAAACGGGTTATTCAAGTTAACAATAAATACGAGTCGTTGACGATCGTCGATTTTTTAAATCATTTCTTTTAACAACGTGGCGACGTATTGAATCTCGAACATACGGAATTCATTGAAAAAGTCGTCATTTTTACGTAACCATTAAAAAATAAAGATCGATTTTGAAAAAGTGAGATCGTCATCGATCTTTCAATGTTTCTGATCGTATTTCCTGTAAATTTGGAAACGATCCATCAAGCAGTTCTCGAGATATCGTGTCCACCGACTTTGAAAACAGTGTTTCCGAAATTTTCAGGGAATATAGCTAAAAGTTGGTACTATAAAATGAAAATATTTTTGGAAAATGCTATTTTTTGACCCACCTAGGTAGGCGTAGCCCCTTAATCTTTCGATCGAGGTAGTAGGAGCACGGTACCTAGTCGACAAAGAGTTTCACTATAGAAAATTTCGAATATTTCTCTATCGGCATTGAAAACATAGTTGTACGATAAAGAGTAATTTTTCACGTGCCTGGTCACTTGATTTTATGATTTTCAATATGTAAACTATAGACACCGGCGCAATTTGGATTCACATTGATCGGCTGGAAGAAAAAATTGCAACGTGAACATAACTTGGAAAATGCGTTTGAATTTTATTGAAATCATTTCACGACCGACTATGAATTAGCAAATTATTTTTGTCGATTTTTCCGAATTCGGGCTGTCGTCCACTCATAACGACTCAGCACGGAAAATAATTCAGTGGTCCTGATAGCGTTACCATCTTGGTACAAAGTGAAGCCCTCGCTCGCAGACTAATCGCTGCCCTTAAGGTATTCCTTTCGCGGAGGGCCGTATTTTGTCGGGATCCTCATGAATCATTGCCAAATTGCAGTGGCGTTTAATAATGGCGTAAAATAAGTCACAATCAATTAGTATACCCAACGATAAATCGGAACTTAAAAAATCGCGCCAATTTAGGAGATTTTGACATTTTTACAGTCTCTCTAAAAAGTCGCGACTACGAAAATTCTCTTGCTAGTCACGTTTTTCTAAGTTTCATCATTAACCCTTACTTTTTACACTTCTGTATAATCACACTGGGGCTGAGTCATACCCCCGACGAAAATTGTTTAAAAAAATAAACTATCAAATATTATTACTTGTAAATTTTGTCAGATCATCTAAGGAGTTCACTTTAAAAGAGCATAAATGTTATTTAGCCATAAATAAAAATTAACCCTTGCCACACTTCTGTAGAATACACATCAATACATTTTCGCCTGAGAAAAAAAGTGAGTGTTAAGCCACAGTAACGGGTATAAAAAATCATGTGCGAATTTAACAATTTTTTTCGTATAAAAAAATGATTCACTCATAACATTAATTACACATCTATTTGTTATGAATATCAAGCTGTTAATCAGAAATTCCGTACATACTTCTCTGCGAAATGCAATTAGGAACATAACTTTGAAATTCGAAGTAAATCGAGTGAAAATTGTTGAAGTTATTTGTCACGCTAATTAGAAAAAAGCTGTTTCGAGAAGTTTCGAGTAGTCGGCCACGTTGTACATCGAAAAAAAATGTCCAACAGCTTGATATTCATACTAAATAGATGTGTAATTAATTTCATGAGTGAATGATTTTTTCATACGAAAAAATTTGTTAAATTCCCACATGATTTTGTACCCGCTACTGTGGCCTAACCCCTTAAGTGCGGAATTCTCATTGAAGCGGAGACCATTTTTCGCTCCAATATCATTTTTGTACTTGAAATCTCTGGAGCACGTTACGCTCTTCGTTCCTATATTTATCTAAATTACGAAGTATGAATGAATGAGAACAACAGCCCGACAATAAATTCTTTTCGATTTAAAAAAATAGCGCTAAATCTGTCGAGTTTGGATTTCGCAGCCTGCATCGCTGGTAACGTTGCTTGAATTTTCAAACACACGCGGCTGTATCTGTAGTATAGAAAAAAAATCCAGCAGCCATCGAGTACTGAACTACGCGCTTGTTCCACAATAATAAATGAACTTTAATCTTTTGGTATAATTGTCATTATTATCGACAAACATAATTTCTATGATAATTATAATAATAATAACAAAAATTAATCCAAAGTATCGAGACGTTATATTTTTCAAATTTACATAAGCGTATAATATTCTGTATTCGTAATACAAAGAGTTCCGAGCGACCATCGCGATTTTGTTCAAATCCTCGCCGTCAGGGTCGCATGCTGAATCAGTCTTCCCAATAGTACACGATTTTTTTTGCAACCGTTTTTCACCCGATCCACGTTAATATAGATATTATCTTCTTTTTCTTTCTCTCTCCCTCTCTTTTTTAACCGTCATTAATAATTCATCGCTCTTTCTCTGTCCACGGGTGGAAACAGTTTTTATGCACGTTGTGTTGCTAATATTGAGCACCATCACGGTCAATTTCGCAGTCGCCCTCGGCTACTGTGCTAACGATTGTTGCTCTCTTTCAGCTTGATCAGTTATAAATCGCTCTCCGAGCCTCTCTCTCTCTCTATATTTTTTTTACTATCTTATTAAGGGGTGGAGATTCCTTTAGGCGATGAAAAAAATGCTGATTTTCAGAATTTTTTTCAAAAGGAAATATTTGTTCACCGTTTTTGAGACTTAGGGTATGTTTTATTACTACTTTTGGCTGTTACATGGTATTGTTTTTATTAATCTTTAAAAATGGCGGAGGTATGGCACGAATTTTCCAACGGGTTGAATGAACCAAGAGAAAGTGAGAAATGTTTAAAATCGATTAAATGGTACGCTTTGGAACAGAAGGATTGAATTTTCCGAAAAAAAATGGATGAATTTTTTTATTAAACCACGTATTTAAAACGGACTAAAAAGTATAAAATAATGTATCCTAGCCCTATACAGATTTATAACCCCATACAGATTCCTAAGATTGGGGTATAATATCCATAAGTCGAATATCCATAAGTGAATATCCATAAGTCGAATAACCATAATAGGAAAAGTGAGTATCGAGGGAACCCAAACAAACCCAAACAAACTCACTTATTTCTACCTCCCGCCATTTCTGGCACTCATTTCTACTCTATACTCACTTATGGATATTCGATTTCTGGATATTCCTACTTATGGATATTCGTACTTATGGATATTTGACTTATGGATATTCACTTATGGATATTCGACGACAGTGGATTCCTAACCCCATGCAGATTGTCCTGAAAATGTATGATTGTGAATTTTTAATAGCTACGAAAATATTTGTAAGATTTAAAACGAAAAGCGTGGGGCGCATGCAATAAATAATAGTAAGGAGTGCAGGGAGTAGTTGTCGCTGAGAAAACTCACACAATAGTTCATATTATTTGCAGTCCGATAAAATTGTTAGTGACTTAGGTGAACTATTCATGCATCAATGAACTATTGCATGCGCCCCACGTTTTTCGTTTTACATGTTACAAGTATTTTCCCAGCTATTAAAAATTCACAATCGCAAATTTTTAGGACAATCCGTATGGGGTTAGGAGCCTGTATGCGGTTATAAATCTGTATTGGGCTAGGAGACATTATTTTATACTGTTAAGTCCGTTTTGAAAACGTAGTTAAAAAAAAATGTACTTCAATAACCCAATTTTCTGCTAGTCTTGTGCGTGTGAAATTTTGCAATCGATTTCAAACATCTTGATGAGATTATGACAGAGACATTTCAGAGGCCAATTTCAGGTTTGTGAAAACCTGAAATTTGAAAACCCTACTGCACTATTCACTATTCACTATTAATATTTCTTTATTTATTTTTGACCATTTTTTTTTCAAGAAAGTGAACTAATATTTCATTGCCATGCAGATTTGAGCTATGTTTAAAATTTCAAATCTCTAGCTCATCCGGAAGTTAGTTTAAAATCGATTGCAAAATTTGTACGAAACAGACAAACAAACGGACAGACAAGAAAGCGAGTTAATAAGAACGTGGTAGTAATAATAAAATAATAAAATAACTACATTCTTCAATAAAAAATACTTTTGTATTTTATTTTCAAGAACATTAGGGTCATGTTTTAGACAACAAGGTTAGAAAGATTTATACCAAATTTCATCAGAATCTGTTGATTAATTTTTTAGCCATACGTCACGCCAGTTTTGAAAATGCAGTTTACCAGACCTTAGCCATGTCTCCGCCATTTTTAAAGATTAATAAAATAAAAAATACCACATAAAAGCTCAAAGTAGCAATAAAAAAGATGAAAAAAACTTTCCTAAGAAAAATCATGGAAATCAGCACATTTTTTCCTCGCCTAAAGGTATCTTCCCCTTAAGAATACGAGCTCAGGGTGTCTGCTTCGCAAGCGAAATTGTGCGGGAGCAGGGAGTTTTATTTAAAAAAAATTGAGGGTACGCTCGAGGAAAATGGGCCAGAAAATGTCTGTTTCGCTTTTCTCGGACCTTGAGAATGTTTGAGATTTTGCGAAGAAAAGTACAAAAGAAGCAAGGCGGCGTAATTAACGAGACGTTTGGATGTCTGTAACTGATATGTAATCCTTCGCTATCTCATTTCTCTGGTGATTCTTTCTCTTTCTCTCTCTCGCTGTCCCTTTCTCTCTCATGTTATTACCAGCTAACAATACGATCCCCAGGTTTACGGGCCATGTTCGTTGCTCGTTGCGAGGAATACGTGACCCAGGTTGACGAGCTTCAGCGACAGCTTGCCGTGGCCGAAGAAGACCGAAAGACCCTCAACCACCTGCTGCGCTTGGCCGTCCAGCAGAAGTTGGGCCTCACGATGAAGCTCGAAGAATTGGAGGTTGATCGGGAGCTTAGAAACACCCGAAGACACGCGTCGGGTGGCAACGGCGGACGCGGCCGACCCCGAATGACCCAACAGACTAACCGTCCTCACATGGGACGAGATTTCTTCTAGAAGATGGTGAAGATGTGGAGCAAGGTCTTTTAGCATGTTTGACGAGGAATTTCACAACGATCTTGCCTTTCATTCGTCTTTCATTTGATTTCTTTGATTCGCCTTCTCGATTTTTCCCGCCACCTTACGTTTCCTTGGAAATCGAAGGTCGAGGGGGTTGAGACGTTGTGAAATGACGATTTTAACGTTCCTCCTTTTGTGGTAACGTTCGACTCGAGATTTTTATCTCGAGCAAGCCTCGACTCCATGTCTAAGCGCCATCTTCGAAGGATCTCGAACCCGCCGTCGTTAAGTTTGGACCGTTCAAGGTCACAGCGGATAGGGGCATCGCTCGTTACTCCGGGAGAAAAAAAAATCCGAATTCTCATCAGTGAGAAATCGTCTTTATCCTGCCGTAGAAAAAAAATTACCGAGAGCGACGAGCAAAGTATTCGATACTTTTTTCTCCACTCGTTGTTTCGAGTACCGGCAGAGCAAAATTTTCGTGGATTACGGTGCCAGAGCACGCCATCGAGCTCATAAAATAACTGACCGTAAATGCACAGAGGAAAGAAACGAAGGATGATTTTTTCTCGCGAAGTAACGAGGACATTCCGAAAAAAAACGACTTTTCGAGATAGGAAAAGAAAAAGTATTTCCAGCATCGGAGAGGTCGGGGGAGTGAAAAAATATTTATCGTCCCGCTCGCATCACGATTACCCTGGATACCCAAGATTATTTTTGGGATTCTCAAACGCGAAAAAGTAGTCAAGATATCGCATCGTGTTCGCGAGCGCAAATATTTTTCACTCTGCCGATTTATTCGACGATCGAGTCGTTTTTACGAACGCGACGGATGCCCGCGGTGTACGCAAGGTCGCTGGACCGAGTTGAAAAGTGACGGATTTTTGACATTAGCTAGAGTGTGGGAGGCGAAAGAAGTACAAGAGATTTGACGGAAGTGCAAGCGACGCACCGAGAACTCGCCCCGCTCAAATGAGCGGCGTTTCGATTGAATATCGGGACGTAAAGTAGTAGCGATAACGATAGCGAAACAAAAAAAGAATTACGAATTTTACGTTGGATTTACCTCGTAGAGACAATATTTGTAAGCGACAGCTATGGGAAAAGAAAAAAAAACACTAGAATTTGTAATCAGTTTAATTACGTAGGGATTACGGACGAAGGATAATTGATGTTGATGGTGTACGAGGTTAAAATCGTAATCGGTAATTAGCAGGAGGAATAGCAAAGGGAGAATAAAATGAAAACTCGAGCGACTTGTAGAAGTCTCGATAACGGCTCGTCCATTACGTAGAATTTTAGAACTTTTATATACTTGAAGAAAAGAGGGAAAAAAACGAAAAGCTCTTAGATGCCTCGTAAACCAAAACCCTTATTGGCAACTCTACCGAGTCGAGTTTGCTTTATTCCGTCGAATTTACTCGCGCGGCCTCCCCTCGTTATAAATTATTTATTAGATTTGTAAAAGAGAAGATAACGAGGATCGAAACATCACACACACACACATTTACACCAGGGTGTGTCGGAAAAACAAATCTGCAGCTTTTGTTTCTTCGAACAATGTCAGATCTGAAAAATGCACACCAAGGTTGAGACTCCCTAAATCAGCGAAAGCCCTCGATAATTTTCTTTTTCCGTTTCATTCACACAACGACTAATCGATACTTGCCAAATTCGGTTGAACATTCTTAAAGCTGATCTTTGCAGCTTTGAAAATTTCGTTATCGCTTTTAAGGAATATTCAGATATTCGAAGAATGCTTGGACTTGTGTCGAGAATAAAAGGCTTTTTTTAAACTGGAATTTGTTTGAAAATAATATCGAGGTGAACAAAAAGCTTTTCGAAGCTTTAAGAATCTTCGACCAAATTTCATACAATTATTTGCCGTGTTATTTGAGTTTGAATTAAATGGTGAAAATAATTATCCCGCTGCTACTTGGACTTGAGTTTGCAAGCTCAAATTTGGCATGCTTTTTTTCATACCCAATGACATTGATTGAAGAGCTGATACTTTTTCGACACGCTCCATCGATTGTTCATTGATTATTCAGAGGCATTTGTATATTTATTGTTCCGTTTGTGTCGACTAGTGTTTCCGATAATTGAGACATCACAGAAATTGTTTTATCTTGTTTTTGCTCTTTTCTTACTTTTATTCAAGATAATTCGGCCTAAACGGTCTAAAAAGAAATCGTTTTTTTTTAATTACGAATCGACTGTTGTCGAATATTTAAAGCGCGTATTATGTTTGTACACTTTGTGTTATTTATATTTCGTATTATTGCTGTTTTTTTTTTAATCGAGTATTAGACAATCGCTTTGATTTTGTTTATTCGTGTTCTTCGGTCGGCAACTATTTTAACGTGTAAGATGAAGCGCCGCCCAGTACTTTTAAATATCCCTGACCGTCCCTTAAAATGATTAACGAAAAGACGAACGTGACATCGTCTTTGAATTATTATTGAGAAAGAATCGAATTGCGTCAATGCGGCAACGTCCAATATTAATATATGGCCCTCGGGCGAGTCGGCCCAAGCGATAAGTCATGTTTTGTCAAGCGTGGAATGTTTCGACGTAACGTTGCTTCGAATCCCGTTACGATGCTGTAGCTGCTTTGTTACGTCGTACACGGAGAAAGGCGCTTCTTGTTATTTATGGAGAGTCGAACGTTTCACCGATGAATGTTGAACGGTAGTGCTTTTTTTTTTAAGGGGTTAGGCTACTGTGACGACTAAAAAATCAGGGCTATTCAAAAAAATTGAATTTGAAGGTTGAAGTAAGATGATTGACAAATCTGAAACAAAAAAACGAGTTTTTTTTTCTTGATATATATAATATTGGCTAAGACTGGACCGAGCATATTGAAAAAAAAATTGATCTTTTTTCTCGTTTTTTCGAGGATAAAATAACATTGTTAATAACTAATGAAAAAAAATGTTGAAAAAAACGTCGGTCAAGACTGAACTGCTATTATACTGGATAAGTGTACCAAATTCCAAGTCAATCGGTTAATTTGGAGTCGCGAAATCGCGTACACCGTTTTGAGAAACATAATTTCGAGACAAACGCGTTTAAGGGGTTATATACAGTCAGGCCCAAAAAGATCGATTTTTCCAGAATTTCTCTCGAGAAGATCTTTGAATCTATCAACGTAAAAGTTTATACACATATTATGGTAACTTTTAACTGTATTTTAACGTTTTTTATTTGTAAAAATAGTCTTGCGGTGAGCACGATATCTCTGGACTGGATCATCTAAAATGAAAAAAAAACCAAAAATATTTCGTTAATATAATGGATTATCATGTAATTGATCGAAGAAATAAGCAAAATAATATTTTTTTACAAAATGACAACTTCCAAATAAAATCGATTATTGACAAAAGTCTAGGCCTTAGATTGTTTAAAAAATGGAAAATATTTATCGGTGAAGAAAAACCTTCGATTAATTACTAAAAAATATACTTGAAAAGATTGTGTTAAAATTTGAGACCGATCGCTTCAGCCGTTTCCGAGAATTCTCGCTCACCGACTTTAAAAACACAGTTTTGAGAAAAACGTGTTCAAGTTTCAAACGCACTTTCAAACGCTCTGACACGTCATTACAAATGTGCGTGTAACTTCGAGAATATTCGCCGGATTGACAAGAAATTTTCTGTGTGTGTACTTAAATATATGTACATTACGAAAAAAAAAATCGATTTTTCGAAAATTTTAACTGTATATAACTCCTTAAAGTTTGTCTGGCAATTCTATCATTGTAATCATAAGTTTAGCTTCAATCTGCGATTCCTGCACCATATCAAGAGACAAACGATTTTCTTAAATTTCCACAGTAGCCCGACCCCTTAACGCAGACACGTGAAACGAAAGATAAACATCGAAGTCTCCCAAGTCTCTTCTCTCGTTATTTTTGTTTAACTGCCTGTAAATAGAAACAATATCGAAGCATTCACATCACAATTTTGTACATACGATTTTATCCGTATTTTCCTTCCTATCGGGAAAGTCTTTTCGAACTTTTTATCAACTGGGATGTTTTTTTTTCTCTCAATGCTCAAAACGAAAAAGAAAAAACCGCCGGAGCTTTTTGTTCTCCGGAATAACGAGAAGCGTCCGTCCCTCTGCGAATCAGTCGAAAATCCTGTTAGTGCTCACCATCGAAGAAGTAACGAGGAGAAGAAATGTCTTCGTTTCGTTGTCGGGGTTTCGCTTGGAACATGAGATTTGTTAATCGTATTATCGATGTATGTCGAATTTGTATCGTATTGTTGAAATTGTATCTAGACACTTAAGTATACATGAATTAGGCGCATAATCGAAGAAGGCGAAAATTACTCGTGATTGAAGGGACGCACGTTCCGTCGGTGGTTGCTCCACCGACCAGCTGCAAACGATTACAACACAATCGTCCCGCAATGTCCATTGAAGAAAATCCCGAAATAATGTGTATGATAGGGACGAGTCTTTTTTTTCTCTCAATTTATGTTTGCTCCAGTCTCTACTAACACATTATATTCGAATAAAGCACGTTAACGATATTTTTTCGTTTATTATTTTTACGTCACGTACGCCGTATCGCACGCAGGGCGCTGCGAATCACAGACGAAGTGATTCACACGTGCGAATTTACTCACCTTCAACGGAAAGAGTACTTCCGGTATGAATGACAAGATCGTATCGATGAAAAAAATAATTCAGTTAGAGAAAACAATGAAAAAAAAATCTTTGTATATCTTCTTTTGTACGTGTGCATACAGGGCCGAATTTAAAGGGGTAGGGCTCCTAATTATCGTTCAAAGAAGATGGAAATTGTTTTTTTTCAGTGTTTCAATAATTTATTGCGATCAAACAAGATCCTTTCGAGCGAAATACGTTGTTTGAAGTTAAGGAAGGAGACGTTTCCTGACATCGGCTAAATTCAAGTGAAATTATGTTTTTATATTTTTCAAATTTAAATAAATTCATTTTTACGTGTGTCATTATAAATTCTATAGTGTAATATAGTGTAATTATATATTATACTACAGAGGAGTTGGACTTAGCAATTTAAAAGTTTTTTCTTCTTTTTTCATTTATACAAGTTTGAAGCCAACCATTTTTCGATAAATAGCATATACTGACCGGTGTAAGCGTCTGGCGCTAACGACGAACGTCACTTAAGAGGGGAGATACCTTGAGGCGGGAAAGAATTGCTGATTTTTAGGTTTTTTTTTTAAGGGAAGATTTCTTCACCATTTTTGAGACTTAGGGTATGTTTTATTGCTACTTTTGGCTGTTAGGTGGTATTTTTAAAATCAATCTTTGGAAATGGCGCAGATTTGGCACGGTATTCTAAACGAGTTGCGGCGGATGTTGTTAGACTTGGATTAATCTGTAAAAAAACCAACGAAGATTTTTCTTTTATTATCTTCATACACTTCAATATGAATCGAGAAAAAGTGAGAAATGTTGAAAATAGATAAAATTTCAACGCTTTGAAACAAAAAGATTGGATTTCACATATTAATTTACACTTGAATTGAATTCTACTACAAGTTACATTGAATTGATTGAATTTTACATTGAATTTACATTGTGCAATAAAAAAATACTTTTAAAAAATGTTAAAAACATTTAGGGTCTCGTTTTAAACAATAAGGCTAGAAAGATTTGCACGAAATTTTATCAGAATCGGTCGAATGGTTTTTCAGCTTCGTCACGCCAGTTTTGAAAATGCAGTTTAGAAAACCATGCGATACTTGCATCATTTTTAAAGATTAATTTTTAAAAAACCATGTAACAGCCAAAAGTAGTAATAAAACAAACCGTAAGCCTAAAAAACGGTGATGAAATCTTTTCTTTAACAAAAATCATGAAAACCACCAAATGGTTTCCAAGCCTAAAAGTATCTTTCCCCTTAAGCGTCCGCCTTCAATATTGTTCAACCTCATGTATGAGGGATTCTCCGTCAATTCAGCCTAAGTAACTGCCAAAGTACTACTAAAAGGCATTCTATGTGAATTTTTTCAGATTTTTTAATTCAACATTTTAGAAAATGCCGTTTTTTTCCAAATGAATATATCTCGGAAACTAGAAGTAACTGAAAAAAAATGTCTGTACATAAAAGTTATAGTTTTGTGTTAGCTTTCGAGCGGACGACTTGAAATAATTTTTACGTTCCGGTAACGCTGATTTTTTACCAAAAAGGGGGGAATTCTTTTTTTATGAAAAAACGGCCATTTTTTTGGGCTGAAAAAATTACAGAGTCTTCCAGTATGTCTGACGATATCGCAAAAAAATCGCCGAGATGGCACGGAGCGAGGTTCCGGTATAAAAAAATTAATTTGTGTGGTTTCAATTTTTTTACCCTAGAACCTCGATCCGTGCTCCTCTGGCGATTTTTTTGCGATATCGTCAGAGATACTGGAAGACTCTGTAATTTTTTTCAGCCAAAAAGATGGCCGTTTTTTCATAAAAAAATAATTCCCCCCTTTTTTTGGTAAAAAATCAGCGTTACCGGAACGTAAAAATTATTTCAAGTCGTCCGCTCGAAAGCTAACACAAAACTACAACTTTTATGTACAGACATCTTTTTTCATTTACTTCTAGTTTCCGAGATATGTTTATTTGAAAAAAATGGCTTTTTCCTAAAATGTTGAATTAAAAATTCTGAAAAAATTCACATAGCATGCATTTTAGTAGTACTTTGATATAACCAATTATGGGGCTCAATTGACGGAGAATCCCTCATATGGGATAAAGCATTGATCGTAAAATTGACACGTATTTTTTTATCGGTGAAAAAACGGCTCTAAGCCCGAAACCACCCCTAAAAGAACGGGATGATCTTGCAGTTTCACCCTCAAGCAGTCCACCGATCTGAATGAAATACAAACTAAAATTCTTCTAATGTAAAGCGATGGAAATCTACTATAGAAGTATGGAACAAAATTTAAATTAAGAGGTGACACGCCTTCCTCGAAGGGGTGGTTTCTTCCCTTAAAACCGTTTTCGCCGACAAAAAATTGAATACGTGTCTGGTAGTTTCCAATGCATTATCACATATATGAGTTCTAACAAAATCGACGGCGGGCACTTGGGTGATGTTTCTCGTAAGCATTAAAACGTTCATAGGCATTTTCAGCTGTTGTAAAAACAATATGAGTAAAACAAATTTTTCTTTTATTCGAATAAAACGCTAAATTTTGAGAAATGAATGGTTGGCTCAATCCCCGTGACTTTTAAATAATTATAATCCATAAAATATATTCTTTCGTAGACAATTCATCGTTTTTAGTGTATTCATTATATTTTTTTTACAGAAATACGCTTTGAAATGTTATAAAAAAAGTGCTTCATGAAAGTGTGACCACTTTTTTTTCTTTATCAGATCCTTTGAGTGATTCTTGTTTCACTGAGTGTTGCATTTGTCAGCAAATTTCAGCTAAACATTTGAATTGTAGAGGCCACCTAAACTGGCCCTATGTGTAAACATACATACATACATATTTATATACAGGGTGTCCTGTTATGAATGGATAATCCTGCAACTGTCGATCGGTCAGATCATGACCTACTATATGCTGGAGCTTCCGTTTAGTACAGTCCCACGGTTTTCGATATTTTGAGGTTCGTGTTATTTTTTTGAAAAAAAAAAAAAAATCATCTGCTTTTGGTTCTCCGCATGCTGTTTCTACAAACAAAATGAATCGACAATAACTAAGCAATTTTCTAAACTAATTGGCACGGTATGCGTAGTACATTTTTTACACCGCAGGCTATCAAAGTCAGATGTTCGAATTGGTTTGTACGAAAATTCTGCATAATATCTTTTTTCATAAAGTTTCCTTAAGGGGAGGGTAGGGGTTTCAGCGTGAAAAAAAAACACTTTTTTGCGATTTTTTTTCAGTTATATGGATAGAGTACATTTATTGAAACCTTTTGTACATTGTTAAGTGTCATTTCAAGAACATTCCGTGAAATGTGTACGCGAAAATATCCACAAACAAGCCGGTGACAAAGCTTTTCCAAGAACGCCTTTGGAAAAACACGAATTGCGGTGTTCACTGTATCTCAGCTAGAAATTATCTGAAATCAAGTACCATTAAAATTTAGGCAAAGTATCATCAAATCCTTCCCCCAACGGTCTTTGATAATTTTTTTTTTCATTTCTAAATTTTTGGTGGTCATGTAAAGTGAAAAGTGCTTTTTCACAAAAAATTCCATTTTGGGGGTGGAAAACCCCCTCAATGTACAAAAAATCTCAAACTAACCGTTGGGGGGAGGTATTTTATATGTAGAAAGTGTGTACCAAGTTTGAGATAAATCGGTCACGTGGTTTTCAAATGGCAGTGAACACGAACTTTGGAAAAGTGGTTTCGAGAAAAACGCGGCACCGGCTTGTCTGCGGATATTTTCGCGTACAAATTTCACGGAATGTTCTTGAAATGACACTTAACAATGTACAAAAGGTTTCAATAAATTTACTCTTTCCATATAGATGAGAAAAATAGCAAAAAAGTTTTTTTTCACGCTGAAACCCCTACCCTCCCCTTAACTTTCAAGGTTAAAAATAAGACTTTTCTAGATAAAACAAATAACCAAGAGTATTTTTTTTAACCGGGCAAAAAAGTTATTATTTGTAGAAATGGCATGCGAGAGACCAAAAGCAGATGATTTTTATCTCGAAAACTGTGGGACTTTTACTAAACTGAAATTCCAGCATATAGTAGGACATGATCTGACCTATCGACAGTTGCAGGATTATTCATTCATAACAGGACACCCTGTATATGGGATATTCCACGCCATTTCAGCTAGCCCGTGACCCCGACCATTTTTGGTTTTACTGATTCTTTTTTGTAAAATTGCACCTCATGAATGGAATATCCACACCAATTGTTAGTTTTTTATCTCTTCTCTTTTAGACCTTATAATTTTCCAAAAAATGTCGATTTCCGAAGTTTTGGAAACGTTTGAACGCTGATAACTCTTGAACTAATTAAGGTATCGATAAATGACACTATATGATTTTTTTTCCATTTCGTAGCATACTTTCTTTAAAAAATATGAAAAAGAAAATCACTCATCAATGTCATCGTTTTTTTGCTTCTAAAGTGAAAACTATTTTTTAGAAGATGATTGCCTTTTTTATTTTTTCAAAAAAATTCTCTAAAATAGAGTGACTCATTCTATGATTTTTAAGACTAGTCTTATCGTGGGGCCATTTGTCCTATTTTTTTTCGAATCGATCATATTTTTTCTACCGATTTTTATTATTTTAATGTCCAATAATGCTATTAATGATTTTGTGATTTCAAATTCGGCTTCGACAGGCCTGAAACGGTTTATTTTCAATCTCTGCTGAATTTAACAACAACAAAAAATTTGTTAAACCGAAATCACTTTTTTTTTGTTAAATTCAGTACAAATGAAAAATAAACCGTTTCTCGCCTGTCGAAGCCGAATTGGAAATGACAAAATCATTAATAGCAAGTTAGATATTAAAATAATAAAAATCGTTAAAAAAATATGATTAATTCGAAAAAAAATAAGGAAAAATGGGCCCACGATGAGACTAGTCTTAAAAATCCTAGAATTGGTCACTCTATTTTAGAGAATTTTTTTGGAAAAATCAAAAAAGTCAATCGTCTATTAAAAAAATAGTTTTCACTTTAGAAGCAAAAAAAAACGTTGACATTCTGAAATCGACATTTTTTGAAAAATTATAACTTCTAAAAGAGAAGAGATAAAAATCTAAAAAGTGGTGTGGACATTCCTTTCATGGGGTACAATTTCATTTTAAAAAATCAGGAAAACCCAAAATGATCTGGGTCACGGGCTAGCTGAAATTGCGTGGAATATCCCATGTGTATATATATATGTGTATATATATATATATATATATATATATATATATATATATATATATATATACACACGCGTGTCCAAAAACCGAGCCAGTCTCACTGGACCACCGTCCCTCTTCCCCTCCTATCGCACGACCATTGACATACATTTGTCACTTATTTCGTCCGCTACAATTGAGTGTAATCCTGACAAAAAAGATACAAATGAAAATAAGGGAACCGGAGTATTCGACGCGCCAAATCCTCGCCTTTTAATTGCCGTCCGCGGACGAGTTGCCTCTCGCAATGAAATCCGGTATTCCAAGTTTATCAGTAGGAACGATTAATTAATTATGTCCGCAAGTTTTTTGGGAAATAAATTCGGCTGAATTAGAATGTTCTTTCTCTCTCTCTCTCTCTCTGTCTAATTCTTCTCCTACTCATATTCTGTCCAGATTATCATCGCCCGAGATATACAGAGCGCCGAAAATTTCCCTCCGCGCACACTTTCGCGTTGTGAATAGGACAGCAGCAGCGAGAGAGAACGAATTTATTGAGGACGTCTGCGCTTGGTAATCGTCCGATATTTCGTTTAATTGATAATAATAATTTGTCCCGAACTCAGAGACGCTTATATATACGAGGTGTGCTGTTATGAATGGATAATCCTGCAAGTGTCGATAGGTCAGATCATGTCCTACTATATGCTGGAATTTCAGTTTAGTAAAAGTCCCACGGTTTTCGAGATTTTGGGCTTTATGTTAGTTTTTTTTAATCATCTGCTTTTGGTTTTCGCATGCCATTTCTACAAATGATATGAATCGACAATAACTAAACAACTATAAAAAGTAATTGGCTCGATATACACGGCCGCTCAAAAGTTGGGATACACCAGTCGATATTTCTTGCCGCACTGAAAGTTACACAGCTTCGTAAAAAAAAAAGATAACCAAGTTTAGGGGCCATCCATTAATCACGTGAGGCTCAAATAGGGGGAGGGGGGGGGTTTGGATAACATCACGATTGATCACGCTGGGGGGGGGGTGACATATCACGTGTATTTTATTGTGTAACTGCGTGAACCGGAGAGCATCCGCTGTGAGCTATTGAACAGGCAAGTTGTGCCCAGGGGTCTGGCAACTTATGGAATTTTTGCTAGGCAAAATGACCGCATTTTTAGTGTCGTACTCTGCTACTCGCAGCGCTAGTTATACTCTTACAACCTGATGCGTGCGCAGGGGCTATGTATATAATACGGTCGCGATGTGCGCCGTGCGGGCCTCGCGCCTACGCAATAAGAATATCGTAAGATAACTGCTAGCGCCATGGGGAGAGGTAGAACTAAAAAAGCGGTCGAAAAAAGCAGCATTTGTATACCGGTAGGGGATAGAAGGTTTCAACCCCCTGGTTGTGCCTAAAAAGTAACCTAAACAACTGTTTTTAGTTCTATTTAATTTCGACTAGCCACCTACTTAAAGTGAAGTGCCTACATCTGATCCACAAAAGTTTTGTCCACTTGTTACTGTAGAAAACACGCAAATGAGCCCATGGTCCTAGGACAATGCCATTTAAATATATTGACAATATAAATTATTTCGTTTTTGACAATCAAATACTGTACTCCCTATCGGTTGTGTCTGACATTTCTTAACACAAAAAAATACACGTGATGTGGGCGGGGAGGGGGATTGAAACTTCACCACATATCACCGGGGGGAGGGGGGCTCAGAAAGTGGCCTAAAAAACCTCACGTGATTAATGGACGACCCCTTACCGAATGGCGTTCTGAAGGGACCGAATTCAGCTTTGTTTTGTTTTTTTTAAAATATTTTTTATGATTTTTTTTCGACCCGTACGCACTTTTGTACGTAACTGTTTGTCGGCTTTTTTTCGACCATCGAGAATTGGGCGCATGACTTGTGGAAATTTCTTTTCTCATGTTGATCCATGATAAACTTGAACGGGGTGGCAGGAGCTCCACCTTCGTTTCTTTTTAACTTTCGTACGATTTTTTTTCGCAGCTATTTCATTTTTGGCTAAAAAAAGACAAATTTTGGAAAATGCAACGTAACTCAAGAACTGTAGAGTTTAAGAGGAAATGTCAAAGATGTAAAAAGTTGCGTAAGTTTATACTGGATCGCCTGGATTTTTTTCGAAATCTTCCTCTGAGATTTTTCTTTTACTAATTTCGCTCGAAACTCTGATGAGTAGGATGGCTTGAATTCGAAAAGTATGGCGTTTATAACAAAACATCAGAAGGAGAAACTTTTTTAATTTTCAATTCTAAATTCCCTTGAATATTTTCAGAACATTTTTCCGAATCTTTTTTGGCCGATCTTCAGAGAATCGTCCGAACAATTGATTGGTGTATCTCGAAAACTATTGAGTTAGAGAAAAAATATCAAGGGAAAATTTTGCAGTGGTTCGTTTTGAATACGTTGACATATTTTCAGATTTTTTTCATTTTTTTTTATGTTTCAAAAGCCCCTGACCTGAAAAAAAAACAGAAGTAAACTGAAATTCCAGCATATAGTAGGACATGATCTGACCTATCGACAGTTAAGGCGGACCTCTAGTTTCTCGGCTGTTTTTTACGGCTTTTTCAATAATTTTTCACGGGCAAAGCATCGAAATAAGCAATCTCATTGTTTTTTGCATAATCTCTATTAACATTTAAATGAGCTTTACAAATTTTTTGAAGTCAAAATATATAATAGAATAAAAGTTATAGTAGCCGACAGGAAGACATCAAGTAAAAGAGGTGCTTGACAGTGACCAAGATTGCGGCTGTTCTGCTTATCTGAAATCAAAAAACCGAACGGCATTTTAATCTTCATATTTAAGACTAGCGATTGTACTGGAGTGAATTCTAAATTACAAAAATTGACTTTTTTATACACTTTTGAAAATTACATTGTATTTTTTACTCATTTTTTCTTAAGTTTTTCGCTCGTACAAAAAAAACTATCGAAGCAATCATGATAATCCTAGTTCAATCGCTGGCTTATAACATATTAAAGATGCTGTATAAATTTGAACAAGATCGGTGCAGTAGTTTCTGAAATATCGTGGTCACCGTTTCGAAAAATGGTGTTTCGAGAAAAACGCGTTTGAAAGTATACCTGCTCTGTATACCTGCTCCGTTCCAGGGCCGTAACTTGTGAACCACTTCGAATATCGAAAAATCCTTTGGCACACATTTTCTACGCATGTTGTAGATGTGATTTATGAAAGAAAAAATATCGATTTTTTCGACTCGAGAAACTAGAGGACCGCCTTAAAGGATTATCCATTCATAACAGCACACTCTGTATACATATATACACACATACATATATATAGATACATACATATATATAGACACATACATATATATACACATACACATACATATATACACACGTACATACATACACACACATATTATGTATATGCGACGAATAAAAATTGCAAAAAAGCAGAGATTGTTATTTCGATCTTGTCAGCTCAGCGCTAGTTGAAAAAACTCCGATTGCGTCCCTGTATATTTATGCTAACGTTTCCTTGTCGATGGTACGTGCGTTTGATTTAAAAAACGATGATAATACATACACATATACACACATATATATATTTATACGGGGAGGCCCGAAAAGTGACGTCTAAGAGGAAATTCTAGATGCCCTGTATCAATACCTGTCCGAATCGACGGCATGCATGCTCTTTTTTAGTTTTCGAGAAAAAAGGGATTCGATTTTTTTTTCTCTAGTTTTCCTGTAGTGTTGGTTTATTTTTTTTGTATCTTTTGTGTATGTACCTTCGTCGTAGAAGTTTTTTGGAGTAATTGGTAGTCATTTAAACGAGAATAATTTTTTTTTTTAATCTGGACTTTATTGATTGATCGTGTCGAACCTAATGTTTAAGGGGTTAGGCTAGATGTGACAACCCGAAAATCAGGGTAATATTGAGAAAATGAATTTTGACGGAACATGTAAGATGATCGAAAAATCGTTTGGACATTTGTGTATGTACATTATCAAAGTTGTGTACCAAATTTCATATTCAAAGATTGATAATTAAAGAAGTTATGAACAATCTCGTGAAGGACCTTTGGACGTGAGGGGCTCAACGGTGTACTTGATTTTGGCCACCCAGTTGATGTTAAACAAAAAAGGAGTTTTTTGTTCTGAAATTAAATAATATTGGCTGAGGCTTGACCGAGCTTTTTTGTCATCGTGTTTCGATCATTAAAAAAATATACTTTTTTTTATCGATTTTATTTGTACGTACATTAACAAAGTTGTGTACAAACTTTCCTAAAAAAGATTAATAATTCAAGAAGCTATAACCAGTCTCGTGAAGGATCTTTTAAGGTGAGGGGCTTAACAGTGTACTGGATTTTGGCCACCCAATAAATCTGAAACAAAAAAAAACGAGATTTTTTTTCTTAAAATAAATGATATTGAGTAAGACTTGACCGAGCTCTTTTTCGTCATCGTGTTTCAATTATTTTAAAAAATTGCTGATATATATATATAATTTATATTATATATATGTATAATTTTTTTTCATTTTTTGAGAAAAAAATAAGGTCATTATTATTAATAACTAATGGAAAAAAATGTCAAGAAGAAAAACGTCGGTCAAGACTAAGCTACTATTACACTGAAGAAGTGTACCGAATTTCAAGTCAATCCTTTCATTAGGTGGCGAGAAATCATGTACACCGTTTTGAAAAACATAGTTTCGATAAAAACGCGTTAAGGGGTTCGGAAACTACCTTTAGGCGAGGACAAAATTGCTGATTTTCATTCTTTTTTTTACGAGGAAAGATTTTTTCGCGATTTTTGAAAGGGGGCGTCCATTAATTACCTGAGGCGTTTAGGGGGGAGAGGGGGTCGAACGAAATCTCACCCAATCTCACGTGGGGGAGAGGGGGGCTTCGGGAAATATCACGTAATTTTAGTAATTTTAGTAATTTTAGTAATTTTAGTAATTTTAGTAATTTTAGTAATCACGTAATTTTTATCACGTAGGGAGAGTCTCCCTACTACTTTACATGGTGGAATAAATGGTACTACAACCGCACTTACTTCTACTACAATTTATTTTCCGTGAACGTATGCATTTTGAAAAATCTCACGTGTGATTAGGGGAGGGGGGAGGGGGTCGAGCAAAATCTCACGACATCTCATCAGGGGGAGAGGGGGGGTCGAAAAATCGCCAAAATCACCTCACGTAATTAATGGATGCCCCCAAATTTGGGGCATGTTTTATTACTGATTTTGGCTGTTACGTGGTTTTTCTAAAATAATCTTTAAAAATGGTGGAGGTATGGCACGGTCTTCTAAACGGGTTGCAACGGATGTTGTCAGACGGCGTGACACGTAGCGCCGGCGGGATTAATCTGACAAAAAACCAACGAAGATTTTTCTTTTATTAACACTCATACGCAGAATATGAACCAAGAAAAAGTGAGAAATGTTAAACATCAATAAAATGGTACCCTCTTAAACAAAAATATTGAATTTTCGGAAAAAATGGCTACATTTTAGAATGAAAAAAATACTTTTTAAAAAATTTCGAAACCATTTAGCGTCACGTTTTAGACAATAAGGTTAGCCAGATTTATACCAAATTTCATTTTTAAAGATTAATAAAAAAATACCACGTAATGGCCAAAAGTAGTAATAAAACATACCCTAATTCTGAAAAATGGTCAAGAAATCTTTCCCTAAAAAAATAATAAAAATAAACACATTTTTCTCTCGTCTAAAGGTACCTCCCCCCTTAACCCTTTGAAGCATAGTGACATACTGGTATGTCACCAACTTTCACTCTGTTTTTCTTGAATAAAAACATTTTTTAGCGCATAACGACGAATGTAAATGTATATTTAGGATGTTAGGAGATCACTTGTTACTACAATATCACTATTAAGGGCTTATGTTGCACTTAGTGGATGTTGATCATCACTACAGTACAAAAAAACGCGTTTTTTTAGACAATAAATGGAATTGTGCCTAATCTAGTCTAAACCATACACAAACAATGAATTCAGAGACGTTTTTGGGTTGCTGATTACGAATTCGAGCTCAAAATCCTAAAATTCAAAATGGCGGACCAAAACCGGAGATTTTACTGCAATTACTAAAACATCGGGGTTATTCAATATGTTGATTCTGTTATACTGAATTTCTAATAGAATTACGCTTTTAGCATTACCCGGAGCTAACGGCGAGGACGTAGCGAGTTTTTAGCTTCATATTTTTTTATTTATTTTTTAACTTTTTTATTTTATTTTTTTTTTGTATTATATATTATTATAATATATTATAAAAATATATTCATATATTAATTATAATATATAAATAATTTTATATATTATTATAACCCAAACAAACAATTTTAGCATGTGTGGTCCACCATATTGGATCCGCCATGTTGAATTTTCAAATTTTGAGTGCAGATTTGTAATCAGCGACCCCGAAAACCCCCGAGTACCAACTTTCGCTTTCATCAAACGATTTTTGCATTCATGATCCGCCATATTGGATCCGCCATCGTGAATTTCCAAATTTTGAGTGCAGATTTCTAATCAGCGGCCCCGAAAACCCCCGAGTACAAAGTTTTGAGCTGATTGCACGTAAGGAAAAATGTATGCTTCAAAGGGTTAAAGGGCTTACTAGCATTTCTATCGTTGTAATCATAAGTTTACCTTCAATCAGACCTTTCTCTTTAATTTGAGTTGTCTCAAGCGACGAACGAGTGTTCGTCACCTTCACAGTAGTCTAACCCCGTAAAAAGCAATTGGGAGTCATTTAGACCAGTATAAAATTTTTTTTCATCCGAACTTTTTTGACTGATCCTCCCGAAGCCATTTTATAAACTTTCAATGAAAATCTAAGGCATTTCCGTTGGTGTTAAGTCGGTCGTTTATTTATTGCTCAACAGTGCATTTAATAACGATAACACAGGTAAAAAAATTGTGATGAAAGTTCATACACAGAAGAGAACAAAAAAATTATTTTTCTCAAAAACTAACAAAATTGTAGAACATAAATGGGAGTAATTCGGAGGGGTTTTGATTCCGGGCATCTCGATTTTCCTTTCAAACGTCACTTTTCGGGCCACCCTGTACACACACGGTGTGGTACATTGGATGCTACATTATTAATAAGTAAATGAATTATATCGGTAGTGAACGAATCGTTAATGAAAATAAATGCGATACGATTTTTCGTGAAAATAAAATCGCGGGGCCATTGAACGTTCATCATGCTCCCAAATGATCAAAAAATATCGTACCGAATGAGCTAGATACTACAGTGTTGATTCACGCATTAAAGGATGCAGAGATCCTACGCAGAGGAGTGGAACATGGCGAAATTTCGAGAAAAAAATTCCGGGAAACGGTTGGTGAAAAAGAAACGCATTATTTTGTAACACAAAGGTACATATATCGAGAGTGTTTAAAAAAAATCACGACAAAATACAGATAAAAACAAAAACATGACCGCCGGTAGATGATGAAATTTTTGTTCGCGTCGTTTAGCGGTGGACACTCTCCAGCTTGAACGGTCCATCCGAAATCGAAAACCCAAACGGGTTATTGAAGTTAACAATAAATACGAGTCATTGACGATCGTCGATTTCAAAAAACATTTTTTTTAACAACGTGTCGACGAATTGAAACTCGAACATACAAAGTTTATGAAAAAAGTCGTCATTTTTACGTAACTATTAAAAAATGAGGATCGATAAAAAAAAGTGAGATCGTCAACGACCTTGAAATGTTTCTCATCGTATCTCCTGTAAATTTGGTAACAATCCATCGAGTGGTTCTCGAGATATCATGTCCACCGACTTTGAAAACAGTATCATCTGCCGGCGGCCATGTTTCTGTTGTTTTTCTGTATCTTTTTTAAGCTCTCAATATATGTATCTTTGTATTTAAAAAAAATTCACCAACTGCTTCCCAGAAGAAAAAAAATCCGAACGTGGCAATTTTGTTCGGACCTCTAGGTAGATGTAGCCCCTTAACTCAGTCATTGAGCCACGATATCACACGAAAATTATCCGATCACGAAATCCTTCTCGTGTCTCACTATTTCCCGATCTCGAAATACGACGCCCCATGGGTAAAAAAAGCAAAAACTCGCCGCGAAAAGAGGTTACCAAACGAAAAAAAATAGATCATCGACGAGCTCAATAAACGAAGATCGAGTCTCAAACGCTCGAGGATTGAAAATGTATATATTGTACATGGACATCGCGAGTAGACATATCGATTCTTTATTAAATTGTACTATTCATTATTATTCGTGGTACAGTAGTAAGCAATTGTATTTTCGTAGCTTGCGCGCATTTGTGTGTGTGTGTATATATATATATATATATATATATATATATATATATATATATATATATATATATATATATATATATATATATATATCTACACAAGATGATTGTGAGCAAAACACTTTTTTCTTCAATATCGTCCAACTAAAATTGGCCGAGAATATTTAAAGCGACAGTAGTTGCTCACGCGCGACTTTTCTTCTTCTCCAAATATAGAATAATAAACGAAAACGATGGAATCTTATTATCTATGTACAAACCAAGTCTCGTTATTTCGTTCACAAGTGTACGTTATTTTACACAAAAAAATCTTAAAGAAAAAAAAATCACTTGTCTGTGGGTAGATTCGAACCCGATTCGTCCAGTTTGTACTTTCCGCGTGTGGGCAACTACCGTGGCGTGTTACCTCTCGGACTTTGCACGCGAGTATCTCGGCCGATTTTTGTCGCGAGAGATTGAAATAAAAGAATTTCGCTCCCAATGACACGCCATATATGGTCGTTGGGGAAAATAGTTGACCATCACCCAGTATATATATATATATATATATACACCCACACATGCCATGTATCAACATTCGTATTGCTCGCAATGGCATATCGCATAGTGTATAAATGAGTCTAGCAGGTTCAGCGCGTATAGATCGAATGTAAGAAAAAAAAACCACAACTTTAGCACACACGTAACGTGATTATGGTTTCGTGACACTAAGCGCATTGTTCCCCGTGTAGCATCGACGTCGTGAGATGGGAAGACAAAATCGCGCGCGCGCCTTATCTGGTTCCATTTAGTCGACCGTCAGCGACGCCGTATACTTCGCGATATGTTTTCACTCACCACGTGACACTTCACAACGCCGTAACCCAGGCGTGACAGATTTTTTTTTAAGTAGCGCGCGCTGCTTCGTATCCCTTTAAAATGTCGAAACGCGATTTATTCTTTCTCATAATAATCTACGAGCATATATCTATATATCTATATACATATTATTCGCTATTATTTCACTTATTGTTGTTGTTGTTGAGGCAATTCTTTTTGTAACGCGATAAGACGAAAATATATATATATATATACATACACACAAATATATATAACCATTTGTAACAGCAATATTTGCATTTTTTATTTCCGAAGCCCAGAATTCCCGAATCTTTTCCCACTCTCCCTCTCTCCATTGGCGTGGTCAGCATGTTTTTATGCGGGCTGGGGGGATAAAGTGGTTTCGTTCACAATAATCTTTTTTTTAATTAAATTTACATAATAGTCGATACTAACGTAATGCACGAAAAATATGAAGCTTGAATCACACATTCGTGTTAACATTAAGGAGGTTGGATCGTTAACCCTTAGTAGTCACACTTAGCTAAAATCACGTTATAGTCATACTGGGTTCATGGGACCCAGGCGTTTTAAAATTGTTATAAATAATGAAATAATGCATTGAGCGATATGAAAAAAAATAGTAGGGTATAATTTGAACCTTGCTTAATACAAGGATATTGGTAACAAGTCAAAAATTGAATTTTAAATATGCAAAAAAAATTATGCAAAAGAAAACGTGAAAAATGACTTTTTTGCAAAAATTGCTGTAACTCTTGTAGTTATTGACAGAAAAAATGGTTTTAGAATCTGGAAACAATGTACTTTGAAATAGACGTAGCGGTTTCTGTGGACTTTTCAAAAAGTATATTTATTTCATCCAACGCAGGTGCGATTTAGAAGGAAAGAATGAAACGCTTACGCATATACAAAAATGTATGTTTTATTAGGAAAAAAAATTGTACGGCATAAAAATAATTTGTTTGGGTCCCGTGGACCCAGTGTGACGATTAAGGGTTAATAAAACGTGTTATTCATTTGAAAAGTACGAATACTTTTCATTTTGATATAAGGTACAAACATGGAGGTTATGTGTGGAACACATATACGATAAATGGCCGCCTCGTCCCTGTACGCCAACGTTCACTCTTTTGACGAAATTTTTAAAAACATTTTGGCATAATTGCTGACTAATTTCCTCAAGGAGTGAGATGCAGTCAGAGGCGTGAAAAATGAGCATTTTCAATAATTTTTTTTTATAGTAATTAAGTTTGTTTTACAAAAGTGGTCATGTTATATTTCAACTTGACTTGTACAAATTTTCAAAGAAAAATATTGATTATTTATAAAAATATCGCCATCTTTCTCGGATCCCCTTCGGCATGTAGTGCTTTGCGGTGACCATCATAAAATTTTACTGGATCATCTGAAATAAAAAAATTTAAAAAAATCATTAGTTTAATAATAAATCGAAGCTTTTTTTTCAAAAATTAACAAAATTCCCAAAGTTTGTTAAAAAAAAATATAAATTTTAAACAAAAATGAAAATCCTTTGATTAAGGACTAGTTTTTAAGCTATCAATAAGCACACAAAATTTCATCAAAATCCATCGAGTGGTTTTTGAATTATAGTGGTCTTGAAAAACACTAGGACTTGAAAAACATAGTTTCGAGAAAAACGCGTTTATAGTTTTTCGATGTGGATACAGTATTATATGTTCGTAAAATTTTGAGCTCGATGGATGAAGCTAAACTTTTTTTATGTACTTTGATCCGCTGAATCCGAATATCACAATTTTTTGCCGAAAAGTCGAGCATTCAATTGTTTATAGCCAAATGTAAAAACAATTTTTCAAAAAATACATTTTTTTTCGGGATGAGGTATTATTTTTTAAAACATTTTGGGTAATTTTAAAATGAAAGTATTCTTTATAAAATTTGGCTAAAGTTCATAGTTTTTGAGTAATACATTTTTGAAAATTCTGACTGCATCTCACCCCTTAATATGTTGGTTTCCAAAAAATGTTTTCTTCCGTGAAGGTCCCTTAGGACCTTTTGGGTACGCGGACATTTTGAAAAGCACCAAGTTCGCAACTGGCCCAAGGTGAATTTCAAAGTACCTGCGACGCGGCGCATCGACAACGATAGGCCCTACCCACCCCCTGACACTGGCCTACTATTCCTATGCGATAAACGAAGACGCGTTTTGTCCCGGCATTTTAGTACTTGAAATCGCCACTACCTAGCGTTGGCTGTTGTGTGAGAGCCTTCGGCTCTAAATACTCCGATGAGCTGAACGATTCGATACTTTCGTGGCTTTCGCCTGGTATCGTTATGGCCACATTATTTATTGTGTTTAAATGGAAAATCATTAGAACGGAAAATCATTCTAAATATATCAATAGACTTTCATTCATGTAAGATATTCGAAACACCGGCGCAACATACATATATATGCATGCCTGTCACACGACTACTAGCGCCACAGTGCGGCAAGGACATTTTGCGAACAGCATTTAATTACCAGTGTCAGGGGGCTGGCCCTACCGCGTACGACCGCGAAACATAAAAGATCGGAGTGAGACGAGATATAGAAGGGCGCATGCCCCGCCGTCCGCGGCAGCACACTTGCGTCTACTCAGCACGAACGCTTTCGGAGTTTTCCTGAGAAAACTCAGGCAATTTTTGGAATTTCGCTCTAAAAATTCGACACAATCACGACATTAAATTTATGGAATTTATGGAAAATATGGGATCCCATTAAATATGGGATTTATGGAAAAAAAGAAAATCGATTTTTTTCAAATTTGTAAATGGTCTTCCCCCCTTAAATATAAAAGTTATGAAAAAAGAAACTTTCAATAACTTTTTCGCACGAGAAATAAACAATAAAAAGTAACTTCATAATAATTGGCGACTTTTCATTGATATATTTGGTGTTCAGTACGTAATTTATTTAATGCTCAACATACTTCACAACGACAACCCAGGTAAAAAAAATCACGCGGAAAGTACCTAAACAAAAGAGAAATAACCTGTTTTTTTTCTCAGAAACCAAAAAAAAAATCGTAGACCATACACGAGGGTGATTCGGATATGTGTTGATACGAGGCATTAGATTTTCTTCAGACAATTAATAAAACTTCTGTACTTGTCTAAATAATTACCCTTATTTACGTAATAAAAATATAATAATTCATTATTTTGCCCTTTAATTATATATTCCATGGAAAATTAGCATCGACAGAATAAATCTTTACCTTGTATGCATTTTTTTGAGGTTCACGGAAAAAAAGATTCTTAAACCGTCATTTTACTCAACTGAACCGCTCCAACCTCCTTAAGGCGGGATATACATTCACAACGATCAAAAAATCGATCTCTTTTTTTCTTTCTTTAAATGATAGAACTATATATGTAGAATATTTTCCCAAAGTTTCAAAGCGAAATTTGAAAAACTTCAAACGTTACAGCCCGTCAACGCTGTGCTCACCGCTCGGATTCGGAGCGGGCATGAACTTCAAACGCGTTTTTCTCAAAACTGCATTATCGAAATTGGCGTGCAGGATTACTCAAAAACTATTAAGCCGATTGAGTTGAAACTTTGTATAAATATTGATAATATTGGTTCCTTCTACCTGACGAAAATTGTTTTTGAAAAATTGTAAAAGAACTACTTTTTTAATCCACATTTTACAGAATTATTGCGTGAAATGATGATTTTTTTTTGTAAATGCGTGCTATTTTCTCAATTTTGCCTTTTCTTCATTTTAATTACCTTCTCATAGAAACTATACTTGTTCTAACTAGAAAAATGTTTTCGGTCACCCTGTATATGTAGCCCACACGCAGTAATCTGCACATGACAGAATATCGGCTTGAACCGACAGCAGCGCCGCTTGCGCGAAATTCTTACACCGCACATTTTTACATACGAATCAAGAGAAGTTTGGACTGCTGATATAGTGATTTAGTCTTTCCAGTCTTTACGCTGGCAGTACTGATCGTTGTCGTCAAGAATTCAATATGGCGCCCGGTCAATAGACGAAGGCGACGAAGACGTGCCCCCGTAACAGTGCCGGAAGCGTTTGGTCGGATCGCGCCCGTGTACCTATAGATATGTAGGTAGGCCGACAATTACGCCCGCGTTTGACACAGCTCCTTTTTTTCCCCGAAAAAAAAAACCGTTCGGCCCGTTTCCACTGTGGGAAGAGAAAGAGGGCGGTTGAAAAGAGAGAGAGAGAGAGAGAAAGTGATCGAGTACGCGAGTGTTCATCTATGTTTGTGCTTGTGTACGGGAGTTACGATGTTCGTTCGAGGATCTCGCCGGGCTTACGAAGCGATGGATTTGCCGCTCCGAGTGATCGTCTCGTTTCAGCAGGATTAAACATGTGATCGAAATACAACGAGAGACGGCTGTGTTCTTTTCTTCCTCCGCCGCGCGCCCGCTCCTCTCGACACACAACAACAAAAAAGACAGTAGGCAACTGTCAAAAATCTAACGCGATTTAGTCAGTGTGTTAGCCTAGATAGGAAGGGAAGGAAGGGATAAAAAAGAAACGTTTCTCTCGCTTGACAAGCGGGGGAGGGGCCAAGTTACAAAATGGCTTCGGGCGACAATGTGGATGTGATTGAAGTTGTCGAGACGAGCTTCGGTGGAACCACCCGAGGCTCGGACGCACCCTCGAGGACCGACGATTCCGGCGATGAGGACGGTGAGTCGAGAAAAAACTTTCGAATTTCCTTTCATTCATCGATCGGCCGATTTCTTGCTTTTTTTTCACTCTATAACCTGCTCGCGTGTAAAGTACCACGAAAGCTGACCGATCGCGTCGATTCAGCCACTTTTTATCTCGCGCCTTCGGGCGATCTTTGGGTGATCCACACGAGCGAACTTTCGCACGTGTCGAGGATTCCGCGTCGATAAACGAGCGCACGCTTGTCATATTTGACGCGACAGCGTAACGCCGCTGTGAACTTTGACAGCTGACGCGATTTTCTATTTTCAATGATTCGTCGCGTGATTCGTATTTCTCGGAAACTATCGTTGCATCCTGTTTCGCGTCTCCAATCGCGATGAGAGCACGCTGATTTTATTATTGAATATTAATGTTTTCGAATTGCGAGGAATATCGGAAAAATACGCGCGCATCGTGGCGGGGAGAAAATTACGTTGGGTTTGACGGATGAGAGTAAATTGACATTGTTGTCTGTTTACAGATAAATCGACGGGTGAAAAAGTCACAGCCTTCGACGTAAGTACCAGCCGCGATTGGGCGTCAGTCTTCGCGTCTTTCAATCGCCCATAGGGCAATGGTAATCGTATATCTTTATTCCGCTCCGTCGGACTTTCTTCCAATCGGCGATGCCTCGTTTGCGCACATTTATTCCTGGAGCGTAAAATCGAACATCGATGCTCAGTGCACACGACTTGAAAGCCGGATGAGAGATGAAAATTTCAACCCCAAAATCCCCTTTGCAGAAGAAAAAATACAGACGCCTCTTTCGAGTCCCTATGAACAGTTACTTTCGTTTTTCACGCGCGTTATTTGACTATCGTTATCTCGTTCCCAAACGCGCCACGAAACGGCTGTGGAAAGTCAAGCGGACACAAAGCCGAGCCGCGAGAACCTTGGACATGACGGCGTTGCGTCGTTGTCGTTTGAACAGTCTCGACCTTACCTGTTCGGAAGACGCGGATTCTAGCGATCAAAGTCAAAATTCCGAAAGCGACGACGTAATTAATATCGCCCAGTGCCCGTTATCGTTACTTTTTCACAAACAAAAATTTTAATTTCGATCGTCGCGCAGACTTCGGCGACTCAACATGGAAGCGGCGGGCCAAAAACGCCGGTGGGCGTTGCCAGGAACAAATCGGAGCGGGAGAGGAAGATCGGCCATCGGAGAGTCGGCGTCGGAGGAGAGATCACGTACAAAAAGGTAACGCGCCGCGACCAACGCAGCGCAGCCTTTGTCGCGAGAATGTTGATCGATTCGAAATTGGCGAATTATCGGCGAAATTCTCTTTTATCCAGATTCAAACGACCCAAATTATGGGATCTATACAATTGGGAATACAACACGCCGTAGGTGGTCTCGCTAGCAAACCCGAGAGAGATCTCCTCATGCAGGATTTTATGACGGTTGAAACAACGAATTTTCCAAGCGAGGGCTCCAATCACACGCCGGCTCATCACTTCTCCGAATTCAAATTCAAGAATTACGCTCCCATAGCATTTCGATACTTTAGGGATTTGTTCGGCATTCAGCCGGACGACTTTTTGGTAAGTCTCTTACCGATCCTTCATTCGCTCTTTTCTTAACGAACTACATCTACCTGAAAAACTGAAAAAGAAACGCATTTTTTTTAACAAAAGTAATCTAAAAATCGGAGAGGCTATTTAAGTCAACAATAAATATGAGTCGTTGACGATCGTCGATTTTTTTAATCATTTTTTTTAACGTGGCGACGAATTGAAACTCGAGCATACGAGATCAATGAAAAAAGTCGTCATTTTTCGTCGTAACTATTGAAAAATGAAGATCGATCTTTGAAAAGTGAGATCGTTAACGACCTTTCAATGTTTTCCATCGTATTTCCTGTAAATTTGGTAACGATCCATTAAGTGGTTCTCGAGATATCATGTCCACCGACTTTGAAATTTTTTTTTAAAGAAAATCGCGTTTTAAGTTGTCACCGCTCACCCGGCCGACTGTGAGAAGCTGTAGCTCATTCAGATTTAGGAATATTTCAATGAAACTTTCAGAGAATGTAACTAAAAGGTGATCGAATAAAAATATTTTTGAAAAATGCCATTTTTTGACTCACCTAGGTCTGGGTTGTTACGCATATGGAAAACAGGGACTCCTTTCCTCCTGGAATAATCAGGGAAAATTCAGGGAATTTTGGACATTTTATGGAGTTTTCTCAGAATTTACTTTTTAAAAGAATTACGAAAAATAAAACCGACTTGACAAAAAAACCGAACAGTATTAAGATAAATATTATTGTATATTTTAAATATTTATATTCATTATATACGAAAAAAGTCATGTCAGTGCCAAACATTGAAAATTTCAAAGACCGAAAACTAATTTACTGTTGAGCTCTCTACATTTGCATTCGATCTGTCGATGTACAACCACATAATTATTATTATAGATGTGTTTATATTTATTTTTAATTTATTGTCACTGGCATAAAAATGTCTGATTATAATAAAGAACAGGTTCTCTATTTGCTTTTAATGTATTTTTACTCTACAATGTTTAAATTATTTTACAAATTTCAGTTTTTTGAAATGTTATTTAAATTTCTTACATTTTCATATATTTAATCTTAAAACAAATTATGTTATCCAGCCCAACATAATTTTTCAATAGAAGGATCGAATTGAGATTTTCCTTTGTTTTTTCAAGTCGGTTAAAAATATTGTTTTATTTTTCACAAAAATGGCTATTCCTATTTATATACTTTAAAACAAAATTGCTTATATATATTTTCATGAAATTTATATATTTTTTTAAAAATCAAATATAAAGCTTATAAAATCTATATATTTTAAAATAAAAATTGCTATTTCTATTTATATATTTTTTCCCGTATAGTTTGTAACGTTTACAAATACTAGTATGGTTGAAACGAGACTTAACTTGTGGTCTTTAACTTAAAGAAAAATATATTTGATGAAAACAAAGTATTCTTCATTTGACCCTAATTTGGGTAATTTGCAAAATACGTATGGTAAACATGGAAAAGTCAGAGAATTTCTGAGTCAATAATGCGTAACAACCCTGCAGGTAGATGTAGCCCCTTACCATTCGATCTACGAATTCAATCCGTCGACGAACGTGTCGACGCTTTTTTTTTCATCGAACGATAATCTTTTCACAGATGTCTATGTGTAGTGCGCCATTACGGGAATTATCGAATCCTGGCGCTAGCGGAAGTATCTTTTATTTAACGGAGGACGACGAATTTATCATAAAGACTGTACAGCATAAAGAGGGCGAGTTCTTGCAGACTCTTTTGCCCGGATATTATATGGTATGTAGAGTGAACGGTTTTTCGTAACTATAAACATCCTCGGGAGCAATTTCTGACGGAGTTCTGAAAAGTGCAAACGTCTCATTGTATTAAATTTTTGCGGAAACTCAAACGAACCCAAACTTACTTTTCCATTTAACAACCAAGGTTTCGCGTTTTCGTCGAACATGCATATTGATGGTTGAAGTTTGCATCGTTGGAATGCAACGGAAAAGAAATTCTTTTTAATTCAATTTTGTTGGCCGATTTAGGCTGTGGAAATCACGTAAACGTTTTTAGGTATTCTTATTAGAGATTTACGACCTCAATTTGCTAAAAAGACTTCGGATAATGATAAAAAATAACCAAAAAAAAAATTGTTGCATTCGAACGATGCAAACTTCAACACCATATGCACGAAGAATTCAGTACAATCGGATGTTCGCCTTTGGGAAAGAGAAGGTCCAACTTTGTTGTCCGGCTCGATTTAATTATCTCGTTCTTCTTTTGTTTCGACAGAATTTAAACCAGAATCCGAGAACTTTGCTGCCAAAGTTCTTCGGTCTTTATTGCTACCGTTGCAATAGTAAAAATGTTAGATTGATCGCAATGAACAATCTTTTGCCGTCGGCAGTCAAATTGCACCAGAAGTACGATTTGAAGGGTTCGACTTACAAGAGAAAAGTACGTATTGCAAGGCGATTGCCACAATTTATTACGAAATAATGTTGCTGGAAGGGAAAAGTCATTGACAATCTTGGATTATTTCGCGAAGGCTTCGAGAGGCGAGAGATCGAAATCATCGCCCACGTACAAGGATCTCGACTTTATGGAGCATCATCCCGAGGGTATTTTTCTCGAGGCCGACACTTACGGAGCTCTCGTGAAGACGATACAGCGGGACTGTCGGGTACTCGAGAGTTTTAAAATCATGGATTACTCGCTACTCGTCGGAATTCACAATCTTGATCAGGCAGCGAGAGAAAAAAGTGTGAGTACGCGACTCGCCATTGAATCCTGAGAAAAAAAATGCTTCTTGCCTCGTCAATGGAAATACTTTCGGATTTGTTGGGTACACGACGCTAAAACTCGGTCAAATTTTGAAATTTCCGTTTTATTTTTATGTATGCCTTTCTTTTTCTCGCCTAAACTTCCTTTTTCACACGTAATCAGGTGCTTCATTGTTTCTCTTTCTCGTTTGCATATCCTACAAGTCCATTCCACTTTCCCCTTTCTTCCATTCCTCCCTACATTTCCACACCTTATCTTCGCCGGCTTCCTTATCCTTTTCTTTAAAGGGGGAACCTCCTCCGGACAACAGGCTGCTCAATAATTTTTTACAAGAAATTGAGAGCATTTATTGCAATCAATCAAATTACATAATAATGTTGACGTTCAAATGAATACAAAAAAAAATGTTTCACGAGTTAACAAAAAACAAAATGGCGACGCTAGAGGTGCTCGAACTTGGCTCCTAGAGTTTGCGCCGTGGAACATCCAGGTCCTTGTAGTTAACTAAAATCAACGAAACAATTTTTTTCATTAAAACAAGCCATTCCGCTTTGCATGAACGTAAATTTAGCAAAAAATTAATAAAAAATTGACAATTTGAGGACAAAAAGAAGAAAAAAACACATTTTTTTCATAAACAAATCGTCACAAACAATATTTATTATAACAATTTATACGAAATTTCAGGTTTGTGCAAAGGCCGATAAGTTAAAAAATATCTGTACAAAATTTCAAGTTGATTGGTTCATTACTTTTTGAGTTACATTCAACGGCACGGAAAAAAAACATGTTTCGAGAAAAACGGGATTATCCTAACAATTATTCGAAACGTTTCTCATCCCTACATTCTTTTTTAAAAATTATTTTCATTTTTTAAAAATTATTTTCTTTTTTTACAATTATTTTCTTTTTTTTCCAATAAAACAATTCATAACGGTGGGTTTTCTTATTTCTCATTGTAAAGTATATGAGGAGGAACATTGGATTTTTAATGAGAATAACAAAGTCGACTAGGAAAAATTCAATTTTCATTCATATAATAATTATATACAAAAACCGCAGTGGTAATTATCGTAGAAACAAACAAAGCAATAATTTTTGCGACATCTTGCGTAACATATAAAAGCGGATTTTTTACGATCGCAGGGAGTTTGCAATACATCCGTACAAAAACATGTTCCATTAAAATTCATGAAAATGTTTCTAGTAACTGATAATTTTGAGGCAAACCAGGCGTATTGAATCATGTTTCGGAATATTGGTGACGATAATTGATGGTGAATTATTGAATGGATTTTTACACAATCTTCCCGGGAATTAATTTCACGATTCTGCTCTAACAATTCGCTGCAATTTTGCAAGCGCTTTAGGACATTTTTAACTTATCTGTAAACATTTGGCTCGTTTAGAAACATTTTCATGAATCTTAATGGGACATGTTTTTCGGGGACTCTCCGATCGGGGTTAAATTTTGCACAAACCTTCTTTTTAATATTTTAAGACAACCCCTAAAGGAATTTTTGGCGACTCGCAATAGTTTCGATGTATTGAATTTTTAAGTATTTTTTTAAGGGCAAATTTCCGAACCGCCCCTCTGATCGAGGTGAAATTTTGCACAAACCTTCTTTTTAATATTCTAAGACAACCCCTAAAGGAATTTTTGGCGACTCGCAACAGTTTTCGAGGTATTGAATTTTTTAGTTTTTTTTAAACGCGCACCGACTATTTCTATATCTGCCACGTCTTCGTTCATACCCAGGGATGTATTGCAAACTCCCTGCAATTGTAAAAAATCCGCTTTTATATGTTGCGCAAAATGTCGCAAAAATTATTGCTTTGTTTGCTTTATTTGAACTCATAAGGCGCCTAAGAAACTTTGAATCGATTTTTCTCGGAATTTCCCGAGTAGTGCGTCCTACTACTTTAACCACGTGAGGTGCTAGGGGTCCTCATTCACCACAAAGAAATTCGGCCAAATCCCCGACCCCACTGTCGTGCCGTCTCCTTGTTAGTAGCTGAACCCGAAAAAGGAAAAAATGTCGTTAAACTGGAAGGTATTTCCTGTACAATGACGTAGGATTTTCGAAAAATATCAAAATCTAACAAAATGGCGTAGTTATGAAAAAAAGTCTATTTTCTCGTCTATAAAATGGTGGTTTTTTTTTCAATGCCAAATTGTAAATTTTCATTCAATCAAAAATATCCTACGTCATTGTAGAGTAAATATATTCAAGAGTACTCAGTTCAAATTTCAAGTCAATCGGATAATTACTCTTTGATTTACAATGTCAGCAAATTTAAAAAATCTTATTTCGAGAAAAACGCTATTAAAGATTTAACTATCGATTTTTGCAAGATAAAATGATACTGATATAAATGATATAAATGATAATGATATTCTTGAAAGTCGAATAAGACCAAAAAAAATCGATTTCTTGTAAGTATCACACTGGTATAGACCCTTAATCTGCGATGCCAGCGCCATAAAGCAAGCCTTACTCTAGAAAATCACTAATCTGGGCTGCATTTTTCTTTTTTTTTTTTGTGTGAAAACGAAAAACGACGGTTACACAAGCCGAATTTTTCTTTACAATCGTCGGAAGTGCCCCCTATTATTGAAAAAGTAAACAAACAAACTTGTTTGGCTAAGAAATTAAAAGGTAGAGGCCGCAAAGGGCGCGTGCTCGTTCATCCACTCTCGGTACTTTTGGAGGGCATCACTTCGGTGACTTCCTAGGGACCTTCAGGACTTTCTGTTGGGCTTCAAACTTTGAAAATATATTCTTTAGATACTAAATGAATTTTTAAAGCCATAAAAAAAATCGATATCCGGAGGAGGTTCCCTCCTTAATATCCTTTGCCGCCAAATACTTCCACGGTGCTTCGTCGTTTTCTATTATGTCATTGTATGAACGTCGATTTTTGTCGATTGATATACGTTGATTCTTTAATCTGTTCTGTTTCCCTCTCTATGGTCTTTCTTTTTAAGTTTTTTAATCCCATGTTTATCAAATTCTCTATTCTTTTGGTTTCTTTCCCTTCTTTAGTCATATCTATTATTTCCTCAATTTATAATTCCCTTGATATTTTCATAAAGTCTTTTTCCCATTTCGAAGGCTTCCGGTTCGAGATTCTTCTTATTTCCTCTCTCAAACGAATATTTGGCCATCGATTACTTCCCATTCTCATCACTAATTTTGTACTGGAATGTTGGTATTCCTAACTATGTTCTCCACACGTATCTGGAGGTTCTTCCGTCGATTCCTAACGCCATTTTGTACACTGAGAAAAAATAATCGTTGAATGTGCAAAATGCATTTTGTTGTCTCGAAATTTTGTTGTTTTAACAGTTGCTCGGACATGCTAAATGAGCTACAGTTCACACCACTAGACTATTTTACCATCAACTATACTGTTTTGTTATGCCAATCAAACATCAAGTTGAACGTATTTAAAGATACATTTTGTTAAACCAACTGAATTTTGGATGGACGAACGATTTTTTTTTTCCAGTGTACTACCTCAAGTTGCGTTATATTATCAATCGGCTGATTATTCTTCTTACACCGAGCATTAGTGAGAAACCGACGTGAGTCGTGCGTGGAAAAACTTGCTGATTGTCCTTGTGATTTTACGGAGCTGGCAAAGCTCGATAAAAACGTTCGGAGCGAAATAAAGTGCATCGCTCTATTGGCCAATTCTCATTTGTCTTGGTTCAATCGCAGGAACAAAGATTATCGGCGAGCGCGGACGATGAACCCGGTGAGCCGGGTTACGAGAGCGGCACTTTTGTCAACGCGGAACGCGGAAAGGAAGGCGAGGATAGAATCGGCGCGGTCGCGCTAAATCGTTCGAAGAGCATCAATAGACAGAGGCTCGTGGCCCACAGCACGGCAATGGAGAGCATCCAAGCGGAGAGCGAGCCGATAGACGAGGAAGACGATGTACCGTGAGTATTCATCTCCGAATTTTCAATAAATTACTGAAACCTCGGTGAATGTGTCTTGGTTATAATCTTGCGGGAGAAAATATATTGAGGAAATTGGCGAAAAGAATTCTTAGTTGTTCCTAGTTTTATTTTTACGACTATCGGCAAGGAATATCGATCGTCGAGACTACGATCCATAGTCGTTAATTAAGGCGTTACCCCCACTTGTAGCGCAAAAAAGGCCTTTTTCATGAATTTTTTTACAGAAAACTACAAAACTTTTTTAGTCGATCAATATACAATCTTAAAGAACACATCTTGAAGAACTTTCAGTAATTTTTTTATTGAAAAATATTACATTGTTTAGTGGCAAATGGCCGTCAATGAAATAATGTTGTTACATACACGGTTTGCGGTGACCAACATTGCGGCGAAGTGGATCATCTGAAAAAAAAAATGCGGATGGATTTAGTCAAATATAAGTATAAACTAGTCTTTAATCGAAAGATTTTAAAAAATATTCATTTTTCACAAAATGGCGGACAGTCAAAGTTAATGGTTCGATTTTAACGAAAAAAAAACGGCCGTTTTTTGGATATAAAACGGCCATTTTTTTTTCGAAAAAAAAAATCGAACGATTAAAGACTACATTTTTATGTATTAAATAAGCCTGCAAAATTTCAAGAAGATCGGTTCATTAGTGTTCGAGTAATCTTGGTCACCGACTTCAGAAATGCCATTTCGAGAAAAACGCGTTTGAAGTTTCAATTTCAGTTTACACGAAGAAAATATTTTTTTTTTTGTAAACTTACATAGAGTCATCTATTCCGGGCCCATTTTTATAAATTCCAGTCTATTATATGAACGTTGTGAATGCCAGGTATACGACCCTTTTCATCGAACAATGCATTGAAGGTCGGAGGGAGGGTCGAGCGCGCCAGACGGCAGACTAGCCGGTCGTTTACACAACGGATTCTTCTCTTTCAACGCTCATATCTCAGTCAATTTTGTTCGGATCGACTTGAAATTTTCAGAACATATTCTCAGATACTTATACTTCAAAAAAATGCAATAAAAAAAATCGTTTGACTTATACACTCGTATAAGGTCTGAGTAATCAACTCCGCGTTTCAAAATTTCTTCAAAATTACGTTCAAACGAAGATCCTCCGTATAAAATTTTCCAGACTATAAAAAGCAATGAATTTTGCGAAATATTCGAAATTGATTGACAGACTTCAGGCAATGAATAATACATTGATACTATAATTAATAAATAGATTTCTCACGAGTACAGATATGATTCAGTAAACATTGACATTAATGCAGACAATTGATTAATAGAATTCAGACTAAAAGTCGGTATGGATCAAGGAATATTGCAATGTAACAATATTCGCAATACCTTTCATTAGGCAATAATAATGGTTACGTCGGACCCCACTTTGGTAACAACATTACACTAATAACGAAACTTTTAAAAGTAATCGTTACTGTTATTTTAATCAAGACCGTCGATAATTTTTTCAGGCAGATTGGAGCGTTAGCCACAATCTAAGATTATTTTTTTTCAATATATGTTTTTGTCTAGGCTATACTGAAGCATTACGAATTTTTTGATAATGTTCCACCATAAACACCACAGATAAAAAATAGTTTAATGTATGCAATTTTACATGCGGTTAGATGGGCAAGACGTTCACGCTACGGACGATGTAATTTTTTTGGCTATTTACCATGAAGATAAACCATTTCTACCAACGGATTAACGCGAACTTAACCTTTGTACTTGTCTAAAGCATTACCCTTATTTAGGTAATAAAAATATAATAATTCATAATTTTGCTCTTTAATTATATATTTCATGGAAAATTAGCATCGACAGAATAAATCTTTACCTCGTATGCATTTTTTTGAGGTTCACGGAAAAAAAGATTCCTAAACCGTCATTTTACTCAACTGAACCGCTCCAACCTCCTTAAGGCGGGATATATATTTACAACGATAAAAAAATCGATCCCTTTTTTTCTTTCTTTAAACGATAGAACTATATATGTAGAATATTTTCCCAAAGTTTCAAAGCGAAATTTGAAAAACTTCAAACGCTACAGCCCGTCAACGCTGTGCTCGCCGCTCGGATTCGGAGCGGGCGTGAACTTTAAATGCGTTTTTCTCAAAACTGCATTATCGAAATTGGCGCGCAGGATTACTCAAAAACTGTTAAGCCGATTGAGTTGAAACTTTGTATAAATATTGATAATATTGGTTCCTTCTACCTGACGAAAATTGTTTTTGAAAAATTGGAAAAGAACTACTTTTTTAATCCACATTTTACAGAATTATTGCGTGAAAAGATGATTTTTTTTTGTAAATGCATGCTAATTTCTCAATTTTGCCCTTTCTTCATTTTAATTACCTTCTCATAGAAGCTATACTTGTTCTAATTAGAAAAACGTTTGAACTTTTTTGCAAATCAAAGTCTACGGGAAGCTAGACTGCACGCCGAGTCCCGCAACTCCCGCGGCGATCTTGCTGTAACATTCTGCCACAGCTCCGCCATTTTGATGATGAATTAATTAAAAAAAATTGTTTCGTATAGTTAAATATACTACTAAAGTATACCTAAAGTTTGATAATTGTAGAATGATTATTTCTTAGTTTGAAAAATCCCTTTTATAAAAGCTTTAAAAACCCTTTATAAAAGCTTATTTTTTCGTGTCTAAATGTATATCCCGCCTTAATCCGGCGTCGAAATCATACGTGTTGTCTGCCTCGAAGGAAGAAAAGCTTCGCGTCCCGTCCCGGTCATCTTCGCGTCAATTGAAGTTTTCTCAAATTTAATAAAATCCAACAATTCCCAATATTATTTTCTCCTACAGGCAAATTTTATTCGTGTCGATTGCAAGAAATCGATAAAAGACCTTTTTCATTAACGATGATGACCTATGTATCCTATTCCTAGCAGTCCAGGTGGTATCCCCGCGAGAAACGCCCGTGGAGAGCGCCTCTTACTCTTCGTCGGTATAATCGACATCCTGCAGAGTTACAGGCTCAAGAAGAAACTAGAACACACGTGGAAGTCCATGATACACGATGGGGTGAGACCACTAAAAAGAACGGATAAAAGCGAAACGTTCGGGTTAAAATAACAAATAAAAGATCGAATAAAACGACGAAAAGATTGATTTTCTGACTCAAAAAAATGGTTTCCCCAGGACACGGTATCCGTGCACCGACCGGGCTTTTACGCTCAGCGCTTCCAGGACTTCATGGCCAAGACCGTATTCAAGAAGATTCCCTCACGTAAGTACCATCCAAATCAGCCTCTCCTAACGAATTTGACCTCGATGCTGGCACTTAACAAGGCCCATTCCTGAACGCGTGTCCCTCTCGAATCTTCCCGCGTACCCTCTAGCACATTGATAGTTACGAAAAAAAAACGAAAAACAAAAAAATAAACCAAAATAAAGGACGCATTCGTCTACCGCCAGCGAAAAGGGGAGGTTCGACCGATTTTCGGCCACAATTTCTCAGCTACTCGCACCACTTCTGTAAACTGTAATTCACGCAAAAAACGACGCAGAGAGCAGCGTGGCGTGAAAAAAAACTTGGCCGGACCTCCCCCGGACCGTCCCCGGTGCGATTTTAAATCGGTTGCGTGATTCTCGAATATTTTTATCGTTGTCTTCAAAAACTCGAGAATCTCGTCGGCGTTTTCCAATAGTCCCTGCAGTATTACGTTAAAAAGGCGCGGCTCGGCGTCAATATCGAAAATGGAAAGAAGGCTTGTGCGCAAGGTTGTTCTCATGGCGTGGGAGTGAGTTAAAAAAAAAAGGAGAAACACGCTGTGTTCGTGCATCTAAGAGAAAGATGCGTATTGGTAGTCCAACGTAAAAGTCAAAACGAGAAGATTCCGTCGATGAAAGCATAATAAGACAGGCTAGTCGAGAATTATCGTGTTCGTTTAAAAAATTAATCTTCGTTGTGGAGATACGCGTGCATATACGTACGTATATGCACCTGTATGTACAAAGAGAAACATGAAAGAGCAGTAAGCAGTAAGCTAGCTTATGAGTATATTTATATATATATATACGTTAGTAAATATCATTACCACTGACGAGATGAGCTACAATCTCGTACCATCATGATCACGAGGTATTTAACGAAGCATGTGTAGCCTGCCAAATTTATCGTTCGATTTATAAACCGTCGAGATCCGACTATGCTCAATATTTTTGTTCCAATCTCCGACGATATATCTCAATGTAACGAATCAAAATACATATTTGTCGTCTTTCCAAACGTCACGATCGATACACAAAGCTCGACAATTTACTATTGTGACTCAACAGTATTAACGGAGGAACACAACAAATATTTACGACTTATTTTATCACGATTGTGCAGTACATCGGGTCGCGCGTCACTCGCAATTTTATTACCGACGATATTCCTTGTTCTTTTTTACCGAAAGACACCACTGTGACGGGCTGAAAAAGGTCGGTTTTTCCGATTTTTCTTCGTCCACTAGATTATTTGGGTTTTGGAAAAATGGTATTTTATCGAGCATAGATTGGACCTTTTTCTTGTAAATTTTTATTTGAAAAAATGAGAAATTAACAACGTTATTGAGATATAATAGAGCCTCTGTATAAAAAAACGTGGTCCAACGGCCGAATCGATAAGTCGACAATGGTTGGGCCGAAAAATGAAAAAATATTTATAACCCGTGTAAATGTAGTTCTCGTCGTACGTAGCCGTTTTGTCGAAAATGTGAAAATAGCGGGTGTTGAAAAAAAACTTGTAATTTTGGCGAAATGTTTACTTATATTCGCGGATTTGAAAAATACTTTTAAAAACGGCTACGTACAACGATAGTTACTGCGATGACGGACATTTTGGTTTTTTCAAAATTGAAAATCGCACAATAGGCAATCGGACAGTAATAAAAAAACCTAAAATGTCGTTCGAATGAATGTTTATATAATTAAAACGACCATTCAATCAATATTTTTGTTCAATAATGATTTATATTGTTAAATCAATAAATTAAATTAAATTATGCAAATATTTTTAATCTGTTCTTCACCTCAAACGAAAAACGTAATTACGTGCGTAAACAAACGTTTCCATGCGCGTATTTTTCTCTCTTGTTTACGTTTTTTCACATGGAACCAGGATTCAACCAGGAATCCCAAACTTCACAAAAACGAAAAAAAAACTCCTTGCACTTGATTTCGAGGTTAGCTTGTCGTTTGTTTACACACATGTGACGTCACCGCGTTCTGAGATGACGCGGTGTAATGTTTGCGCGGCAATTAAAAAAAATAACATTCAGACATAGTTTTGGGTACTTAAAAAGCTTAATTTATATAAAATAACATTTTTCACGGCTATATTTGTCAATTAAGGTTCATTTTAAACACTGAACAGTTCTCCGATTCCCTATTGTAGTTTGTCACGATTTCGGCTAAGTCGAGAAAAGTCGTTTTGAGAAAAGCGCGATTGAAAGTTTTAGTATACGTAAATCGTTGCGCTACCTGCTGTCACTAAATCGTCTATAACTTGGTCAATTTTCAATATTTAAACTTGAACGTTTTTTTTTCACACATTATTGAATATGTATGCTTCGAGAAAATGCCAAAAAAAAAAACAATTTTCACCCGTCACAGTAGTGTCTCGCCTCGAACAAGCCAAAAGCCCAGTTTTATTAACCAATATTTTTTTACAAGAATTTTGCGTTCTCGGTGATTCGAGGAAAGTTGCACTTACCGATGTATTTGTCGAAATGAAGTTTTCCGAAGCAAAAGTGCTGTAAGAGTCATTCGATTGGTGTCCACAAGCGATAGCTGAGTATTTTCCTGTAGTTGAGAGAAGAGGAAGAAAAACAAGCTCACACGTTGCTCACGATTTTCAATCGCGATCGTAAGCGATACAGCTCATGGAGAAGCGGATATTATACACGATCGATTGATCCTACGATACGTAAACGTAGTCGATATACTTTGTATTTTGTTTTTTTTACTTTTTGTACGAAGCGTAAACGCTTGTAATTTCACGACTGTTGGTTTTCCTTTCGTTTTGTACGAGCACGTCGATGAGGCCTCGACGAAACGCACAAAATATGGGCTTTTTAAATATCTTTGTCACGATCAAAGCTCAGAGCTCAATTTTCTTTAAAATCGCCCGTTGAAGAAACGTACAAGCGCGAAATTTCTCATTTTCGAACATCATTTCGTGCGATTTATTTACGGTGCAGAATATACAGTCCGGATCAAGGGTTCCCAAACTTTTTCGGTCTGGAAGGAAAAAAAGGGTCCCAAAAAATGCAAAACAAAAGAATTCGGGGAAAAATATGCAAAAAAGAACATAGCATCGTCAACCGCAGTAGCCACTAATCTTTTTTTTAGGTCTTCGGTGCTTCATAGGTCCTTATCGAAGGGGCGCCAAAGACCTACAAGGCACCAAAGACCTAAAAAAGGTCATCAAAATGCAAAAATCTATAACGTGAAGAATGATGTACGGCCGCCGCTGATGTTCATCCAGACAGCGTCGCGACGCCTTTGGCCTCTCTCCGCGACGTTCCAGTTCGGGAATCTTTGGTCTAGATCGACGTTATTGAGAAACGGAAGGAAAAAAATCGCCTCGGCGTTGGTTGATCCAGTTTGATATTTCGTTTATAAATTCCAGTGATAGGACATTATTTACACCCTGACCACTTTTTTTTTTTTCGTTGTGGATTTTTTTATGAAAGCGACCACAATACAAAAAAAAGACAGAGAGAATAAAGGAACACTAGAAATTAGTCGGGAATGCGAGTGTACGAGAGAGAACGACGACAAGAGAAAGAGAGAGGGAGAGAGTGAGAGAGAAAGAGAGAGAGAGAGAGAGAGAGAGAGTCAGAATTAGCCATATATATTTTCATATTGTGCAAATATTCAGCTATAGTGATTGGATGTGGACACCAATGTAAATATTTCAATATTTTACAATAAACACTTTCGCTATTTACGAAACTCATTTCATTTATATGCCTGTCCACTATCCACTTTCTATAACTACGTCGCTCATTCTTTACACCGCGGACACTTTCGTTTTTTTTTTTAATTCGTTTCTCAATACGTAGAATAATTTTCGGACGTTGGCACAAATTTGAACGAATCCGTGTAAAATCGACGTCATTTTCCACTGCGTCGAGAAAAAAATCGTGGCGGGATAAAAGAAACGGGACTGGTGTTGAAATTCGCATATTTCGAACGCGACGAAAAATCGTTTCGGCTTTTTTATTTCTTGTTATTGTACAAGGGTAGTTTTTTTTTTGCAGATTTGGGTTGTCGATCTCTAACGAACCAGAAACATACTTTACGTATTTTTTTGATTGCATTTTGATTATTGCACTAAGGCAAAAAAAAAAAACAAATGAAGTATTGCTTGCGAATTGGCATTGCAGATCTACAATGAGCAACTAAAAATCTTTTTACATTTTTTTACCTCGTTGTTTTGATTATTGTACGCAGTGCGAACCCAAACAAAATATTTTTGGATATTTGGATTGTGGATCTCTTGCGAGGATCAAAAGTTCGGGTGATTTTCGTAATTTAAATCTGTCAAAAAGTTCGGGCAACTTGAGGGCGATTATTTTCATTGCGATGCAAACATCCGAACTTCAACATCACAAAAATCGATAGACTCGTCTGCAAAGTGTCGCCAGATTATCCGGTATACACATACATTTTGCTTAAGGCGGGAGCCGGAATTAGAAGGTTCAAAAAAGCCTTTTTTCGGGATTTTTTTAGAAGGGAAAAAAGCAAGTGAGTTTTTACCTAGTAAATGTTGAGGCATCTTTTTATGTATAAAAAAAATGTTTCAACACGAAACAATAAATGGATGCAGATTTATCAGCCTATTCCATGTGCGTCTTGCCACTGCAGTCCCTAATCGGCGGGAAAGATGCAGCTCGTAATTCTTGACTGAAGCAAAAAAACCAATAAAATTTTCAATCGTCATATATTTTTCTTCTGGGTAAATTAAGAAAAAGCTGAAAAAATCGTGACATAACCTTTCTCAGGTTTGAAAAAAAAATGTGTTAAAAAAACACTTTAACGGGCTATAGAAATTATTTAAAACACTTTTTCAACGACTTTTTAAATTCACTTGGAAAAGATTTTCATACTGAAGAAAATAAACGTTGGTTTGATTCAATAGGTCGTTTAGTTTTTTTTTGCTATCAGGCTCGCAAATTTGCAAAAATCGTGAAAATGAAACCTGGAGAAAACGCGCTGCAAAGTTTTCAATAGGCGGAAATATGAATATCAAATATCAAGGGCTTCTCTGCTTTTGGCCTTGTATCTTCGAGAATATTTACAATTGGCCTCTGTAACTTTACAAATATATTCTTGGCTAGTTTATCTATCGTTTTAAGCAATAACAAAAAAAACGATTTTTCGGACCTTCTGATTAAGGCTCCGGCCTTAAGGTATTCCTTCCACGGAGGGCCGTACTTAGTGGGCATAAGCAGGGTCCTTCTGAATCATTGGTGAATTGCAGTGGCGCTTGGTAAAAATAAGTCACAATCGATTATTATACCCAACGATATACTGGAATAAAAAGTTTCGCGAAAATTTAGTAGATTTAGACATTTTTATATTTTCTTTGAAAAGTCGCGGCTACGAAAATTCTTCTGCTTGTCACATTTTTCTAAGTTTTATCATTAAGGGGCCAGTCCACTTTGGAGCCACGAAAAAAGGCTATTTTCGCGATTTTTTTTTTAAAAGGATTTTATAAAAGATATGAATATAAAAGTTGTTGGGCTTGATAAATAAAGTCTTGAAATACATTTTTTTTTAATTTATTCATTTTTAAGTACAAAAACTATAGTTTAACGTAACGCCTAAAAATAGGTGGGCTCCATCACAACTCGGCAACGGCTGGTCCGAAACAAAAAAATCAAAGTCCATCACATTCAGTATGCCACCAGCTACAAAATGACCCTCGGATATAAAGTTTTATCAAACAATACAAAAAATGGCAGATGAAAAACGAAAAAAGTATTAAAAAACGTGATTTTTTCGCAAAAAAGAGTAAAAATAAATTTTTAAACTATCGCGGGTCATCTTGTTGCGAATCATGTTTACAATATGTGGTCCAAATTTCAAGAGAATCGGTTTATTAGTTTTAGAGATACGATGGAGCTAGATTTTGAAAACGTTGTTTCGAGAAAAACGCGTTTGAAGTTTATACTATGAAAAACTCTTACCTAAACTCAATCGGCAATTCCTGCACCGTACAAAATCCTTTCTGATTGCTCATCATCGTCAATTTCTTCAAGTCTTGCTTGCTTTCGATTTCTTGAAATTTTCAAAGTGGACTGGCCACTTAATATTTTCTTTAAACATTCGGTTATCGCTGTTTTTATTGTCGTTACGGAATCTTTAGAATTGCTTTCACCCGTTGAACAGTTTATTTCCGTTTGCGGAAAATTCTTCGAAAACAGCCCGAATGACAATTTCTCTAATACAATTTCCCGAACATAGGTTTTCGAACGGACAATTTCTCGTACACAATTTGTCGAATGAACAATTTCTCTAATTCAATATCCCGAATGGACCATTTCCCGAATGGACAAATTTATTCAGGTTGAACGATCAAATTATAAATAAATTGAATAACTCCAATTTTGTATTATTAATATTTGCATCAATATTGCATCATTAATCGAGGCAAATACTTCATGGAACGCATTTTTTACGTTGGTCAATCGTAATATTTATTTCGCTGTATCATTATGCATTAAAAATCTTGCGATTTTTTTCAGTTTTACTCACTGAAGACAACTTTATAAAACGTTTAATTATACTTTCGATTAAAAAAATGTACACTTTAGTTAGGATACTATTCATGGTTTATTTCCACCTGTATACCCTTTCGGGCTTTTACATTCTCCGTTCCGTCCTACCTTGCTTCGCTTACACTATTCTTAAGGCGAAATATACACCTAGGAGCCGGAAAAAGGTCATTTTTGTCAATTTTTTCAAGGAAAACTATTTGAAATTTCGGATTGGGGTTTTAATTATCTAAAAGTATATACATTCGAAAATATGTTTAATTTTCTTTATTTAAAAATATCAAAAATATGCAAGGATATTGTATGATCCTTGGAGCGTCGTAAAAAAATCTGCCTATACGGTACTGGCGTTTCTTCAAAAATCATCTGAAAAATAAAACCTAAAAGATTATTAAATTAGATACTATAATCTAGTACTTCTCACAGCCGATTTTGTAAATATCGATTTATGACAAAATGGCGGACGTTTGAACATAAATAGCGATTTTTGGGCCAAAAATTAGTTATTATTTTGCCTATAAAACAAAAACTAAGTAACGGAAAAAAAATCCTATGACAAGTACTAGACAATGGTGTATAGAATAACCACAAAAAAACTCAAGGCAATCGGTTCATTGGTTTTCGAGAAATTTTGGGTATTGATCTAAAAAACGTGGTGGCTCGGCGCCGCAAAACACGTTTCACTTTCTCGGCTGTAACTGGCTTATTTGTCGAAATATTAACTTGCCGTTTTCACCAGATATTCTGGAGACCTTGAACTCCAAGAAAATGCAACAAAAAAATCGATTTTTTCGACCTTCTAGGTGTATATCTCCCGTTAAATTTAGATTTAGAATTACCGATAAATTACATTTACATTTACACTACAATACATTAAGTTAAAAATTACACTTTTCCTTCCCCTTCTCTTTCGGTCGCCTCTGCCCTTCTTTCCGCTATCTTTTCGAACTTACTCACCATCTCTAGTTAAGATACTAATTTAATAACAACTGAATAATTAACCTATTATAAAATTATGAAATTATCAATTAATGAATTAATTAAAATTGTGTTCGTTTGGGAAACGTTCATTCGGGAAATTGTCCATTCGGGAAATTTTCCATTCGAGGAACTCTCCATTCGGGATATTGTATTCGAGAAATTGTTCATTTTGGAAATTGGTTTCAGGAAATTGTATTTGAGAAATTGTTTATTCGGGCAATAATTATCGAAAAATTGTCATTTGGGCAATGGTTTTTCGAGCAACATTCCGCAAAGCGTTTATATCAGGCATTTCGAGTTACTTAGTGTATACGTTATATCAAATTAAATTATCTCATTAGATTATCTCATTAAATTATCTCATAAAGTGCCGTATAAACGAAACAATTTTTAGAGTCGTAATTCTTCGTTATAAGTTCGGTAAGTTGGCTCGAAATTTTACCAGTATACTGGGATGTATTTGTACTCGATTATAAACGAAAATGAGTTAATCGTTGAATATTCGGGTTCGTGAAAGGAATACCTTAACGAGTCACTACACTATCCTAATGTCAAATTCACAAACGAAATTCACACGTGAACAGCAAGTGACACGACGACGTTGAAAATTGCGTCGTTGGAACGCAACGAAAACGATTTTCGCTGTTTCCCAAATTTCCTTTGGCAGATTCGAACCACGAGACTCACGCGAACATTTTTGAGGATTCTTATTTAGCGATCCAGAACAAATTACAATATGATTTTCGATAAATTTAATATAATTCGATGAACGAGATATTCGAGATATTCGATACACGAAAAATTGAAGAAAAAAAAACGACTTATTCGAGATATTCGATAAACGAGAAATTGAAAAGAAAAGTTTCGTTGCATTCCAACGATGCAAACTTCAACCCCATGTGACCTGTCCCATTGGCAATATTCCATCATGGCAAATAACGTTACTATCATGCTTCGATAATGTATCGTGACTGCGTAGATGATCGTTTCATTAGTTTTATTTTTAATTTGGAGGACAAGCATCAATGAAATTCGCAAACCATTATCACGCGATCTGTTGAACTAGCGCTATACCGAGTCGAGCTATGGCCATATACAGGGTGGACCATTTAACGCGACCACTCCAAATATCTCCGTTGCCTTTAGACTGATGAAAACAAACCCAAACAAACCCAAACAAAACCAAAATATTTTGGTGAAAAATCATTTCAAGGTCATGATATCATAGGTCGTCGGTTTCGTCTGAATATCAGCTACAACGTTCTATAAAAAAACATGTTCCCATTTGAAAAACCATTGATGACATTGAGAACGCAAAAACTATGACCTTGACAAAAAAGACTTTTCCACCCACTGTATCAGCCCTCCGAGATCAATCAAATTACCCCGTGACATTTTTTTCGTCACTCTAAAGGCAACGGAGATATTTGGGTTGGTCACGTTAAATCGTCCACCCTGTATACATATACATATATATTATTATTATTATTTCTCTTCATTTTCTATCGATGTAACAAAATGTTGGGTATATTCATATATTGCGTTAGCTAAATGTCACTGTTTTTGTGTCCGTGCACTTCTTACGTGTCGAACCTACTCTGAACCTGACCTACTACCGCTACGCTACCGCAATCGTTTTATCACGATCATACGAATCACGAAAAAGTGGACCTGCCCGAGATTAAGGGGAATCATCGAAAATTCCGTAACCTCGTCACCAGCTACATAGGTAAAATCTCTGTCTGTGTCTGTGTCGTTGTGGTGTTCATATATATTAATATACATATATTTATTTTTAATTTTTTTTCATTGCCAAATTATGTTGTTCCCTGGGCTCGACAATTTCATAAAAAAAAAACGTTGGTTGGCTCTTTTGCTTTCTGTTTCTTCTTCGTATTGTCGTAGGCCTGCGTTCGATTTTACTCAACGTTTCTCAACGAAATACGACAGAACAAGACGGTCGTACGTATACGCAATGGTCTCTTCCGGCATTTAGATTCGGCACCGTTATGTACACTACCGGCGATGAGCAGGCGTAAAAACAACATTTCGGAAATATTTCTTTCTTATTCTTCCGTTTAAATCTGTTCGATGTTTAATTTCTATCGCACTTTTTCCCTTTAGACATTTCATCATAATCGCAACATGTCACGGGTTACGGCGGGGTGAAATTGCCCTGCTTCGCAAAAATAAGAATAATTTTGCGGGAAAAAAAGGAGAAATCATTTTTGAGATGCAAGTTGGAGGTAAATGTTGGCATTTTGAGGCCCTCGGAGAAGAAATTTGTCCGTTTGCCAAAATTGACACGTGAGATTAGAAAAATCGTAAAAATCAATTTTGTTCAAAGTCATCTAGTCAGTGAAGGCCTTATGTAGCTTCGGATGGTCGGAAAATAAGGCTTTTTTGGGATTCTTTTTTAAATATACTCTCGAAGCAATAAAAATGAGGTTTGGAGGGTTTATTCTACATATCTGTGGGTAAGCAAATTAATGCTGTATTTTTGAAAAAATACAAAATGACGGCACGGTGGCCGATGCGAAAAGAACGCCTTTTGTAGGCCCTCCATGGGCGCACTCGTTGGAGAAGCACATGAGCATCTAGAACAAAAAATATATTTTTTTAAATTGTAATATACATGATCTTTGCTAGAAATATTTATTTTCACAAATTTGTCCCCATTTTGAAAAAAATGCATTTCCGGCAAAAAAAAACGGTCTTAATTTGTTTATAGAAGCCGTAATTGTTAATCGATTGTAAAAATCGTGTTTACTTCGCTGGAAAATTTATCCTAGAAGCTACAGTTGAAGTTTGAAGTCAATTGGTTGAAAATTGTAGGAGTTACAAGTCCGCCCGACTTCGAAAACGCGGTTTGAAGAAAACTGCGTTTAAAGTGTCAAAACCCCTTGAAATTTTCTTCGGGCCATATCATCATTGGGATGTTTATACACGATTTAAGGATGTTGTGTTCAAAATTGAAAATGGTAATAAAATTTTAAAAATTTGATAGGTAATTTTGTAAAACATTTGACAGGTTGTGTAAAAATTTCACGACGATTAGGAAGCTGGCTGCTGAGAAATTAGAATTCACAAATCACACGCAGTCTTATGGAAACTGAAGTAACGTTGCAATTATTATTTTTTGTTTGTATATAAGTTTGTATATAACATATAAGAAGCATTGTGTAATTTTTTCAACACATTTAGGAACCCCGTGTTCTAGAAAATAAATAATAAAGACGAAGTACGTGGTTTTCACCGCAAGAAACAAGAACATAGCGGCAACGTTGCATAGACCGAAAGTGGCGGGAAATTCAAATACTCATTTTCGTTCACGGACGACGTCGTTTCTTCCACCATAAAGCCACCTTTGTTTTTGATATATTTGAAATAAAAAAAACCATCATTCATAAATATTTGCAAAGTTACTTCATTCATAATAATTGCAAAGTTACTCCGGTTTCCATAAGGCTGCGTGTAATTTGTGAATTCTAATTTCTCAGTAGCCAGCTTCCTAATCGTCGTGAAATTTTTACACAACATTTCAAATGTTTTGCATAATGAACTAACGAATTTTTAAAATTTTATTACCATTTTTAATTTTGGACACAACATCCTTAAGGCGGGATATACATTCACAACGATAAAAAATTCGATTTCTTTTTTTTTCTTTAAACGATAGAACTATATATGTAGAATATTTTCCCAAAGTTTCAAAGCGAAATTCGAAAAACTTCAAACGTTACAGCCCGTCAACGCTGTGCCTCATCCAAACCTCAACCCAAACAAACCCAAACAAAAGCGTTTTTCTCAAAACGGCATTATCGAAACTGGCGTGCAGGATTACTCAAAAACTATTAAGTCGATTGAGTTGAAACTTTGTAGAAATATTGATAATATCGGTACCTTCTCCGTGACGAGAATTGTTTTTGAAAAATTCGAAAAAACTACTTTTTTAATCCACATTTTACAGAAATGTTGCGTGAAATGTCGATTTTTTGTTGTAAATGCGTGCCATTTTCTTAAATTTGCATTTTCTTCATTTTAATTACCGTCACATAGAAACTATACATGTTCTAACTAAAAAATGTTTGCACTTTTTTGCAAATCAAAGTCTGCGGGAAGCTAGACTGCACGCCGATTCGCAACTCCCGCGGTGACCTTGCTGTAACACTCTGCCACAGCTCCGTCATTTTGATGATAAATTAATTAAAAAAAATTGTTTTGTATACTTGAATATATTATTAAAGTATACCTAAAGTTTGAAAATTGTAGATTAATTATTTCTTAGTTTAAAAAATCCCTCAACATTGCTTATTTTTTTTCTGTCTAAATATCCCGTCTCAATCCATTAGAAATGGTTTATCTTGGTACTGAATAGCAAAAAAAATTACATTACCCGTAGTGTGAACGTCTTGCCCTTCTAACCGCACGTAAAGTCACACACATTAAGGGAGACTTTGTCCTTGGAGTGCCATATTTCAGGTGTTTACATTTTATTTTTTTTAAAGGAAACGAGTAAAGCTTTTTGAGTGCGGTTTTTTTTGCTTTTATTCATGATATACAGAACGTTAAAAAAATTTTTTTTTTGAAAAAAAAAATCAAAATGGCGGCCGTTGCAGCTCCGCGAAAACAGGTCCTCAAATCGCGGGAGGTAAACGGCTGACATCACTGCCCCCTCTTTGTTGATCTGAAACACAAATTCAAAGCATATTATCAATCTGTGACCCTTTGGTCATGGAATGACGGATGGGTTTTTCGTTTAGTACAAATTTCGGAAAAAGGCGGCAATTAAAAAAAAAATTGAATTTTCGCGTTTTTTTTCGCATAAAAAGATAAATAATAAATGCAAAAATGTATCTATCGAAAAAACGATCCGTCATTCCGTGAAGACATATTTTCTGAGTATGCTCTCCAAATTTCAGGTCGATATGTTAATTACAGCGGTCAGGAGAATGTCAGCCATTTTAAAAAACGTGTTTTCGAGAAAAACGCGTTTAAAGTTTTGTAATGTGTTTACACAAATGTGTTTATAATTACCGCTAATCGGCAATGCCTGGTCCATAGAGGCATCCCTCCTCTTCTTCTAGCTGCTCATGTTGAGCCGCTAACATCTCCCGCTGCATTTCAAGGACAAAGTCTCCCTTAAACTATTTTTTGTCACGGGTGTTCCGTGGTGAAAAAATAAAAAAAAAATCGTAAAGACTCTGTATCGTCTAGACAATAACATATATTTTTATTATGTTACTGTCTATGGATGCTATCGCTCCAACCTCCTTAAAAAAAAACAATTTTTCCCAAGCTACATAAGGCCTTAAAAAAGTAGGAGAGAATGTGAAAAAAGGCATACGGGTGCTTGTTTCTTAATCTTTAAAACATTGTCTCGACCTTTGCGCCTCCTTTTCACCGCCATCAGCAGCCTTTCGTGCCGATCAAAAGTTCGCAAATACTCATATTTTTCGCCGGTAGTGTATATACATCTGTTTTTTTTATTCAATGTTAATTCACGATAGTAAATAATTCATCGGCTCCGAAGATTTCTCCTTCGACCGGTCGTCGCACGTTTTTCGTAGACGGAGGATTTTTTTTTTCGATACAAAAAACACTCCCAAGCACCGACCAACATCCGGAAACAGTCTCGCCGTTCTCCGCCCTCACGGGGAGGAGATGTAAAACGTTTTTTTTTTTTCATAGGAAATAGTTCAATAATTTGTGTATCGTTGATTGTATTTTTCGTTGTCTCTTGTGGTGTGCGAATGTTTTGTGTTTTGCATTACTCAACGTTGGAATGAAGAAAATTGTGGATTTTTTTTCACGAACTCCTTTTAACGATAGGTTTGTTAGGTGAGATCGATTATATTCGATTAGCGATAACGAGAGCAACGTCCCCACGAGCACTGAACCGCTCTCGTTGTGAAAGCTACGGCATCATGTTCAATTTGTGTTGCAGCTTTGAAACATTCCCCGTCGAAGAGAAAAAGCATATCTCGGCCGCTGAGGCCCCTCGAGGGTGACTTCGACTCGACTGGTAAGTCCTGCTCCTTTTTTCTTTACTTGCAACGTTGACTCGTTCCTACGCGAACCAACGATAGCCAGAAATTAAAAATAAATAAAAATGAATATCCCGATGTTTTTATCCCCAACTATAACGAACGATATTGTTTCGATTATTTTTATTATTATTTCACACGAGTGTAGGATATTATTGGGACGTTGAATAAGTTCTCGCTGTTTTCCAACAGATGGCGCTACCAGAACTGCGTGCGTGTAACGCATGGTAACGCATCTACAAAGAAGTACTATAAGCATGCTGGAAATTTAGTGTATGTCACTTCGCCGAAGTGCGAACAACTTTTTTTTTGACAGTTTTAAACATGTCAGATTCCATGCCAAAAAAGAGTTTTTGCGGGGAATTTTACTGCACTACTTTATTCTAAAGAAAATCTACAACTGGATCTGCACACAGAATTCTTGTTGAGACTTACGGCGATCATGCTCGGTCGGAAAAAAACACGCAGAGATTGGTTTAGACGCTTCGAAAATAATTATTTTCATTGGAGGCATTACTTCATGAAGACTCATGTCAGGCCAGGGTTGTTACGCATATGGAAAACAGGGAAAACCGGGAACACTCAGGGAATTTCTGCTACATATTCGGAAGTGTCACTCCCGCTAAAAAGAGGCTGTACATTTTTTTATCAATTCTTTATGATTAAAAAACCTTATATTGAGTTATATTTTAATGGCGCATAATGTTTTTAATGCATCAACATTTTTTTTTTCGGTAAAATGTAAACATGCACATACAATGTGCGAATAGGTCACCAATATGCTGGGAAACACAAAAGTAAACACACTAATATGCATCGAGACTTAGGTAAGAAAACTTTCGAAAATATGCAAATTATATTTCACAAGAGAGTTTTTGGGTTTGTTTAGGTGAAAAAAAATCATCTCGATTCTGACAGGAGTGACACGTCCGAATATTTACCGAATTTCTTTCCGCCCGGAATAATGAGAATTCCAGGGAATTTTGAAAATTCTCTGGAATTTTCTCTAAATTTACTTTTTGAAAGAATTACGAAAAATGAAACCGACTTGACAACAAAACTGAACAGTATAAAAATAATTTTTTTTGTATATTTTTAATATTTATATTATTCTTCATTATATACAAACAAAAGTTATGTGGGAAAACATTGAAACTTAAAACTTTGAAACCAAACATTGAAAATTAAAAAATCTGAAAACTAATTTACTGTACACATCATTATCATTATAGATAAGTGTTTATATTTATTTTTTATTTATTGTCACTGGCAATAAAAAATTCTGTTCATAATGAACAACAGGTTCTGTATTTGCTTTTAATGTGTTTTTTTTTACTTCGCAATAATTACATTATTTTTCGAATTTTAGTTTTTTTTAAATTTTATTTCAATTTTTAACATTTCCATTTATTTCACCTTGAAAAAAATATGTTATCCAGTTCAACCATAATTTTTCAATGCAAGGATCGAATTGAGAATTTCCTTTGTTTTTTCAAGTCGGTTAAAAATGATATGTTTTTTTTTACAAAAATGATTCATGGCTATTTTTACGTATATAATTTTTCCCATGTAGTTTGTAACGTTTACAAATACTAGTATGGGTGAAATGAGATTTAACTGGTGGTCCTTAACTTAAAAAATATATATATATATTCGATGAAAACGAAATGTTCTTTATTTGACCCTAATCTGGGTCATTTGCAAAACCTGGCATTTTTGCACAACCTGGATAAGTAAGGGAAGAGTCAATGATGCGTAACAACCCTGCAGACTCTAGCTGAACTTGCAGAATAATCAGGAGTCGATCACACAACACTTTCGAAACGTTTTAAATCATTAGGAATGATTCAAAAAAATAAAGTATTAATTTTCACGAAAAAACAGCGAGAACTTATTCAACATCCCAATATTTCTAGCCTTACGATAAAAAAAAGGAAGTCTTTCGAATGAGTTTCCCGGTGCTGGGAGTCCCTATAATCAATTTCGGGAAAGAAAAAAAAATGATCATTCTTCGTAGCGTAATAATTGTCGAAGTATTTGCCCACGACTGTCCCAGCGCAATAGGAACCGAGAGTTTATTTATTTTTTATCGTAAGCTCGTAAATGACACTCACGGAAAGAAAAGTATACTTTTATCGTCTAGCGAATGATGTTTCGAATCGATCAAACCGTTTCACGAGATTCGATACACCGAAAAACTCGTGTCGATATTTTTTTGTTTTTTTTTTTCTTGTATCGGAACAACAAATTTTTCGTTCCAATCTACACAATACGTTTTTACATTGGAAGGCAATCGCGGCGAGAAAAGTTGCAGACGAAAATGTCACGTAACGGTAATGCCTGTCACGAGAGAGGCTGTCGTTTCTTCTCTGTGCGGCACGACGAAGAGTCCCGCTTGAATATAGATCTTCATCGTTTTCGTCGCCGCGACGAAATGTCCCGAAAAGCCAGTAACTTATTGTTTTTCTACGTTCTCCCTCTCTCTCTCTTTTTTTTATCATCCTTTTTCTCTCGATTTTTCTCTGTTTTCGTCACATTCTCATTGTCATTGGCACTTTTTCCTTCGCGCGTAAGAGCAGTTTTGTTTGTTTGTTTGTTTTTTTCTGTTTCCTTTTTTCTCCTTTTTGTACTCCGCAATGTCCTCTTCTCGTTATTTCTCGTGTACGTGCATATGCGCAGCTTAAATGACAAATGATATCTATATCTATATACATGACGAATGTTATATATATGATATTGTACGATGGTTTAGCGGTGTCGGCAACAGGAAGTACGGCAATGCATGCTACATCACCCACGAAACTCGGTGAGTCTCCTCCTGACACTTCATTCAACCCCTCTCGCTCTTATCCTCCTCCCCCTATCCTCTTTTCGCTCTTTCCTCTCCTGCCTCGAATAATCAAAATCGCAAACAACTTTTTGCAAGGAGGGTCGAAAGCTTCACCGATGGATGCTGATCTTTTGTTTTGGCAGGACGACTACTCTATTATTCATTTCTCTATTCTCAAGAATCTCACTCCTTAAGGGGGGATTGTCTTTTTTTTTCGCAAAATTTACCGCTTTTTGGGATTTTTTTTGTGAAGAAAGTATACAACGGAAAACTTGTGAAACTTGGCATATAGTTTTATTGATCTGTTTACTACATACAAAAAATTTTTTAAACAATTTCATCAAAAAATCCGCCTCCCACCCCCCTCGACGCGCGATGGTCCTTTTTTGATGGTGTGCACGATTACAGCCTTGACGTTCATCCTGCAACAAAAACCCAAAAAGCATTTTACTTTAGACACATATAGCTATCGTTCGATGAAGGGGAAAAAAAAAATTGACGATTTGGTGACGTTTTGAACTTGAAGTATCGATTTTTCGAAAAAAATTGATCGATTTTTTGTTATAAATAAAAAAACTATTAAACGTATTGCTTTTTTGCTTCATCAAACGATAAAAGGATGTCAGCTGAGCATTCTGTCCAAATTTGAAGGCAATCGGTTGAATAGTTTTTGAGAAATCGTGCACACCATCAAAAAAGGACCATCGCGCGTCGAGGGGGGTGGGAGGCGGATTTTTTGATGAAATTGTTTAAAAAAATTTTTTTGTATGTAGTAAACAGACCAATAAAACTATATGCCAAGTTTCACAAGTTTTCCGTTGTATACTTTCTTCACAAAAAAATTCCCAAAAAGCGGTAAATTTTGCGAAAAAAAAAGACAATCCCCCCTCAAATATCTCTATTCTGGAGCAGGTTTAATCAGAAACATCTCTGCTCCGAAATATCTCATGTCTGAGACATTTCTCTGCCGAGACATCGTAAATGCCACAATAGTTAAGTTCTGAAATGTGGCTGCTCTTAAGGCGGGATATACATTTACAACGATGAAAAAATCCATTTCTGTTTTTTTTTCTCTTTAAACGGTGGGACTATATATGTAGAATATTTTCCCAAAGTTTCAAAGCGAAATTCGAAAAACTTCAAACGTTACGGCCCGTCAACGCTGTGCCTCACCGCTTATATATTTTTATAATATATTATAATAATATATAATATAAAAATATATAAAATAAAAAAGCAAAAAATAAAAAAGTTTAAAAAAAGTATGGATCTAGAAACTCGCTAGTCCTCGCCATTAGCTCCGGGTAATGCTAAAAGCGTAATTCTATTAGAAATTCAGTATAACAGAATCAACATGTTGAGCAACTCCGATGTTTTAGTAATTGGAGTAAAATCTCCGGTTTTGGTCCGCCATTTTGAATTTTTTGATTTTGAGCTCGAATTCGTAATCAGCAACCCAAAAACGTCTCTGAATTCATTTTTTGTGTATGGTTTACCTGCTAGATTAGGCACAATTACATTTATTATCTAAAAACGTGTTTTTTTGTACTGTAGGGATGATCAACATCCGCTAAGTGCAACATAAGCCCTTAATAGTGATATTGTAGTAACAATTGATCTCCTAACATCCTAAATAGACATTTGCATTCGTCGTTATGCGCTAAAAAAATTTTTTATTCAAGAAAAACAGAGTGGAAGTAGGTGACATACCAGTATGTCACTATTCTTCAAAGAGTTATCAAAGTTTCTTCTTATTCTTATTCTTATTCTTATCAAAGAGTCTTCAAAGTATACCTACAGTTTGATAATTGTAGAATAATTTTTTCTTAGTTTAAAAAATCCCTCAATATTGCTTCTTTTTTCCTATATAAATGTACATCCCGCCCGAAAAATAGCCGATTTTCACGATTTTTTTTAGGTGGATAGGATAAGCCAATCGGTCCAATTTTTTTTTACAAACTGAAGCACCGTCAAAGTATACAAAATGATTTTCTTTAAATTTCTTTATTTATTGTTTAACATTGTTTTTATTTGCGGAAAATTGCGTGAAAAAAAATGTTTCCCCTGGTGGCCAGGATTGCTGCCAGGAATTTGATCTGAAACTAAAATTTCAAAATGATTATTAATTTGTAGGAAAGCCGCTATGCTCCTATGGAGGTTTTTTTAAAGTGAAATTTGGAGAAATGGCGGCGGTTTGGACAAAAAGTATAAAATTTAGCCTTTTTTCGACAGCATTTCGTAAAAAACAAAAATAGACAGATTCCAAAAAAAGCTTCCATAGCAACATAAGGATTGACGTGAAGAATGTTCTGTTAAGGGAGACTTTGTCCTTGGAGTGCCATATTCCAGGTGTTTACATTTTATTTTTTTTTAAAGGAAACGAGTAAAGCTTTTTGAGTGCGGTTTTTTTCTTGCTTTTATTCATGATATACAGAACGTTAAAAAAAATTTTTTTTGAAAAAAAAAACGAAAATGGCGGCCGTTGCAGCTCCGCGAAAACAGGTCCTTAAATCGCGGGAGGTAAACGGCTGACATCACTGCCCCCTCTTTGTTGATCTGAAACACAAATTCAAAGCATATTATCAATCTGTGACCCTTTGGTCATGGAATGACGGATGGGTTTTTCGTTTAGTACAAATTTCGGAAAATGGCGGCAATTAAAAAAAATCGAATTTTCGCGTTTTTTTTCGCATAAAAAGATAAATAATAAATGCAAAAATGTATCTATCGAAAAAACGATCCGTCATTCCGTGAAGACATATTTTCTGAGTATGCTCTCCAAATTTCAGGTCGATATGTTAATTACAGCGGTCAGGAGAATGTCAGCGATTTTTAAAAACGTGTTTTCGAGAAAAACGCGTTTAACGTTTTGTAATGTGTTTACACAAATGTGTTTATAATTACCGCTAATCGGCAATGCCTGGTCCATAGAGGCATCCCTCCTCTTCTTCTAGCTGCTCATGTTGAGCCGCTAACATCTCCCGCTGCATTTCAAGGACAAAGTCTCCCTTAAAATTTCAAACGGATAGTTTGAAAATTCTTCCTTCAAGAGTGGCCACCGTTTTGAAAAAACACCATTCCGAGAGAAACGCGTTTAAAGTTCGGAGTGCGCGATCTTACGCTGCAATAACTTTTTCTATGAACGGCTGTAGCGACCGAAATAATCCGAATTTCGATCTAAACATTGGACAGAACGTTTATAACCGTGTATACTATCGGATAATGCAAAAAAATCGATTTTTTTTAAATTTTACACTGTGACGATTTCTTAAATATCTCCATTCCACAATCTTTCGTATCCGAAACTTTTCTATTCTTAAGGGGAGGTACCTGAGTAAACGGCGAGAAAAACAGGTAAACTTCGGCAATTTTTATCTCAAAAACTAATGTTTCGATTGTATCCGGGATTTTTTTATTGGAAAATATGTACATTGAGGTATGTTTAGGAATTTTTAAAAATAAATTCGTTGACTGGGAGCGATTCAAACGCGATTATCTCGAAACATAGTTTTCAAAGTCGGTGCCAGATGTATCTCGAAAACGGCTTGTCCGATTTTGTCCAAATTTGGATACAATATTCTTCGATAGTTTTCCTCGTTCACCACGTTGGATTTTTTTGGAATTTTCATTTTTGACGGAATTGCGACCGTTTTAATTTAACATCCGTTTTTCGTTCGCAATTTCCGACGATTTTGGATTGCATACACACTGCATAAAAAAGCAATGGTTCAATCAAATGAAAAACCCCTACGTGGCGAACGAGAAAAACTATCGAAGAATATTGTATCCAAATTTGGACAAAATCGGACAAGCCGTTTTCGAGATACATCTGGCACCGACTTTGAAAACTATGTTTCGAGATAATCGCGTTTGAATCGCTTCAAGTCAACGAATTTATTTTGAAAAATTCCTAAACATACCTCAATGTACATGTTTTCCAATAAAAGAAACCCGGATCCAATCGAAACATTAGTTTTCAAGATAAAAATTCCCCAAGTTTACTCGGGTACCTCCCCTTAAATACCTGTATTCTTCAAAATCTCATGCGACATCGAAAACATCTGTATTCCGACAATTTCGTCTCGCAATATCTCTCTTCCGAAACATCTCTAGTTCATTCGTAATATTGCATTTACCATATTGGCCATGAATAAAACAAGTGCAACGCAGAGGCTCTTGGAACAGAGATCTTTCGGAAGACAGATATTGTGAGATGAAGTTGTCGGAATACAGATGTTTCGGATGTCACATGAGATTTTGATGAATACAGATATTTAGGAATAGAAAAGTTTCGGATACGAAAGCTTGTGAAATGGAGATATTTAAGAGCAGTCATATTTCAGACCTGAAGTACTCTGGCATTGGGATCTTTACGAATAGAGATGTTTCGGTGGAGAAATGTTTTAGACATGAGACATTTTGGAATGGAGATGTTTCTGATTAAACCTGCTCCAAAATAGGAATTTTTAAGGAGAGGTATGTCTGAGAATAGAGAAATAAAAAATAGAGTTGTCGTCCTGCCCCTTTTTTTACGACGCAGATACGTTCACAAAAAGTTCAACTTCGAAGTTTCAAGCAGCGTGGCTACCTCGTTTCCGAGAATTAAAAAAATTATCGTGTGGACAACGTGTCCAGACTTTGATTTTTTTGGCGCCATTTATTACGGAATATCGCGATTCAACCGCTGTCAGCACGTCGACAACAAAATTCTCCCCTCGCGATCCTTCGGAAAGGAACTGTGTTGAGTCGTTTAGATTTTGAAAGACTGTGACGGGTTGAAGAAAGGTAGTTAAAAAAATTGTCTACTAGATTATTCATTTGGAATCCGGAAAAAAGGTCTTCTATTGAGCATACATGGGCCTTATTTCGAGTACATTTTTATTTCGAAAAATTAGAAATTAATAACGCTATTGACGTATAGTAATAATAATAGAGCTTCTGTATAAAAAAAAGCCTCTGTATAAATAAAAATAATAGAGCCTCTGAATAAAAAAATCGGTGGAAACTTTTATTTGTATATTTTATCGTCGTACCATTTTCCATATACATTAAAATGACTCAAATCGATTCGGCAATGCTGATCGATGTTGGAAATCTTCCTTATAGTCTTTTTTGAAGGTGAATAAATACTTTTTCGATTTTTTGAGTGTTTCAATTCCGCAATACCTTTTGTCAATTGTTATGAACTTGCTTCAACGAGCAATGACGACGATTATCCAAGAAAATACTTTACATTGTTTAGGCCTCAAAACGAGTACGGCCTTTTACGAGATTGCATTGAATTATTATTCACTGCGATAAAATACAACGATCGAATGCGGAAAAGATCTGTTAACCCCTACTTAAGGGAGGACACCACTTTGACGTGTCGAAAAGGGTCGTTTTTCCGAATTTTTTCTCTGCTAGATTATTTATTTGGAATTTGGAAAAAAGGTATTTTATTGAGCATACATTCAACTTACTTCGTGTAAATTTTAATTTTTTTGAATTAGAAATTAATAACGTTAACGACGTATAATAGAGCCTCTGTATAAAAAATGTGGTCCATCGGCCGGATCGATAACTCGACAATTGTTGGTCGGAAAAATCAAAATAAAAAACTTTTAAAGTCCATATAAATGTAGGATTCGTAGGTAATTGTTTTTCGAAAGAAAAAAAAAATCCCCTATGGCGGGGCCGGGTTGAAATCCCGAACTTTGAATGATCAGAACGGTAAAAACTCCGATAACATACTACCCCGAAAGATCAAAACTCCGAAAGAATTTTACACGAAAGACCGAAACTCCGAAAATCTGAACACCGTCAAAATAATTCGGCTATGGAAGTTTCAAAAGTTTCAAAATTTTCAATCAATCGACGAATTATTTCAAGATTTTTTTTTTATTAAGAAGTGATTTTACGTCAACTTTGAAATTTGTCTAGTCAATGTTATGCGTTCTACATCATTTACAGTCAACTGTGTAGACTTTCGCTGGCATAATCTTGACGAACCTTGTAATTTCGGAACATTGAAATTAGGAATTTTAAACCGGCGGTGCATTCAAAGTTCGGAATTTCAACCCGGCCCTCGTGTCAAGATCAAGCACAAGTCTACACAGTTGACTGTATATGATATAGAACGTATAACATTGTCTAGACAAATTTCAAAATTGACGCAAAATCACTGCTTAAGGCGTTACCCCCACTTGTAGCGCAAAAAAAGGCCTTTTCCATGAATTTTTTTAAAGAAAACTACAAAACTTTTTTAATCGATCAATATACCATCTTAAAGAACACATCTTGAAGAACTTTCAGTAATTTTTTTATTGAAAAATATTACATTGTTTAGTGGCAAATGGCCGTCAATGAAATAATGTTTTTATATACACGGTTTGCGGTGACCAACATTGCGGCGAAGTGGATCGTCTAAAAAAAAATGCGGATGGATTTAGTCAAATATAAGTATAAACTAGTCTTTAATCGAAGGATTTTAAAAAAAATTCATTTTTCACAAAATGGCGGACAGTCAAAGTTAATGGTTTGATTTTAACGAAAAAAAAAACGGCCGTTTTTTGGCTATAAAACGGCCATTTTTTTTCGAAAAAAAAATCGAACGATCAAAGACTACATTTTTATGTATTAAATAAGCCTGCAAAATTTCAAGAAGATCGGTTCATCAGTGTTCGAGTAATCTTGGTCACCGACTTCAGAAATGCCATTTCGAGAAAAACGCGTTTAAAGTTTCAATTTCAGTTTACACGAAGAAAATATTTATTTTTTGTAAACTTACATAGAGTCATCTATTCCGGGCCCGTTTTTATAAATTCCAGTCTATTATATGAACGTTGTGACTGCCAGGTATACGACCCTTTTCATCGAACAATGCATTGAAGGTCGGAGGGAGGGTCGAGCGCGCCAGACGGCAGACTAGCCGGTCGTTTACACAACGGATTCTTCTCTTTCAACGCTCATATCTCAGTCAATTTTGTTCGGATCGACTTGAAATTTTCAGGACATATTCTCAGATACTTATACTTCAAAAAAATGCAATAAAAAAAAATCGATTTTTTCAAAATCGCAAGTGGGGGTAACCCCTTAATAAAAAAAAAATCTTGAAATAATTCGTCGATTTTTTGAACATTTTGAAACTTTTAAACCTTCCATAGCCGAATTATTTTGACGGTGTTAAGATTTTCGGAGTTTTGGTGTTTCGTGTAAAATTCTTTCGAAGTTTTGATCTTTCGGGGTACTATTCTTTCTGAGTTTTGAGCGTTCTGACCATTCAAAGTTCGGAATTTCAACCCGGCCCTCCAATGGCGGGTGTTAAAAAAAGCGATATTTTGGTGGAATTTCTCGTTATATTCGGGGGCTTAAAAATTACTACTTAAAAAAACAGCTCCTTACAACGATAGTTTCTGCAATTACGGAAATTTTGGTTTATTAAAATTGAAAATCGGGCATTTGTAGCTAGAGTTATGATTCAGACCAGTTCGGGAAAAGTCGTTTCGAGAAAAACGCGATTTCGAACGAAGTTTTCGTATACGTAAATCGTTGCGCTACCTGCTCTCGCTGAATCGTCTGTAACTTGGTCAATTTTCACTATTTTAACTTGACATTTTTGTTCACACATTCTTCAATAAGTATATTCGAGAAAATGCAAAAAATATCAATTTTTTCTATCCCTCACAGTGGTGTCGCGTCTTGATATTATTTTTTTTTCTCTCGAAAACGATGTACTGGGCCTGCAGGTATGACGGAAACATTAAAGTTGAACTTTTGTTGGACGCATGTAAGGTTAAAATAATCTCTATCCTTCGACATTCATGGGCGAAAAACTCGGCTCTCCTAAAATTGAATCACGAGAAATCAATTACGAATCTCACGCAGTCGCGGATTTGTTTTACCAGATAAAAAAATTTATCGTCACTGCCTGATTTTTTCGATCGAGAGAGAGATATTTCGATTATCGGTGATCGTGGCTCTTATCACGAGTCCACGAGGCAAACTGATTTTTTACGATATTGAAGTTTGCGTCGTTGGAACGCAGCGAAAGTTCTGTAGCCCGATCTTTTTGTTGGAAACTTAGGGCTACGAAAAACACTCATATGTTTTTTCACGATCCCCATAAGAATCCTGATGCCCAAATTTGCTGGATAAGATTTTTGATAATGAAGAAAATGATGAAATTGAATTTTTTAAAAATGTTTCGTTGCATTCCAATTATGCAAACTTCAACATCGTGATTTTTTTTCTTCAATTACGTGCAACGTGCACAATATCAATTTGTTCAGTTCGTCGCTGTTTTTTAAATTTTTTCGTAATTGAAAATCTCTAATCAATTTGTAGTTATTTGAAGCTCGTAGCTATTAGAAAGAAATAGAACATTTTGACTATTCAATTCGTTCTCAAATGCGAGCTCCCTCCTTTGCGTTGTCGATCCTTTTTCCCTCGGATTCGTTGCTTCAGCGATTATTGCCTGGTGATAATTCTCGCATACGGAGCATGTGTATTTTATCCCGGCGAATGAACGACCGTTCCGATTACCCCCTGGAACTGGATACATTGTTGAATTATTCGAATCCGGGAATGGTGGAGCTGCGATTTGGTGTGAATTTTTCTAAAACCTTGAAACATTGGATTCTCATAATTGTCCAGTTTTTTCGACGTTTTTGAATCGCAAATACTCGTACTTTGAACTATATCTCGGATTTATGGGCGAAACAATTCAGAAATGTTCGCGAATTGCATATGAAGAATTTTGCGGGCAGCGTCTATTCCCTCGTATGAAATTTCCCCGCAGAAATTTCCCTATAAAAGTTTTTTCAACAATTCGTTTCTACAAAAGCAATTTTCGGTTGAAATTTCTTCCAAACAATTTTTTCAAATTTTTGTATTCAATCGATTTTCAATTCGATTTCCCCTAATAAAATGTGCCTACAGGGAGGAATATTTTTTCGTCGGAAATGTTTGGAATTTATTAAATTTGAGCAGGATTTAACTGATCTGAGACGACCCATGGAGGAAGCGGAGCTTGTCTTGCTCCAAAAACGAAAATATCAACGGTCTCGATTCAAATAATAATGATTATTATTTGAAAAGTATCGTGAATATTGTTACGTCGTAGTATTCATTGATGCGTATCGATTATTTGTCACAATTCTATTTGTCATTTGTCCGAATTAATTCCATGTACATTGAAACTTTGGATGAATTCTATTTGTAATTGTAAAAATTCGAATTATTAATTGTTTTATGAACGTGTCAATAATTGTCCAAAGTCTGTCAATTAAATTTGAGTATTATTCTAAATATATTCCTTTTTTTAGTGTGGGCAATTTTATATGGAGAATTGATGTCTGATCGAAATTTTCATCGGGGCCCTTTTTTCGTGGGTTTTTTTTCTCCAGAGAAAATTTCTCCCGGAGTAGGGTAAAGCGACCAGTGAATGGACGAATAATCACACTGTGGGATTCAAATGGACTGGAAAATGAAAGTATTATGAAAATTAATTTTTTGATCGCTATAGTTAACAAAAGATATTCTTATAGCAGAAAAAAAAGATTCTAAGTAATCGCAATAAATAATATCTGAGGAATTAATAAATAAGCAGTGAAATGACTAAATCGTCAGTGAATGGACGAAGTTACCACTAAATACCCTCGACGGCGAGTAAATAGACGTGTAGATGAACGCTGTAAAGAATAATGATTTATTATTTATTTTTATTAAATGCTAGACTTGGAGATCACTGTGTTGCACAAAAATTAAAATATTCTCACACATATGAGTATTAAATTTGTTATTATGATTTCATAGAAAATACACAAAGCTTTTTGCCATCTTAACGTTACTTTATCCAAAAAACTACCAAAGTTTGTTTCGACAGAGAAATAGAACATTAAATTGTGACAAAAAAAACGATTGAAGTGATTTTGTGACCACATTCAATGAAACGTACATTGTTATCTCTTAACAGTAATTAACTTTTCAATTTTTAGCAGATGAGTTACATTTTTCACTCTGCTTTGGGAATTACCAGAACAGAGCCCATATTCACGGGAAATAGGTTAGAATAGAGGACCGATGAATATACATATTTAATTCTGGTCTATTATTACGAATTTATTTTGAAAATGTGCTCAAATCAAAGATTGATTCTATCTTAAGTAACAAAAGTAATGATTACCCTCAAAACTATCGTAACTAACAGAGGACATCACTTAAGTGTCCGCCTTTGATTCTGTCGAAACTCATATATGTGATGAAGCATTGAAAACTATAAGACACGTATTTTTTTATCGGCGGAAAAATGGTTTTAAGAGAAATCTTTCTTTGCGGGCAATTACCCCTCAAAGAAAGGCGTGTCACCCCTTAATTTTGTTTGCAATACTTTTATAGTAGATTTTTCATTGCTTTACAGTCAAAGAATTTTGGTTTTTACAAAAAACTACAAAATCACCCCTCGACACGCCTTTCTTTGAAGGGTAGTTTGCCCCCTTAAAACCGTTTTTCCGTTGATAAAGGAATACGTGTCTCGTTTGACATTTAGGGGGGGGGGGGAGATTCCATGATTTTTTTTCATGGAAAGATTTCTTCGACATTTTTGAGACTTAGGGTTTGTTTATTACTACTTTTGGCTGTTACATGATACTTTTTTAAATTAATTTAAAAAAATGGCGGTATGGCACGGTCTTCTAAACGGGTTGCGGCGGATGTTGTCAGACGGCGTGACACGTAGCGTCGGCGGAATTGATCTGAAAAAAAACCAACGAAGATTTTTCTTTCATTAACTCTCATATGCAGAATATAAACCAAGAAAAAGTGAGAAATGTTGAAAATCAATGAAATGGTACGCTGTGAAACGAAAAGATAAAATTCTCCGAAAAAAATGGCTACATGTCGCAATAAAAACATACTTTTTTTCTTATTTTCAAGAACATTTAGGGTCATGTTTTAGACAATAAGGTTAAAAATATTAATATTAACAAAGTTAGAAATATCAGAATTAATCGATTAGTTTTTTAAACTATGTCACGCCAGTGTTGAAAATGCAGTTCATAAGACCGTGCCATTTTTAAAGATTAATAAAAAAATACCATGTAACAGCCAAAAGTGGTAATAAAACATACCCTAAGCCTAAAAAATAGTGACGAAATCTCTCCTTTTAAAAAAATCCATGAAAATCCGCAAATTTTTTCCTCCCCCAAAGGTATCCCATAAGTGATGTTCCCTGTAAGTTGCCCGGTGTGCAAGTACCCCAAACTACACAAATATCATGTGGCTTCAAAATTCGATATTAAGGGGTGAGGCCACTCTAGAGGCCGAAAAAATAGGCTTTTTTGGGGATTTTTTTTTAGAAAAACTACAAAATAAATCGAGATTACAAAAAAGGGTGTTTATCATCCATATCAGTGACTGTATACAATAATTTTTTTGAAGCGATGAATTTCAAACTGGCGGCTGTGCAGCGTTTATCTCAAAACTGCATTTTTTTAAGTTGGCCGGAAACATAACTCAGACTATTTTCAACCGATTCACTTGAAATGTTGAATATATCTTGAAAAATACATTGTCTATGGAAGTACGTAGGATTTTTTTAATATTGCACAGTTCATTTGTTATTAACAATTATCTGACGATTTTTTGGGCAAATTTGGTAATTATTTACTTTGGTCACTTTTCCGAAAAATGAGCGTAACATTTTGTTTGCTATTTTCTCATTGATTGGGTTATAAATGATGATATTCAGTAGAGGGAAGCTGAATTCCACCTTCCCATAAAAAGTTATGGGGTTTTGAAGTTCGTGGAAATATGTGATCAAATGCGGCGTGAATTTTCTGAAAAATTACTTGAAAATGTTTTCCAGCTATTTTCTTGTTAATTGGGTTGTAAGTGATGATGTTTCGTCGGAGGAAGCTGAAATTATCTTTTTTCACGCCATAAAAGTAATAATAAAATAGGAATAGCGATTTTTCTACATTCCGCACATTCGATTTTCGTATATTTCGTACGTACATTATACATTATACATGTATGCAATACAAGAAAATAAAAACATACATTTCTCGTGTACTTGTAAACACAAGAATACGAATGTAAACACATGAATAGCACATTTCTTCAGTGCGAAAAATGGCTTGCTCAGGGTGTAATATGGGAACCATCGAGGTGTGTCGATTTTCCGAAGATCGAGATCGGAGTGTATTCGAGATCGGATATTCAGTCCGGGGAAGGTGAATTCCACCCTCCCATAAAAAGTTATGGGGTTTCGAAGTTCGTGGAAATATGTGATAAAATGTGGCGTGAATTTTCTGAAAAATGACTTGGAAATGTTTTCCTGCTATTTTCTTGTTAATTGGGTTGTAAGTGATGATGTTTCGTCGGAGGAAGCTGAAATTATCTTTTTTCACGCCATAAAAGTAATAATAAAATAGGTATAGGTAAATAATAATCACTTTTTTCACGCCATAAAAGTAATAATAATGTTCTCGAGAGCATCGTCGATGAACTAAATGCTCACGGCATCAATATCGTCGGGCTCGAACATTTTATCACATGTTTCCGCGAACTTCAAAACCCCATAACTTTTTATGGGAAGGTGGAATTCAGCTTGCCCCGACTGAATATCATCATTTATTATCCAATCAATCAAAAAATGACAAAAAAAATAATTTAGCTTCATATTTTGGAAAAGTGACTAAAGTAAATAATTACCACAAATAAAATTATAAATAATTTTTAAACAAATAAAAATATAAATAATTTAAAAACAAATAAAATTACAAATAATATTTAAACAAATAAAAATATAAATAATTTAAAATATAAATCCGCTTCCGTCCATTCGCTGCTCCCCGTAAATTGACTGGTCGTTTTACCCTCTTCCGCTGGCTACGTTCAAGCAGTTGATCGCCCAGAGCCTCATAATATCGAGTCTGCTAAACAAAAGTCCGTCGGTAATGAACTCCCGAAACACAATAACCGTTAAATATTCCGATAAACGTGAAGAAGTCAACACACCAAATCCCAGATCCGACCCTGTCTCACGCTTGACCGTCCTCCCGCAAGGCCTTCTCGATCCCCCGACTCCCAAAAAGCAGCTGTAAAAAAGCAAACCCCTCCTGCGCATTTCGAAACGGGCAAAATCCCCGCGAGAAAAGAAAGGCCGCGCGGTCATGGACTAACACGAGTGAAAACGTAGCGAGTCCAACCGGTATTGAGACGGTGGTGAGCAGCAGCGGTGGGGTGAACGTGGATGGAAATTCGTCGAGTTCGGTGCCAATAGCAACGTCGACACCGGTCAATCTGCCGAGCTCCGGTGGTGTGGTCGTATCGTTAGGGCCTCCGCCGTTGACAGCTGGCGTTATCACAGCGGACGGTCCAGTCCGAGTCACGAGTTATCCAGCAGTGCTGAAGGGTCGTGGCGGAGGTGCCAGTCCGCCAAATCCGAATCTCGTGCCCTCGGGGAAAATTCCGCCGCCCGTGCCACCGAGAGGCAGCGCGGCGGGCGGTACTTCCGGTAGATCCGCCACGAGGCTCGACGAGCATCACCGCGGTAACGCCTCGTCCTCGTCATCAACGACTTCCGGTCGAGGTGACGCCAAAGACACATTGCATGAGTCAAAAATGACAAATTTATCGCCTTATTGGAGTCGAAATGTTGCTTTGAAAAAGTCCGCTGGCTTGCCCTCGTCGCGTCGTCTCGACGCTCTTGTTACGCCGTTGCATGAGATTCCATCCCAGCCACGTCCCGTACGTCCCGAAAACATCGCCGCGACGAAACACGACAATCAACGGGTCAACGAAAAGCTCGCGGTACCATCTCAAGGTCAGTGCGAGCCGAATCACGGTAATGTCCGATACGCCCGCTACGAGGACGACGAATTCGTCAGTGTCGAAAAATACGACGACAGCTACGTCATTCGCACTAGTCCGAGTCCGTTCAGGCCCGACAGAGGCAAACATCGCCAGCCGAAACGGGCCACATCGGCCGCGACCGATCACGACCCAAGCGTCGAAAGGACGATGGAGAATGTGCCGAGAGCCACCGCGGGGGCTCTCAGCCCCGCCGAGAAACACGGGCCGTTGAACAAATTCACCTACTTCATCAATCCCGGCAGCAATCCCTACGACAAAATGTCGAGAAAGGACAAAAAACACTCGGAGACCTATGCCGAAAGGACCCGAAGACAGAGGGACGAGCCATCGTGCCAAACTTATTACTCGTGCGGAAAAATGAAGCTCGACGTCATCAGCAAGAATCCGGATATATTCGTACAACCGTCGAGCCTCAGTCAAACGATCGCGGCAGGTCCGAAAAACGAAAAAGCCGATCGCGATGACACGTTGGAGAGAACGAGCGGAATTCGTCGCAGTTCGCAATTTCGCCGCGATAAACGCGCGAGCTTGCGAACGAACGAGCAAAAGATCGATCACTTGCTGCGTCGAGGTGAAGGAAATCTCGTTGCTTCGAGCGTCAACGATCCACTGATCGTCGAGAGAAAAATGCCTGTGGAGCGTTCTCGCGAGGCAGCCAAGATGCAGCTGACAGCATCGGATTCTTCGCTGACCAATCGAGCCAACCGATCGTCCCTCGATCGAGTACGAAAGCGCTCGAGAAGGGGCTCGAGGACGAAACTAACGATGCCCAATATACGAATGGACGATAAGATACATCCGGAAACGTTGAAGACAGATTTGGCCGATGACGAGTACAGAGCTTATCTCGATGATACATCCAGCCGCGAAGACTTGACGAAAAAAATCCCCAATTTTTCCTTCTTGCATGGCTATTCTGGCACTCGCTCGTACAAATGAACACTCGAGATTCTTCATCAACCCACCCTCGCTCTAGCCACTTTCCTGCTATATCGTTTTCATCCGGCCCCTCATGGAGATTGGGGACATCCGCGCCAGCATGGGGATGCTCGTTTTTAACACACTCTCGTCACTCTTGCCACGGCGGACGCAAGTTCACCGAAGGTGCGAGTGTCCGAAAGTGAAGGTTTAAGGGTAGCGGTTTCAGCGTGAAAAAAAAAACACTTTTTTGCGAATTTTTTTCATCTGTATGGATAGAGTCAATTTATTGAAACTTTTTGTATATTGTTAAGTGTCGTTTCAAGAACATTCTGTCAAATTTGTACGTGAAAATATCCACAAACCAGCCGGTGACGAAGCTTTTCCAAAAACGCCTTTGGAAAAACACGATTTTCGGTGTTCACTGTATCTCAGCTAGAAATTATCTGAAATCAAGTACCATTAAAATTTAGTCAAAGTATCATCAAATCCTCCCCCCAACGGTCTTTGATAATGTTTTTGTTCATTTCTAAATTTTTGGTGGTCATGTAAGGGGGCATCCATTAATTACGTGAGGTGATTTTGGCGATTTTTCGACCCCCCCCTCTCCCCCTGGTGAGATGTCGTGAGATTTTGCTCGACCCCCTCCCCCCTCCCCTAATCTCACGTGAGATTTTTCAAAATGCATACGTTCACGGAAAATAAATTGTAGTAGAAGTAACTGTGGTTGTAGTACCATTTACTCCACCACGTAAAGTAGTACGGAGACTCTCCCTACGTGATAAAAATTACGTGATTACTAAAATGACTAAAATTACTAAAATTACTAAAATTACGTGATATTTTCTGAAGCCCCCCCTCTCCCCCACGTGAGATTGGGTGAGATTTCGCTCGACCCCCCCCCCCCCCCCCCAAGGTCTCACGTAATTAATGGACGCCCCCTAAAGTAAAAAGTGCTACTTTTTACGAAAAATTTCGCCATTTTGGAGGTGGAAAACCCCCTCAATGTGAAAAAAAATCTCAAACTAACCGTTGGGGGGAGGTATTTTATATGTAGGAAGTGTGTACCAAGTTTGAAATAAATCGGTCATGTAGTTTTCAAATGGCAGTGAACACGGACTTTGAAAAAGTGGTTTCGAGAACAACGCGGCACCGGCTTGTTTGTGGATATTTTCGCGTACAAATTTCACGGAATGTTCTTGACATGACACTTAACAAGTACGAAAGGTCTCGATAAATTTACTCTGTCCATTTAAATGAAAAAAAATGGCAAAAAATTCTTTTTTTTCACGCTGAAACCCCTACCCTCCCCTGAAAGGGTCTTCTCACTTTAGACTCTAAAAAGACTATTTTCATGCATTTTTTTGGTTGGCTTATATTATAGATATTGATATAAAAGTTGTTACACTTTCGAAATACATAAAAAAAATGTTTATGTATTTATTTAACGCAAACGAACTTTAAACGCGTTTTTTCCAAAACAACGTTTTTCGACGGCTTGTTGATCAAATCTCCGAAACTAATGAACCGATCCTCATGGAATTTCAACCACATATTCTTTACAACTACAACTATAGCTATAGCGCATATCGAGGATTTTTTTTGATATTTACTATTTTTTTGCCAAAAACGGTGAAAAAATACGTTTTTTTTTTCGAAAAATGTCCGCCATTTTGTTATTTTTGCATATATCAGAAATCGTATGATATGTGCTATACCCATTAAGGGGAGGTACCTGAGTAAACGGCGAGAAAAACAGGTAAACTTCGGGAATTTTTATCTCAAAAACTAATGATTCGATTGGATGCGGGTTTTTTTTATTGGTAAATATGTACATTGAGGTATGTTTAGGAATTTTTAAAAATAAATTCGATGACTGGAAGCGATTCAAACGCGATTATCTCGAAACATAGTTTTCAAAGTCGGTGCCAGATGTACCTCGAAAACGGCTTGTCCGATTTTGTCCAAATTTGGATACAATATTCTTCGATAGTTTTTCTCGTTCGCCACGTAGGGGTTTTTCATTTGATTGAACGATTGCTTTTTTTATGCAATGTGTATGCAATCCAAATTTGTCGGAAATTGCGAACGAAAAACGAATGTTAAATTAAAACGGTCGCAATTCCGTCAAAAATGAAAATTCCAAAAAAATCCAACGTCGCGAACGAGAAAAACTATCGAAGAATATTGTATCCAAATTTGGACAAAATCGGACAAGCCGTTTTCGAGATACATCTGGCACCGACTTTGAAAACTATGTTTCGAGATAATCGCGTTTGAATCGCTCCCAGTCAACGAATTTATTTTTAAAAAATCCTAAACATACCTCAATGTACATATTTTCCAATAAAAAAAACCCGGATACAATCGAAACATTAGTTTTTGAGATAAAAATTCCCGAAGTTTACCTGTTTTTCTCGCCGTTTACTCAGGTACCTCCCCTTAACATACTGAATGTAAAACCGTTTGATTTTTTTTGTTTCGGATGATCCATCTCCGAGATTTCATCAACAGCGCAGACCTACGATTCTTTTAGGACTCTTTTAAGCTACCATTTTCGTCTATAAATAGGGACTCACATAAATAATTTTTTTTTAAATGTATTTCGAAAGTGTATTTATTAAGTGTTACAACTTTTATATCAATATCTATAATATAGACCTTTAAAAAAATCATGAAGATAGCCTTTTTTAGCGTCTAAAGTGAAAAGACCCCTTAACGAACAAACTCAGCCTTTTCTCCAGACGGACAGACATTTTCATTGCATTAGGAATGCGACGTGCATCTGCGAAATATTTCGCTTCGATCGGGTTTCGACGTTTGTGTGGTCGGAATGCAACGAAAATTAGTTTTTACTCGTTCGTAGTTGTTGGCATTTGAAATAATTTTTTTGCAGATTCAGGATGACGTTCCTCGTAAAGGTCCTAGAAACGGTTTTTTTATTTTCGTGGCCTGAATCTGTCGGAAGTATTGACGTGACTCAAAATTAATTTACTTTCGTTGCATTTCTGCAAACTTTGGAATCGTAACTCTTCGAAGATCCTGGAGACTCCGAGGAAATTTGATTTTTTTTTGTTCGATCCAACATTCTCGATTCCGTGTCGTGGAATGGCGAGCTTTTTTGGCAATTTTTGACGGGAAATCCTAATTTTCAATTGAGAGCAAACCTATATTTTCTTATCCTCGAGGTTGAAACATGCGGAGCTTGTTCATCCTCCTTTTTTCCATTTTGTTAGTTTTTTTTCTTGAATTTGTTTTTCGCAAAGACGCAGCAGTATCGGACAAAAGTGACGAACTCTCGGCATGCTCGAATTAAGGTATTCCTTTCACGAACTCGAGTATTTAAGAATTAACTGATTTTCGTCTATAATCAAGTAAAAATGGGTCCCGGTATACTGGTAAAATTTTAAGCCAAGGTACCGAACTCTTAAGGGGGGATTGTCTTTTTTTCGCACAATTTACCGCTTTTTGGGAATTTTTTTGTGAAGAAAGTATACAACGGAAAACTTGTGAAACTTGGCATATAGTTTTATTGATCTGTTTAGTACATACAAAAATTTTTTAAAACAATTTCATCAAAAAATCCGCCTCCCACCCCCCTCGACGGGCGATGGTCCTTTTTTGATGGTGTGCACGATTACAGCCTTCACGTTCATCCTGCAACAAAAACCCAAAAAGCATTTTACTTTAGACACATATAGCTATCGTTCGATGAAGGGGAAAAAAAAATTGACGATTTGGTGACGTTTTGAACTTGAAGTATCGATTTTTCGAAAAAAATTGATCGATTTTTTGTTATAAATAAAAAACTATTAAACGTATTGCTTTTTTGCTTCATCAAACGATAAAAGGATGTCAGCTGAGCATTCTGTCCAAATTTGAAGGCAATCGGTTGAATAGTTTTTGAGAAATCGTGCACACCATCAAAAAAGGACCATCGCGCGTCGAGGGGGGTGGGAGGCGGATTTTTTGATGAAATTGTTTAAACATTTTTTTGTATGTAGTAAACAGATCAATAAAACTATATGCCAAGTTTCACAAGTTTTCCGTTGTATACTTTCTTCACAAAAAAATTCTTTCTCTCCACTTTATGGAGATGACACGCTGGCCACATTTCTATTTTATAATTAATACTGCTTAACGCGTATAATTTTTTTTAGAGATTCCGTAACGACAATAAATACCGGGGCTCACCGAATGTTTGAAGAAAATATTAATGATAAAACTGAAAAATGTGACTAGCAGGAGAATTTTCATAGCCGTGACATTTTCAGAGAAAATGTAAAAATGTCTAAATCTACTAAATTCGCGCGAATTTTTTTATTCCAATTTAGCGTTGGGTATAATAATTGAATGTGACATTTTTATTAAGCGTCACTGTAATTCACCAATGATTCAGAAGGGCCCTGCTTATGTCCCCACAAAGTACGGCCCTCCGCGAAAGGAACACCTTAAGGGGGCTCGAACCTTTCACCGATAAATGTTAGAGAAAACTCATTTTTTTTTAGACGTAGATATGTCCAATAAAAAATCAACTTCGAAGTTTCTGCAAGTTCTACTATATCGTTTTCGAGGGAAAAAATTGAAGCTCGAAAATTTACAGATCCTCCTGAAAAATCGCGAATTGGCATTTTATTGTCAATGAGCGCAGTGAATATCAAGAGATTTCCAGAAAATCATAGAATATCAAAATTAGTTGTAGCTCAATTCACGACTTTTCTACAAAAACTTTGCTAAATTGCTTGCTTTCTAATAATCGTGGTAAATAATCGGAAGTGGCGCTCCTGCTAGAATCAGCCTAATTTTTGTTTGAATGGTTTAAGGGGTTAGGCCACTCTAGAGGCCGAAAAAATAGACTTTTTCGAGTTTTTTTTTCAGAAAAACTACAATATAAATCGAGATTACAAAAAAGGGTGTTTATTATACATATCAGTGACTGTATACAATAATTTTTTTGAAGCGATTAATTTCAAAATGGCGGCTGTGCAGCGTTTATCTCAAAACTGCATTTTTTAAGTTGGCCGGAAACATAACTCAGACAGTTTTCAACTGATTCACTTGAAATGTTTAATATATCTTGAAAAATACGTTGTCTATGGAAGTACGTAGGATTCTTTTTTTATATTGCATAGTTCATTTGCTATTAACAATTATATATATACACCCTTTTTTGTAATCTTGATTTATTTCGTACTTTTTCTGAAAAAAAATCCCCAAAATCCCCAAAAAAATTCCCGAAAATTTTTTTTTCGGCCTCTAGAATGGCCTAAGGTATATATATATATATATATATATATATATATATATATATATATAAAGACCTTAGGCCATTCTAGAGGCCGAAAAAATATGCTTTTTGGGGATTTTTTTTTTCAGAAAAAGTACGAAATAAATCAAGATTACAAAAAAGGATGTTTATCATATATTTGGGGATTTTTTTCAGAAATGAACAAACCCAAACAAACCCAAACCCAAAAAAAAATAAGAAAAAAAATTTACCTAATTCCAGCAGAAGCCCACTTCCGAATATTTACTATAATTGTTTCCCTCACAAACGAACCAGTGAAATTCATCGAAACTTCGACGTTAACCTTCGACCTGTCAAAGTCTAAAAAAACATAACTATATTTTCATTCATCGATGAAACGCTCGTCCCCCCAATGAAATTCGTCAGTCCACTTTCGTCCCGTAGTAACTGACGGTCATGTGAAAAAAAAAGCAAAATAAATGAATCCTGCGATATCTCCCTAAGTACAGAGTTGACACGTTCCTCGATTGTTCCAGCACGTCGATCGTTGAGATCTTTTGCGTTGTACATTGTCGAATGAGCCGTACCTGTAATTTCCCGTTTTGCGTGTGTGTCGATAGAGAAAGAAAAACAGCGAATCGTTACTTTACGGCATCCGAAGAATATGTACTTCTCGTAGAGATTGTGGCTCCCTTGATCCTGCGTCGCTAGACGATATTTGCTCTTTGTGTGTGCTTAGTTGAGAGGATTTTTCTCATTTTTTTCTAGGTCGTAACGATACTTTTTTTGTTCATCATTTTTCCGTATCTTCACTTCTTTCGGTAGTTCGCAACGAGAAGTGTGGCTTGCCCATTGTGGAAAACGTATATTTTCGTTAATCCGCAGCGTCATGGCGCTTTTCACAAGAGAATTATCTCGCAATGCCGAAAGAAAGGAAGTTGGTTGAGAAGAAGAAATGTCCGTTGTCGTTGTCGTTGCTGTGTTTTTTTTTTCTCTCTTCTCAATCACGGCACTAGGGCTAACGGTAGTGCGCTTTTCGTAGGTGGCACCCTTCCTTCAACCTGCTCCACTCCGCCCCCGCCCTTTGACGACGCAGTACGCTCCAATGATCAGACACTCGCGACCGGAGGTGGTCACCATCAAGGCACCACTTCCATTCTATCGACCGCTCAATCCAGGCACAACAAGGTCGTTCATCACGTCACTCTCACCAAGACTTACCACGACTCCACGAGGTAACTACATTCATTTTTTTCATCCCCTCACATAGAGGTATTTGACCCGAAAAGCCGGTTAAAATTCAATATGACAAAATAACAAATTACTGGAGTTGCTTGTTATCTGATGTTACCCGATGGTCCAGAAAACTGTAGTCCGCCGTATAAGTCGTCGTTTGGGCGCTTTGCTGAGCCCACGTACAGGCTACACGGAAAAAAAGAAATAGTACAAAATTCAGGGGCTACACAGTTCGCATTGGACTCGAGCGATTGCACAGCGATATTTACTGAAACACAGTGCTCAAAATACAGTGTAGTCAAAAGTAAATTTTGACAGTTCAACACGGTAATATAAATTTAACAAAACTTGTAATTTGAAAGTTGGTTAATCCGTATTATGCACAATGAATGCGCCAGTTATATCGACAGTGTTTATGTAGACACACAAAAAAAAGTTTATCCATAAAAGAAGTTTGAAAAAAATGTGTAGGAAATATTAAAAAATCAGCCACATACACAAGAACGTACCTTGTTGTAAATAATTCTCTCTTTTTCATAATTTCTTGATTTATGTCGCACAAATTTCAACGTTCGCATCCTATCGACCACGCACTACTAACTGGCAATCCTTTGTGTCCTGGCCACGTGCGTCACCCCACGCGCGAGACAAGTCCTAATTAGACAAGAACGTATCTTAAAAAAAATTCCCTCTTTCTTTATAATTTCTTGAATTCTGTCGCACAAATTTCGATGTTCGCGTCCCATCAAGCACGCACTACTAACCGGCAATCCTTTGTGTCCTGGCCTCGTGCCTCACCTCGTGCCTCATTTGCGAACAGTATAAAAATCAGTGATCGCATTAAAATTTTACAGTTGAATATTTTTACTGAAATCACTGATGTATTCACAATATCAAACTGCAAATAAACCAGTGTAACTGTAAAAATCTCAGAGTGCACAGATAACGTCACGAACTGTCGAAAGAAGAGTAAAACTACCGTGTCACACTGTGAAATTTAATGAATCACTCTGTACTCAATGCAGTGTACACTGTAACCCGTGCACTTTACGTACAGTATACAAATCAGTGACCTCATTTAAATTTTACTGTTGAATATATTTACTGAAATCACCGATTTATTCACAATGCCAAACTGTAATTAAATCAGTGTAACTGTAAAAATCTCAGAGTGCACCGATTACGTCACGAACTGTCGAAAGAAGAGTAAATCTACCGTGCCACACTGTACAATTTGATGAATCACTCTGTACTCAATACAGTGTACACTGTAACCCTTGCAGTTTGCGTACAGTATAAACATCAGTGATCTCATGTAAATTTTATAGTTGAATATTTTTACTGAAAACACTGATGTCTTCACAATACCGAACTGTTAATAAGCCAGTTTAACTGTAAAAATCTCAGTGTGTACAGGAAAATTCGTCATTTTTGTAGGACAGGATTTACATTACTCTGTTTTACTGTAAAATGAAATATGGCACCCTGTTTTTTATGCGGTTTATACTGTGATTTTCGCTGTTTCTTTTTTTCCGTGTAATGTGAACGTTTGAAAATAAAACTACTTTAATTTTGCTTACGTTAAAATCAGTGAAGTGAATTGAGGAGTTTGTACTATTTATATTCGAAGTTCGTTTGAAAATAATCGGATTTTTTTACCATTAACCCTAGGACCCTACACATGTCTACCGCAAATCCCACTTTATTAGTGAGAAATGCCAACATCATTTTTCTTGCTTTATTCAATCGCATATTTCACGGTGATAAATTCATATTAGGTTTTTCTCGCAAAGCCTATTCCATTAGTCAGTTCTCGAGCGTTCGGTTAAAAAAAAAATCTCTCTACGACAAACAGTTCGTTAACAGCGTTGATTTGAAGTGCTGGAGTGTGCGTAACCCCAGTGTAGGTTATTCGCTTCGTACAGATAGTGTAGGGTCCTAGGGTTAATATAAACAAAACTTATTTTGTTACACTTCCGGGGTTTTCTCGGACTTTTTTTTTCGGATGATACAAATTTGAGTGCCAAAATGTGCCTATTGTATGATTTTTAGTATACATTGCCAAGATACTGTACAACTATATGTGGAGCTGTATTCTTGGCATCCAATGTCGTCCACTGTCCACAGAATATTAGTGTATGGCCCCCCAATACGTTTCGTTACCAATAGGAATTCTGCAGAAGAGGCAGCAGAGGCAAGAAATAACCATTTTTGACAGGTCAGACAGAATTTTTCCAGAAAATTTTCCCGAAAAGGGTGTAACTTGAATATTTTGAATCGACTGATTTTGACTTCGGAGCAGTTTCTAAGCTCTGTAGACGTAAGCCCCCGAAAAGTCGAAACCGTTCATCACAACAGCTATGGAAATGCTACCACCATGGGAAGTTGAGGGAAATGATGACACTACAACTAACAATGCATCGGCAACATCTGACGTTGATATTGATGCTGAATCAGATCAAGCGAGATGGGAGTGATCTTCAGAATGATTATATTTTGTGAAAACAATGAAATATTTTTTTTTGTCTTCGTTAGTTTCATTCACGTATAAAAGTATTCATATAGTATTATTATATACCATCAATCTCACTGAGTTCTGTCTAAATTTTTAAATTTAATTATATGTATCATAAACTGCGAAAAAAATCATTGATCCAATATCATTGGTGTTATTGAATGAAATTTCGTTGATTCGATTGTAAAATTGTTGGTGTAAATAATCGGATTTATTAGTCCAAACAAAACGCTATTGACTTCAATAACATGATAAAATTAAAAGATTTTTTTTTTCATTCAAAAGATATATTGTTAGCCGAGAACAATATATTATTGAAACTATCTAAAAAATGATCGCGGACAAATTATAAAGTTTTTAATGCAATTTCTGTAACGAACGAAAAAAGCGTTCCAATTCATAACATGATTATTGTTGATTCGAGTACACAAGAAAAATTGAATCTCGTTCGTTTGATTCAGATAAATGTTCTATTGAGTAAATATGTTATTTTATTGTTTTCACCATATCCGATATTGATTTTAAGTACATTATTCGTTAAAATATTAATATTTTTAATTGAATCAAAGATGTGTGCGGCCGTGTAGATGACAAGTTGATCGTTGAAGATTCGTTTTCGGTCCGGCCAATAGACGTTTTCCAAGGTCAGCGATGGAAATAAAAGATGTTTTTCTTACGTTTCGGAGTTTAGACAAAAAATCCCGTTTCTTGATTTACTTTTAATCCATAAATAAAATTCAATTATTACTAACTGGTATAGGAAACCAACCTGGTCAGGCAGATTCATAAATTTCTTTCCACACCACCCACTTTCCCAAAAAAGCCATAATTTACATGCTAGTTGATAGAGCAATAAAATTATCTCATCCTTCATTTCACAAAGAAAATCTCAAACTCATTAGTAACACGATGACACAAAATTGCCATCCGATCTCTTTCACGGAAAAAATAATAAAACACCGGCTTTCCACAATAAACAATCAAAAAAAGAATAACAACAATTTCGATTCTTCCAGACTAATAAATCATCAACTAATTCGTCTTTTCCAACAATAGAACATAACATTAGTCACAAACAATAAACACAACATTTTATCGATTACTGGCTCCACCAAAGACAAAATAAATAACAACCAAAAATCCAACATAGTTTACGAAATCGATTGTAAAGATTGCAATGCCACATACATCAGCCAAACCAAAAGATATCTTGAAATCAGAGTAAAAGAGCATAAAAATAGCCTAAAACACACTACCACAATACACACAGCCTTAGCACAACATGCAATTGAACAAAAACATGTTTTTCAATTTGACAATGTAAAGATCTTAAACAATGAAAGTTGGCTAAAAAAAAGACTAATCCTAGAAATGATCCAAATTAAGGCACACTCCAACGCCACAAATTTTAGAACTGACATACTAAAACTTAGCTCAATCTATAACTCTATTATATAACTATTAAAACAATTTACAATACTTTACCTGACATAACAATTTTGAAATTATTGACATTATAAGACTTTATGAGTTAATTTTACTGACATTATAAGTTAATTTCAAATACTCCCAACATGAGGCACCAATTTTATTTCTCTTGGCACGTCACTGTCTAAACGATCTTTCTCCCCCGATTCGCAGAATAAAGACTCCAATAAGCTTCATGAAATTAAGACACCACTCAGCTTCTCTCGAACTTTCTGTGATCACACAACCCAAAATATAACGGAATAATCTAAATTTCGATTTTGCGTATTTTGGAAGGAAAAAAAAATGCTTTTTAAGATCCTAACTCAATAGGTAATTATCATAGTAATTTGATACTTTATTAAAATTTCTCTGAAATCAATCACGTTTATTAAATTTTCACAAATAAAACACAAAAATTTCTATAATTATTTATCCATTACAGATGATAAAAATCGCTAAAAAAGGATACATTCTTCTATCTATTGAGTTCACTCCAACAAAACAGTATTTACTCCCATAAATGCTGTCTTTTTAAATAATCTTCCAAATATACACAAAAGCCAGAAATATCAACAATATCGAGGTTAGTCATTTCTCATATTTCATCTCTTTATAACTCCATATTATAATATACCACTTTCTCACACATCACGCATTTCAAACACCGATACATAAGAATAATTAACGCAATACAAGAACTTATTGATGTCAAATCAATATAGCTATAACCATAACAGTATTAACATAACAGTTATACAAAATAACACATCAATTTTATAACACAAGTATAACATAAAACCTTCGTATATCTAACTCTTTCAAACGTGATTTGTAAAATTTGTGTAACAAAATTTATAGAGAATAATACAACTTCTGAAGAGGACCCGAACCAGAGGGCCGAAACGTAAGAAAAACATCTTTTATTTCCATCGCTAACCTTGGAAAACCTCTATTGGTCGGACCGAAGCCGATCGTCGACGATCAAATTAATATTTTATTTTGATCGTAAAATATTAAGCAAATGTCTGAATTGGTTGAAAAATTATGCGAAAATACAATTTGTTTCTTGCGTATTTGGTTGAAAAAATGCAACCAAATCATGGCCGAGCGCCACCGACCTGAAAATCTACTTAAACGCTGGAGAAACTCGAAAGAGTATCGTTTCTTGGCCTGTGGCTAAGATGAAAGTGTACTATCTGTTCTAATCAGTTGAATATCTGATATTCTCTCCATGGATGTTCCATTCGATATCGATATTCTCTCCACTATTATCGTGGATGATCATTCTAATGCTCATCCTTTATTTAAGATTTAAGGCGTTACCCCCACTTGTAGCGCAAAAAAAGGCCTTTTTCATGAATTTTTTTAAAGAAAACTACAAAACTTTTTCAATCGATCAATATACCATCTTAAAGAACACATCTTGAAGAACTTTCAGTAATTTTTTTATTGAAAAATATTACATTGTTTAGTAGCAAATGGCCGACAATGAAATAATGTTTTTATATACACGGTTTGCGGTGACCAACATTGCGGCGAAGTGGATCTGAAGAAAAAAATGCGGATGGATTTAGTCAAATATAAGTATAAACTAGTCTTTAATCGAAGGATTTTAAAAAATATTCATTTTTCACAAAATGGCGGACAGTCAAAGTTAATGGTTCGGTTTTAACGAAAAAAAATATCGAACGATTAAAGACTACATTTTTATGTATTAAATAAGCCTGCAAAATTTCAAGAAGATCGGTTCATTAGTGTTCGAGTAATCTTGGGCACCGACTTCAGAAATGCCATTTTGAGACAAACGCGTTTAATGTTTCTCTTTCAACGCTCTTTCAACGCGGATTCTTCTCTTTCAACGCTCATATCTCATTCAATTTTGTTCGGATCGACTTGAAATTTTCAGGACATATTCTCAGATACTTATACTTCAAAAAAATGCAATAAAAAAAATCGATTTTTTCAAAATCGCAAGTGGGGGTAACCCCTTAAAACAAATTGAAGAACTTACGTCCCATGGCATATTCGTTGCGATGTAGTAAAGAAATCATTGATTCTATTGATTATATTTTTGTACGCAATAAAAAATGTTTGTAGCAACCGCTTAATTATTTCATCGGGGATATTACGATATCTGTGGCCCCAAGTTTTGGCCATGCAGTCTTTATATTTGGCCCAATATAAGACTATTTTCAAGAATACAAAAAATCGAAAGTCGGCTTTTAAGGGGGTGAAACAGAGGTTTTAAATTTTTAATGAGGCGGAGTATTTTTTGGGTAGATTTCTTTGGAATTCGGCGTAAACATTCTAGAAAACAAGTAATTTTCAAAGAGTTAGGTAGTTCATTGAAACACGATTTGTAACGGGATAAACGGGAGCTTGGAACGTTGTTAAACATTATATTTTTTCGTCAAATCCTCTGAAATTCAGCTTCCCAGAAGGGTGATTGCATCATTGGGGGATATTACGGTATCTGTGGCCCCTAATTCTGACCACGCAGCCATCATATGTGACCCAAAATAAGACTTTTTTGAGGAATGGTAAAAATCGAAATTCGATCCTTAAGGGGTTGATACAGGGGTTTTAAAGTTTGTATGGGACATCATATTTTTTTTGACAGATTTGCTTGAAACTTGGTGTAAATACTCTACAATACATATAATTGAACACGTATTTCTGCATTTCCTAAAAGTGGACCCTTAAGAGAGTTAAACGGGAGGGTAAAAGTTTGTATGAGACAACATATTTTTTTGTCAGATTTACTCGAAACTTGGCATAAATACACTAAAATACAAATAATTAAGCACGTATTTCAACAATTTATGAAGTTTAACCTTTAAGGGGGTTAAACGGGAGTGTTAACGTTGATAAGAGAAAACATATTTTTTTACCAGATTTACTTGAAACTTACTAAATTGATTTGATATAGAACACTAGATGTTTTCCTCTGTGTTTGGTGCGTGTAGACAGTCAAGTAGTACTTTTTTAGCCCCTTAACTGTGTTTGTTTCAGTTGGCATAAATATACCAAACAAATACATGTGTAATTATTTGTATTGGAGTGTATTTATACCGAGTTTCGAGCAAATCTGACCAAAAAATATGTTGTCTCATATAAACTTTGAAACCTCCGTTTCACCCCCTTAAGGGTCGAATTTCGATTTTTACCACTCTTGAAAAAAGTCCTATTTTGGGTCAAATATGAAGACTGCGTGGTCAGAATTAGGGGCCACAGATATCGTAATACTGCCATTTCATCCACTACATCTACGGAATGTATATAGAATTATTTCAATAGAATACAATTTTATTTGAAGGATCATGTAGATATTCAGAGAACATAAGAGCTTTTTTAAATAAAATAATACGTTATTTAAATCAATCACATTTTTCAATATTTTATAGTATTGAAACAATCTCATATATCGGTGGCACTCTGCAGCAGCACATTTATTTGGATCAATATATGTTTTTGATTCAATTGGCTTTTTTTTCTCAGTGTAGTCCAACCGTGATAAGCTTTGAAATATAGGAAAATAATGTTGTCCAACTTTTTGGGTCAACACCCCTATGTGCGCCTTTTGCAATTCGAACATGTAGACGTGATTGATGGCCGATGTTTTTTTCTCGCGCGCAGCATATCGGACGTTCACTTGGAGAGCAGCGGAAGTGGAAGCGGCAGCGGCGGAAGGGAAACAAAGTCGTCGCTGAGCGTGGAGAGCGGCGGCAGCAGTCGCGGCGGCGGTGGATTGACGTGGACACCGCCGACCGGTAGCGCCGAAGGCTCGACACCAACCTGGACCGAAGGAACGCCCTCCTTTACCGAGAGCTCCAGCAGCGGTGACATTGGTAAGTTGCTCTACGCCATGCACATCTACTTCAAACCCTGAAGAGATGCCTATGGACATTGTCGGACGTTTTGTCAACTCGTCGAGCCGGAGATCGATAGACACCCAGAGAGAAAGTGTGTGAGAGAGAGAGAGAGGGAGAGAACGAAAGAATGAGAACTACCGTCCTGCCTATCGTCGGACGTCGGAACTTCCATTTTCATCGATGTTCGCTCGTCAGCAATGTGCAAAATGTCATTAGTCCCTTCGTAACGTTAGAAAAGCCAGTGCCTGATGTGGATTTAGTCGACCACTCGAAAAAATGGAATTTTGCCCATTTTTGACTCGTAAGAAGTTCAGTCGAACGCGGAGTTCTACAAACCAATTGCCTTCGTGAACGTGCCACGTCGCGTATATTATAATCGTTCTGCCAATTTGTCGTACAGGAAAGAACTTGTGTGGTGTTCGTCGGAATTCATTTTTGCTACTTGGCGCCAAACAGCTGCTGTTTTTCCACACGATACGAGTCGTCCCGGCGAATGCCAATGACGTATGAGTCAAGTTGACTGTTGAGGTCTCGAAAATTCACAAGTACTCTCGACACCCGAGTTGAGGGGCTACATCTACCTGGGGCCCGAAAAAATGGCCAAATTCCGGTTTTTTTAGGCGAAACGGTTGGTGAAATTTTTTTTTTTTTTTCAAAACGAAGGGGTATATATTGAGAGCCTTTGACGAAGAATCACCAAGAAATACAGAAAAACAAGGCCGCCGGCAGATGATGACATTTTTTTCGCGACGTTTCGCGGTGGACACTCTCCAGCTTAAACGGTCCATCTGAAATATAAAAACCAAACGGATTATTCAAGGTAACAGCATCTACGAGTCGTTGACGATCGACGATTTTTGAAATATTTTTTTTAAACAAAGTAGCGACGAATTGAAACCCGTGCATACAAAATCTACGAAAAATGTCGCCATTTTCACGTAACTATTAAAGAATGATAATCGATTTTGAAAAAGTGAGATCGTGAACGACCTTCAAATGTTTCTCATCGTATCTCTTGTAAATTTGGACGCAATCCATCAAGTGGTTCTCGAGATATCATGTCCACCGACTTTGAAAACAGTATCACCTGCAGGTGGCCATGTTTTTCTTGTTTTTATGTATTTTTTTGGTGATATATATGTACCTTTGTGCTGAAAAAATGCGTTTCTTTTAACCAACTGTTTCCCAGAAAAAAATCGGAATTTGGCAATTTTTTCGGGTCTCTCGGAAAACGTAGACCCTTAAATGATGTTGGAGTTTGCATCGTTGTAACGCAACGAAAGCTCAATTTTGTCATTTTTTCCGTTTTTATTATAATTATGGAAGATCTTTTTTTAATAAACTTAAATCGTAGCTCGGTAGATGAATATCTTGAAAAATGGTTGAGGGTTTTCCGTTGGCAAAGTTTGCCGAAAGAAATTGAAGCGATTCAGAAATATTAATTTTCATTGCATTCCAACGATGCAAACTTCAGCCTCGTCGAGTCAATGAGCTTAAATTCGGTGCCATTATTATTACGATGCCAGCAAAGCCCTGCTAGGGCTTGAAAAACCGGTTTTTCTACATTCCTATTTTTAGAAGGAAACTATTAGTTCTGTATTTTATCGTCGTACCATTTTCCATATACATTAAAATGACTCAAATCGGTTCGACAATGCTGATCGATGTTGGAAATGTTCTTTATAGTCTTTTTTTAACGTAAAGAAATACTACGTCGATTTTTTTGGAGTGTTTCAATTCCGCAATACCTTTTGACAATTGTTATGAGCTTGTTTGAACGAGCAATGACGACGATTATCCGAGAAAATACTCTAGATTGTTTAGGGCTCACGTCGTTTCAACTGTACGGCCTCTTACGAAATCGCATTCAATTATTATTGACTGCGATAAAATACAACGATCGGATGCGTCAAAGATCTGTTAACCCCCATTTAAGGGAGGACACCACTGTGACGGACCGAAAAACGGTCGGCTTTCGGATTTTTTTTTAAATTCTAGATTATTTATTTGGGGTTGGGGAAGAAGGGACGTTATTGAGCATACATTAAACTTATACTGTGTACATTTTTTTTTTTTTAATAAAAAATTACCAACTTTATTGAGGGATGATAGCGCCTCTGCCTAAAAAATCTGGTCCATCGCATGGATCGATAACTTGACGATGGTTGATCTGAAAAATGAAAATAAAAAAGTTTAATAATCTATGTAAATGTAGTTCTCGTTGTACGTAGCTGTTTTGCGAAAAAAAAATCACAAAATGGCGGGCGTCAACGCTTCGACTGCTTCGAGACTTTTTTTTGTAGTCAAGGATCCTTATTTTATGACCCAAAATTTATTTTCTAAGAAAAATAGACATGTGCCAAACATTCTTTCAAAGTGGGAAATGCGTTTAAAAACACGTGCTTGCACAAAAAAGATCATTTTTTCTTCTTCAAAAGATGAAAAATCGTCCTTTGAAGTTTTCAAAGACGAAGGTTTGTAGATACGAAAAAAGACAGTGTCGACCGTCTTTCCAAAAAGTACATTTATTCGAAGGTTTGAATTTGAGCATTATCGGGATAGTGAAAAATGGAAAAAATCGACTCCTTCGGCAGATTAATTGTTGAAAACGTATATTTTCCGCATTTTTTTAACTTCTATGACTCATTATTACTCACATTTACCGACTTATTTATTTAAGTTACTATTTATATACGAAAATGGTAGTTAAAAAAAGTCCTAAAAAAATTGTAGGTCTGCGCTGTTGATGAAATCCCGGAGATGGATTATCCGAAAAAAAAAAACATTAAACGGTTTTAGATTCAGTATGTTAATGGCTATAGCGCATATCATACGATTTTTGATATATGCAAAAATAACAAAATGGCGGACACATTCCGCAAAAAAAAACGTGTTTTTTCACGATTTTTGGCAAAAAAAGTAACAATAAAAATTTAACAAATCATTGATATGCGCTATGGCTATAGTTGTAAAGAATATGTCATTAGCATTTCATAAGGATCGGTTCAGTAGTTTTGAAGATTTTATCAACAAGCCGTCGAAAAACGTTGTTTCGAGAAAAACGCATTTAAAGTTTGTTTGGGTTACATAAATACATTAAATTTTTTTAAAATGCATTTCGAAAGCGTGTTCATTAAGTGTACTAACTTTTAAATCAATATCTATAATATAAACCTATAAAAAAATCATGAAAATACCCCTTTTTTAGCGTCGAAAGTGAGAAGACCATTTAAAAACGTGTAATTTTGGCGCAATGTTTTCTTATATTCGGGAGCTTAAAAAATACCAAATAAAAGAAAACGGCAACGTACAAAGGTAGCTACTGCAATTACGAAATGTTGGGTTTTTAACATTGAACATCGGACAATTATAGCTACAGTTATGATTGCGGTTGGATCAGGAAAAGTAATTGCGAAAAAAACCGCGATCGAAAGTTTTAGTAAACGTAAATCTTTGCGCGGTAGTTCTTTAGATAAGCGACTTTTCCGAAAAATGAGCCTAACATTTTTTTGCTGCTATTTTCTGATTCATTGAGTTATAAATGATGATATCCAGTCGGGGGAAGCTGGAACTCACCCCTCCCCCCATAAAAAGTTATGGGGTTTCGAAGTTCGCGGAAACACGTGATAAAATAAAATTTGGGTCCCCAACTCAAATAATTATAATTATTTTTTGCTGCATAATTATTCGTCGAAAAGTCACTTATCTAAAGAATTACCCTCTGCGCTACCTGCTCTCACTGAATCGTCAGTACCTTGGTCAATTGGCAATATTTTAGATTGACATTTTTTTCACATATTGTCGAATATGTATACTTTGAGAAAATGAAGAAAAAAACACGATTTTTTTATCCGTCACAGTGGTGTCCCACCTCAAATTATTCTTAGTTTTTAATTCTTTCAGGTAGCCAAGTGTGCCCGAAAATACTTGACGTTGTGAAGACTGTTTTTTTTTTAAATTATTTTTACTTATACTCTTCCGTATGTTCGTAGTAAGAACTCGTTCCGAATTAAGAAACAAGAAACTGTGTTCTCATACTTCATAGTTCTGTCTAGCCACGAAAAAAAAAAAAAAAAAACAAACGACGCATCGAAATGTCAAGCACAATCCGCTGCTGGGACAATAAAAATTCGTAAATTGCGTAAATTTAACACCAAGGAATAAAACACTTACTCGTTCACTCCTCATTCCATACCCTAGCGAACACTCTCTTGTGGATTATCTTGTTCATATGCAAACGATTTTTCTAAGTCTGCAACAGTCGTTTAGGACCGGCGAGCCTGGAGATAAGTTCGTGCCTCTATATCACTTTTTTCTATCTATTCTTTATCAATATATAAGTATGTATGGGGAATGGATACTTTGAGGCCATTGTATCTGCGCAATATGGGCTGTCAGCACGTCGCGATGTTGCGAGGACGGTCCTTAACGTTCTCATTAAGGGGTAAGGCTACTGTGACGATCCGAAAATAAGGCTCATTAAAGAAAATCGTTTTGAAGGAATAAGTAAGATGATTGAAAAATCGTTTGGTCATTTATTTGCATGTAAGGGGAAGCCCAGTAACGCTGGAAGGCACCTAGCGTCGGACACTCGTACTATCTCGCCAAGTCTTTCCAAATTCCAAGTTTTGCCAAATTTTGATGTAAGTTTTTAGGTATGTTTATGCCGAGGTTGCATTTTTGTTAATTTATTTTGATTTTTAACTTCGATGACGTTGTTATTTCATAAATAAAGTTACATTTCTTTTTTTATTGTATGGAAACAGGTGTCTGCCACTTCCCCCTACATTAACAAAGTTGTGTACCATATTTCATAACAAATATTGATAATTGTAGAAGTTATGAACTCGTGAAAAGCCTTTTAACGCGAGGAGCTCAACGGTGTACTTGATTTTGGCCACTCGGTAGATCTGAAAAAAAAAACCATTTTTTCCCCCTAAAAATAGATAATATTAGCCAAGGCTTGACCGAACTTTTTTAAAATCATGTTTCAATTATCAAAACATTTTTTAAAACTCTTTCGAAAAGATTTGCCGAGGAAAAATGGCATTATTATTAATAACCAATAAAAAAGTGTTAAGAGGAACGTCGGTTAAGGTAGTCCTATCGCCAGGCTTCAATTTATAGGATTTTCATAATTTTGTATTTGAGCTTCACTAAATATATCAATAATCGTCTCTGTAAAATTTCAGGGTCGTTTTTCGACCTAATAACAGAGAAAAGAAATATTAAAATTGCGTATTTTTGTGAAGGAATTCCGAGACGACATGCAAAAACCCAATTTCCGGTCGCTACGAAAGTGTATATAATAGTGGAAATCCGTCGGATTCTTAAAAATAATCAGATTTACATACTTAACACTTGTAGGAATCCAGTGCTCTCAGAAAAATTACGCTTATTGACCTAATTTTAATGTAATATCAAGTTTAATTCGAGCTTCCGGTATTGGATTTATTACCACTTGCTACGATAAAGAGACGTGACAGCAAGGCAACAGCTGACTGTAGTCCTAACCTCATCTCCCTCATTCGAATTTCCACACATATTTCATTTTTAAGGAAGACTTTGTCCTCGGAGTGCCATATTTCAGGTGTTTGAATTTTATTTTTTTTAAAGGAAACGAATAAAGCTTTTTGAGTGCGGTTTTTTTCTAGCTTTTATTCATGATATACAGAACGTTAAAAAAATTGTTTTTTGACAAAAAAAAAACCAAAATGGCGGCCGTTGCAGCTCCGCGAAAACAGGTCCTCAAATCGCGGGAGGTACACGGCTGACATCACTGCCCCCTCTTTGTTGATCTGAAACACAAATTCAAAGCATATTATCAATCTGTGACCCTTTGGTCATGGAATGACGGATGGGTTTTTCGTTTAGTACAAATTTCGGAAAATGGCGGCAATTTGAAAAAAATCGAATTTTCGCGTTTTTTTTCGCATAAAAAGATAAATAATAAATGCAAAAATGTATTTATCGAAAAAAAGATCCGTCATTCCGTGAAGACATATTTTCTGAGTATGCTCTCCAAATTTCAGGTCGATATGTTAATTACAGCGGTCAGGAGAATGTCAGCCATTTTTAAAAACGTGTTTTCGAGAAAAACGCGTTCAAAGTTTTGTAATGTGTTTACACAAATGTGTATATAATTACCGCTAATCCGCAATGCCTGGTCCATAGAGGCATCCCTCCTCTTCTTCTAGCTGCTCATGTTGAGCCGCTAACATCTCCCGCTGCATTTCAAGGACAAAGTCTCCCTTAACCAACATATTTCGCCGACACAAATTTTCTACGCTCTTTACCAGTCGTGGCCCGAATACAATGCTTTATATTTCCCGCACTTGACATTATTTTGACAGATCGACGTTGAAAAGCATGGAGGTTAAACTCGCCTGGTTGAGTAAAAAGAGACGGAGATGAAACCAACATTGCCAAATATCATTTTTTCATGTTTCTCATTAAATGTGAGCATTCATTAAAAAGTTTACACATGAAAAATTTAGCTATCACAAATTTTTTCTTGCATATGCTAAAAATATAAATTGTACAAGTCTCAAGTATGATCAGTGCTATGACTAGTGTGAAGAGATAGGACTACCTTAAGACTAAACTACTATTACACTGAACAAGAGTACCAAATTTCAAGACAATCCGTTCATTAAATGTCGAGAAATCGTGTATACTATTTTGAAAACCATACTTTCGAGAAAAACGCGTTTAAGGGGGGAGATAACTTCAGGCGAGGAAAAAATGGCTGATTTTCACGATTTTTTTTAAGAGGAAAGATTTCTTCACCATTTTCGAGACGGGGTAGGATTTTTTTACTACTTTTGGCTGTTACATGGTATTTAAAAAAATGATTAATCTTCAAAAATGGCGCATGCACGGACTTCTAAACGGGTTGCGGCGGATGTTGTCAGACGCCGTGACACGTCGGCGGGATTAATCTGAAAAAAAAACCAACGAAGATTTTTTTTTCATTAACACTTATACGCAGAATATGAACCAAGAAAATGTTTTAAAAAAGTTGAAAATCGACGAAATGTTACGCTTTGAAACAAAAATATTGAATTTGCCGAAGAAGATGGCGACATTTTCCAATAAAAAATACGTTTTGTTCTCCTTATTTTCAAGAACCTTTACGATCATGTTTTAGACAATGAGGTTAGAAAGATTTATCCCAAATTTCATCTGACTCGCTCGATTAGTTTGTTAGCTATACGTCCGCCATTTTTAAACATCGATAAAAAAAATACCGAGAATAGCCAAAAGTACGTGGGTCATTTGATAAGTACCTAGCCTACAAATGAAAACACCAAAATTTTGCTAAAAATAAAATTTATTTTTCAATGTAGTCTCCTTTTAGTTGAATACACTTGGCCCAGCGGTGTTCCAATTTTTTTAACCCCGTTGACAAAAATGTTATCTCTTGGTCTGCAAAATAGGCCTCCGTGGCGGCGATTATTTCGTTATTGGAGTGGAATTTCTTCCCGGCGAGTGAATTTTTTAAATTCGGAAACAAAAAAAAGTCGCACGGAGCCAAATCTGGAGAATACGGTGGATGGAGCAGCAGTTCATAGCGTAATTCGACCAATTTAGCCGTGGCGAGCGCGGAGGTGTGAGCCGGTGCATTATCATGGTGGAAAAGCACTTTCTTTCTCGACAAATGGGGCCGTTTTTCTTTTAACACGGCGTTAAATCGGCTCAATAGTTCGGCGTAGTACTGTCCCGTGACCGTCTTGCCCTTCTCCAGGTAGTCAATAAAAAGCACACCTTGAGAATCCCAGAAAACAGTGGCCATCACCTTTCCAGCCGACGGGACCGTCTTCGCCTTCTTTGGAGCAGGTTCACCGGGTAAGGTCCACTGTTTTGACTGCTCCTTGGTCTCTGGAGTACACCAGTGAATCCATGTTTCGTCGACGATCACGTAACGACGCAAAAACTCTTTTGGATTGCGATTAAACAGCTCCAAACACTGCTCTGAAGTGGTCACATGAATGCGCTTGTTGTCTGCAGTCAGCAAACGCGGCACCCACCTTGCCGACAGCTTCCTCATGCCCAAAGTCTCATGTAGGATATGCCACACGCGTTCTTCTGAGATGCCTACTATCACAGCTATCTCGTGCACCTTTAATCGGCGGTCTGACAAAACGATATCGTGTATTTTTGTCACGTTCTCCTCCGTAGTGGCTGTTTTTGGAGCACCTGGGCGTGGATCATCAAAAACCGACGTACGACCACGTTGAAACTCGTTATACCAAAATTTAACGGTCGCCATCGAAGGAGAAGCATCCCCATACACTGCATCCAAGCGTTCTTTAATTTCACTGCGCGATTTCCCTTCCAAAAACAAGAATCGAATCACCGACCGATATTGTTCTTTCTCCATTCTTTCAAAAATCAACGGACACACTTGCTTTCACACGCTCTCAAAAGAGAACTACAAGTCCGATCCGGCTGAAATTTTGTCAGTAGCCGTCTACAAGATGGTACTACACTATAGTGTATTTCTCTTGCAATAGTGGCACCATCAAGCGGTGAGGCTAGGTACTTGTCAAATGACCCACGTAGTAATAAAAGACCCCAAGTCTCCAAAATGGTGAAGAAATCTTTCCTTTCAGTAATAAATCCATGAAAATCAGCATCCTCGTCCAAAGGTCGAGCAAGCAATCTCCCCTGCCCTTGAAGTTTGACGAGTCATTTTATCATTGTTATCACAAGTTTACCTTGAACCTGCGATTCCTGCACCATGGGTTGGTTCTTCCTCTTCAATTTAAGTTGCCTCAAGCGACGAACGAGCGTTCGTCATTTTCACAGTAGCCTAACCCCTTAAAGAAATCGTTAATTTTTGATACACGACGGTCCTTGAAACGCCCTCTATATAAATGTGCTTCCATCTAAAAGTTATTTTGTAGATATTGGGAAGTTTCGTAATGTTGGGGAGGGGAAAATACGAAACTATAGATGATGATCCTTAAAGTCTAATGTCCTGAAAATCACCCTTCCCCATGTATATATATATATATATTTATTTTTCACCCACATGAGCTTTGACACGCTTATGTTCACACGTTAGCACGAATCATCGTTGGCTCACCTACAGGTCTAGTCAATTTCGAGCCGTACAAACTGAACGAGTCCCGTTTGGTTGGGGTATGAAGATCGAGAGTTTCCCACAATTCATAATTCGAGAATTTGAAGAACGGCACTTGTTGGCATTAAATTTGTTTTTTTTTTTCGTATCCTCAGCTATTCGGGAGTCGTCAGTCCATTGCACTTAAAAAAAAATACTCTGTACATAAACCTGCTCTGCTGTTCCTTCCCTTCCCCTCGATCAAAGAAGTACGTTCGTACTGGTTCACATTGAAACGAGTACATCGAGTCAGAATCATTAGTTCTGCACGTTTTTTTGAGCTCCACGAATGTGATCATTGCTATTATACGTCCAAACACTTCGTGCCCTCGCCAACATTTTCATATAAATACAAATTTTTGAAATGTACTCGCTCTAGTTTTTTGCTCGACGAATTGAAATGAAGAAACTATACAGAGTTATTTTTTTTGGCTTATTTGAAGAGAGAAAATAATTGCTGTATCGTGGGACATCGCGATGAACCGAAAATGTCCCAATGGAAGTCTAGAGTCGCGCATAATACGTATGAAAAAAAAAAAGATATGATGTTGGAGCTTGCATCGTTGGAAGGCAACGAGAATTTTTTTTTTTATTTTCGTTATCACCAAAATATTTGTCTGCAGACTTAAACTGTAAATGTACGCCCTGAATCTGCAGAAAGAAATATTAAAATGAACTATCTACAATCCTAAAAATGTTCGGTGGCTTTTGTGGCTCGAGACTGCCGAAGAAATTTGGGCAGTTGAGCTACATCTACCTAGTGGGTTGAAAAAATGGACAAATTCCGATTTTTTCTGGGACACGGTTGGTGAAGAAGAATCGCAATTTTTAAAAATACAAAGATATATTGAGAGCCTTGAAAAAAATCATTAAAAAATACAGAAAAGCAAGAAAAACATGGCCGCCGGTAGATGATGAAATTTTTTTCGCGACGTTTGGCGGTGGACACTCTCCAGCTTAAATCGTCCATACGAAATCTAAAAACCAAGCGGGTTATTCGAGTTAACAATAAATACGAGTCGTTGACGATCGTCGATTTTTAAAACCATTTTTTTAAACAACGCGACGGTGAATTGTAATTCGAGCATGCAAAATCTATGAAAAACGTCCTTTTTTTAACGTAACTATTAGGCCTTTGATTGCACACTTCTACCGCGAACCTCTGACTGCTTATGGGGTCGATCCGACCCCAGGCGTTTTTCAGATGATTCTCAAAAATGATTTTGATTTCGGCAAATAAGCACTTTTCTCGTAGTCAATGGTCCTTATTTTATGGCTTAACATTTATTTTTTAGGAACAAAAATTAAGGGGTTAGGCCACAGTAATGGGTATGAAATCATGTGCGAATTTAACAATTTTTTCGTATGAAAAAGTGATTCACTCATAAAATTATTTACACATCTATTTAGTATGAATATCACGCTGTAAGAAAATATATGTATATATTTTTTTCGATGTACAAAATGGCCGACTACTTATATTTTCTTTTGTTATCGTTTTTCAGGCGCTCCGCGGCGTGATATGTAGCATCCACAATTTTTTACCTAGAACAAAAAACAAAAATTCTCGTCAATCTACATTAGAATACCTAGAGAAGTACGTACGGAATTTAAAAAATATTGTTTTATTCAAAAGTTGTAGGTATTTGAATTGAGGTGTAGGTATTTGAATGAATTTTCGGTGAAAAATTTCGTATAAAACTGCTCATAAAATGAAAAGTTTTCGATTAATCAGAAATTCCGTACGTACTTCTCTGCGAAATGCAATTAGGAACATAACTTTTGAATTTGAAGTAAATCGAGTGAAAATCGTTGAAGTTATTTGTCACGCCAATTGGAAAAAAGCTGTTTCGAGAAAAACGCGTCTAAAGTTTTAGGTACAGTCCGACCTCCGAATAAGAAACCCGGCAATAAGAAACTTTCCCCAGTTCCTCACTCGAGCGCTTCCCCCACTCCGACTCGAACTCCGAGCTTGAGAATTTTATGCGCGGAACCTCTGGTTAAGAAACCAGCCTGGGAGAGATTATTCGGGCAAAATAGAGTGAACGTTGTAGTGTAAATTGATGTGTGCATGCGTGCGTGAGTTTGTGTGTGTGCATGTGTGAATGTAACAAAAAATCTACAAGTTTATTAGACATTTTTTGTATTCATTAAGGCGTTACCCCCACTTGTAGCGCAAAAAAGGCCTTTTTCATGAATTTTTTTAAAGAAAACTACAGAACTTTTTTAATCGATCAATATACATCTCAAAGAACACATCTTGAAGAACTTTCAGTAATTTTTTCATTGAAAAATATTACATTGTTTAGTGGCAAATGGCCGTCAATGAATTAATGTTTTTATATACACGGTTTGCGGTGACCAACATTGCGGCGAAGTGGATCATCTGAAAAAAAAAATGCGGATGGATTTAGTCAAATATAAGTGTAAACTAGTCTTTAATCGAAGGATTTTAAAAAATATTCATTTTTCACAAAATAGCGGACAGTCAAAGTTAATGGTTCGCTTTTAACGAAAAAAAACGGCCGTTTTTTGGCTATAAAACGGCCATTTTTTTCGAAAAAAAATCGAACGATTAAGGACTACATTTTTATGTATTAAATAAGCCTGCAAATTTTCAAGAAGATCGGTTCATTAGTGTTCGAGTAATCTTGGTCACCGACTTCAGAAATGCCATTTTGAGAAAAACGCGTTTAAAGTTTCTCTTTCAACGCTCTTTCAACGCGGATTCTTCTCTTTCAACGCTCATATCTCAGTCAATTTTGTTCGGATCGACTTGAAATTTTCAGGACATATTCTCAGATACTTATACTTCAAAAAAATGCAATAAAAAATCGATTTTTTCAAAATCGCAAGTGGGGGTAACCCCTTAAAAAGATACATATATGTGTTGACAAGATTTCATATAGAATAAAAACAAAGATAAGGGCATTTAAAGATTTTCATATGAAACAGCAAAAGTTTCCGAGACGTAAAGGAAAGCGTTTTCGTCTTGTTGCGTATTATTTTTATCCGCAACGCACTCAACTGTCGGTGGAATATTTTCGAGAGAGTCGAACTCTGCCATTGAAGATGAATAAATGGGATAAAACAATATGGACATAAAGCTCTTTGTTTAAATTATCACCTTGTGGCGCAGATTCTGTAATATTTTCTTCGACTTGTATACTACAGTCTGATCTCTTACGCTTCTTTACAGTTTCGGTCATTTTATAACAGTTAATAGTAATTCAGATACAGTAGTACACAATAATATTCAATAGTATGTATATTAACGTGAAACAAAAATTCGCTAAATAAATGTCCACACACAGTCGAAAACGTTTTTGCATCGGCGATGTGAATACTAAGTTGCAACTCGTTCGAGCGAGTTTCTTGTTGAGAGGATCGCATGCGGAAAAGAGTGAGAGAGACAGACAGAGGTATCGAGCGCGGAGCGCGCGCCTGGTGGGGGTATGCGATATATAAAAAAAACTCTTCCCCTTGGGGGCTTTTGGTTTCTTATTCGGAGGTCGGACTGTACTCTATGGTCTTGCCAGAAGTGGGCTTACGTTATACGCTCAAAATCGGTGAAAAAAAATGTCTTGCTATTAATCGAATAGTAACTTATTCTTATGATGATGAAGCAACGTTTTAGCGAGAAAAAAAAAATCGATTTTTTGAAAATTCTACTGTGGCCATACCCCTTAAGTGCGCAAACATTCGTTCGAAGTGGGAGATGCGTTGAAAAATACGTACTCGCCCGAAAAAGATAATTTTTTTTTTATTAAAAAAAAAGTCCTTTGAGGTTTTTAAAGAGGAAGGTTTGTAGATACGAAAAAGAGACAGTGTCGACCGTCTTTCCAAAAAGTATATTTATTCGGACGTTTTGAATTTGAGCATTTTCGACATAGTGAAAAATGGAAAAAATGAACTCCTTCGGCAGATTAATTGTTGAAAACGTATATTGTCCGCATTTTTTTACTTCAATGACTTATTATTATTCACATTTACCGCAATTGACGCATAAGTAAATACGGTTCTCGTTGCACATAGCCCTCCTGCATAACGGACACTTGCTTTTAGTTTTATGATCGGCATTCTAAATACATAACATACTATAGTAGCGCAAAATGAAAATATCCACGATCATTTTCTATCGTAACTCACATGTAGTAATAAAACATCAAATTTCACAACAAAAAAATGTTTTCACTTTCACTGCACTACTGCATAAACGGGGTCGATTCGACCCCAGGTCCTTTTTCTACAGCCGTCCTCAGTACACGGGCAGGATGTAGGATGGGGCCCGGAACCCTTCCTACACGGGCAGGATGTAGGAAGGGTTAAAAAATGGAAATCGATTTGAAAAAAAGTGAGATCGTCAACGACCTTTAAATGTTTCTCCTCGTATCTCCTGTAAATTTGGAAACAATCTATCAAGTGGTTCTCGAGATATCATGTCCACCGGTTTTGAAAACAGTGTTTCGAGAAAAAACGCGTTTAAGGTAGTTCCTCTGCGAAAATCTCAACCAAAAGTTTACATACCATGTTCATGTTTAAAAGATTGATAATTGGTTCAATTAGTAATGAATAAAATTAAAAACTACGCAATATTGACTCGGTACTAGCAGATAATGCGATGGATATCATTTATTGCCGTAAAATATATTTTGTATTGTGTTTTTGATCGACCATTGCGAGTAAACTTTTTGCCGGGACTGTCCAGGCTTTGCCCCAATTGTTTTTTTTCCAGGCTTTGCCAGGCTTTGCGCCAAAATTGTGAAGGTCTTCTCATGGTTATATCTTGGAAACTAGATGGTGAATCATTCTCATTTTTTTTCACATTATTCGTGATATCTTACTGTAGCTTATCCTCGTTTTTTTATCAATTTCTTAATTTTAGTTTTGACGGTAGAATTAGCGATGCTCTGTTTGCCCATCATAACGCATTTGTTACGTGTAAACCAAGCCAACTTTAAGTGTAAATATCTCAGGTTTGGGGTGGTCAAACTTATTCAAATTGCACAGATGTTTGGATAATGTATTAAATAACGTATATGTCAAATTTCAACCATTTCTTAATTCAACTCTTCTGTGGAGGTACTACCTTAAAGTTTCAAGTGCGACGCTTCTCGCTCGGCCGACTGTTATAAGCCGAGTTCATTCAATTTTAGGAATATTTAAATAACATTTTCAGGGAATATGGCACAAAATGTGATACCATAGAAAGCATTTTTTTTGGAAACGCAATTTTTTCACCCACCTAGGTAGGTGTAGCCCGTTAAAAAAAGTCTTTATCGCTTTCGCACTATGCGGACTTCAACATCGTAAAAACGAACACTTGCGCACGAAGAGAAAAAATTAATTCCACGTCCTCGGCGTTCACCAAGTATACGGTAACGAAGGCGTGCGGTTGAACGGCGAGAAGAACAAAATAAATAAATAAAATAACCGAACGATGATTTTAGGTTGTCCGAGTACGCCGAGTCGGGGCAGCGAGAGGAACGAGGGAAGTGGAAAAGTCGTCGCAACGGTCGAGGAGGCACTCGCGAGTCTCACAACCGAAATGGTAAGTTGGCCATGATGACGTCTATCCAATGTCTTCGATCGGACGTCGACGTACGGCTCACAAAAGTCTGATATAACATACCTCCACCACCGCAGTACTCAACGCTTTATGCCTATGTCCGTTTTGAGATCTGTCTTATGCTTCACACTCGTTCTATATATCTGCATAATTCTAACCGGTACCACCGTATAAAAAAGATTTCAAAAAAAAAAAAAAACGAAAAGAGGAAAAAGAACAGCTTCTCGTTGTTCGTCGATCAAACATAAAACGAAAGGAGTGAAAAAAAAAACGAAGAGAGAGAATAGATCAGGCGACGTTGCGGCGAGAATGAAAAATTCGTTGGTTCCTCCACTTCCGTGTGTCTGTATCTTACACTTGTGCGTGTATCCACTTCACCCTCATCGGACTAACCGCGAGCTCCTGTCAGTCGGTGCCATTGCCCAGCGTGGCGATCTTCGAAGCGAAAAGAAAAGAAATACGCAAATTTGTAACGCCTGTTCGAGTGATGAATATTGATGATTGATGACGATACTCGAAACTTTGTGGTTCCGGCTCGTGAAGGGAAAAGAAAAAGTCGAATAATCGTAACGTAACGGTCGGATGCTTTCTTTCTATCGCGAGGTTATTTCTTTCCTGTGATCAGCTGAGGAAATCTTTTGCCGTCTCGCATACTCCGATTCTTGCAACGAAAATTGTCTCGACGCCTCGGTCGAAGAGGACGATATTTTGAAAAATCATACAAGTGAAACTGTTCGCGTGATACTCAAGGGGCTGTACCAGTGTGAACGCTGAAAATTCGGGTGATTTTCGGGAATTTTTTGGAAGAAAAGTACTCGATTAAATGTGGCGGAAAATTAAGAATATATTTGGCTATATTTGACGTATATTACATAGTTTTTTTTGTAGAAAAATATTGAGATCCAAGCGACTTATGAGCTGCCTTCGGAGGCGGTAAGAAAAGTTCCTCCACTGCTGACATGATTCCGGCCCATTGAGTAGCTGAAACCGAAAAAGGAAAAAAAAGTCGTCAAACTGGAAGGTATTTCCTGTACAATGACGTAGGATTTTCGAAAAATATCAAAATCTAACAAAATGGCGTAGTTATGAAAAAAAGTCTGTTTTCTTGTCGATAAAATGGTCGTTTTTTTCAATGCCAAATCGTCAATTTTCATCCAATGAAAAATATCCTACGTCATTGTAGAGTAAATATATTCAAGAGTACTCAGTTCAAATTTCAAGTCAATCAAAGTCAATCGGATAATTGCTCTTTGAGCTACAATGTCAGCAAATTTGAAAAATCTCATCTCGAGAAAAACGCGTTTAAAGATTTAACTATCAATTTTTTGCAAGATAAAATGATTAGAGATACGGCCTGAAATTTTTACAGGATATTCTTGAAAGTATAAACTGTCGCGAAAGGCAACAAAAAAATCGATCTTTTTAAAGTGTCACATTGGTACATCCCCTCAAGGGCTCGCAAGAGAGATCTTCTTCCATTGCTGTAAGTGCACTCGAAGAAAAAGCAGAGAAAAGATAACCGCTGTAACAATAGATACTTGAACGATCGTCCAATGACGCGTCGACAAGTTATTTTTCTTCACACGTCGCTTCGACGAATATTGTTGGGGCGTACGGGCTCGGGGCTTATTGTACGCCCATAGAGCAAACGGGTTATGTCTGGTTGTAACAGTCGAAAACAGCTCAGTTTTGGATTTTTCTTTGTAAATTCTGATGATAAATTTTGAAGATAATTAGGCATTTGAATAAGGATCATTTGAGGAACACTTTGTGATTTTTTCGTGTACAAATATTTAATTATAATCGATTTACAGCCGATGGCCGGGTAGCGCCTCACGAAAAAGTCTTTTGCGGCGAGCAATGCCCTTCAGAAGCAGGTTATCTTATATGAAAAATCATACAGATTTCGTTGAAATATTCATTTATCCTACGATTGAGGGATAACACCACTCTAGCGTCAGAAAATAAGGCCTAACTGACTATTTTGGGAGTATGAATAAAGAAATTGGATTTCTTTTGAGAGGGTTTATTTAATACATATTAGAGCATAACAAAAAAATTTACTATAATTTTCATACAAAATGGTGGCGACATAGCTCATCTTGAAAAACGTGTTTTTGTTTTACAAATAGCTTCACGGGAGGCCGGTTTTCTCGTAAAGTATAAGATCTGGAAAAAAAAATATAATCTATGAATTATTAGCTATGGGACTTTTTAAATCAAATTTTGAAAAAATGGCGCATTTTAAAAGAAATAAATCGATTTTTTGCCCAAAAAATAAGCATTAAATTGTTTATAAAAAAAAATTCATTTAATCAGAAAAAGGCTACGTATTCCCATAGAGAATGTAATTGTGAAGCTACTATCAAACTTTCAAATCGATCCATGCAAAGGTGTTCGAGTAATCTGTCCTCCCAGTTTGAAAAAGGTGGTTTCGAGAAAAACGCGTTTAAAGTTGTACGGGGCGCCTGAAAGAAGTCCGAGGCGCTGCGGCAAAATCGACAATCGAATCTTAAAGAAAAAATCGCTGCAGGACCAATTGCATATTGTTTTTATGACCCTAAAGTATTTTGTAAGCAAAAAAAAAAACGATTTTTCCAAAATCCTCGAGTGGTGGTATCGCTTCAGAGATCATCACAGTGTAACGAAATGTAGCTGATTTTCGTGATTTTTTTTTCGATAGTTAAAATGCGCTGATCAGTCAAATTTTTTTATGTAAAATCAAAGCACTCGTGAAGAACAGAAAATACATTTTCAAGTTTTTATATTTGTTTTAACGGTTGAAAATGTCTTCGAAAAAAAGGAGTTCTTACGGTGTACACGGTTGTGGCCGTAAATATTGTCTGAAACAAAATTTGTAAAAAGATTATTAATCGGTATGAAAGCCGCTATCTCGCTATGGAGGTTTTTTAAAAATTAAAATTGACAAAATGGCGGCAGTTTGAAAAAAAATAAAGAAATTAAACCTATTTTTTCAAAAGTTTTTCGTTAAAAAAATGTGAAGATTAAAAACAAAAAGCTTCCATAGCAAGATAAACAATGAAAACATTTGAGACGGATAGCTTGAAAACTCTTCCTTTGAGAGTGTACACCGTTTTGAAAAACGACATTTCGAGAAAAATGCGTCCAAAGTTTCGAGTGCGAAATCTTCATGTAAATTGTCTACTTACGATCAATCGGCGATGCCAGGTCCATGTTCATAACCGTTTATACTGTCGCTGATGCGACAAAAAAATCGATTTTTTGAAAATTTCACACCGATGATCCCTTAATCGAAGGAATTTCCGAAATACCGAATCAAACAAAAATGGCGCATGTTCGAAGTGAGTTTTGATTTTTGCGAGAAAAATTGCCATCTTTCCTTCATGAAATCAAAAGTATACACCGGAAAAAAAAATCTTCGATCAAATAATATATTTTCACATCTACAAGAGATCCGAAAAATTTCAGACAGCTCGATGCAGTCGTTTTTGAGATATTTTGCTTACCGACTTTGAAAACGTACTTTCGCGAAAAAAGCGCTTAAAGTTTCGAGCCACGTCGCGAGCGTTCCGACGGGCTTATAAATCTATCAATTTTGAACCGATCATCTTGAAATTTTCCGGGAACATTTGTAAGATGATATACTGTCAAAATATATTCATTTTCGAAAAAGTGATTTCTCGACTCTTACAACTGGGCATGACCCTTAAGGCTTCGCCAGCCGAAAACGAGGGAGAATACGAGAGAGAGAGCGAGAGAGACAAAGGAGTGATCGGGCATTGCAATTTGGACAATACACGTTATAAAGTCTCCTAAACGTATCCCAGATACGAAAGGTTCGATCTTGGATGTGTGTGTTGTGAAACGAGAAACGAAAACAAAGGCAAATCGAGATTTGTTTGCTTTTTTTTTCAATATTATCGATCTCGGCTCGATAATTGATAATTCGGATTGAGATACAAGCTGATGAAGAAAGCAAGTAACGAAGTTGTAAATAATTAGTTTGTCCAGCGAACGAAGAAACAAAAAAAGAGAAAAATCTCGCAAGCTTGAGTATCTTTTATTACGGGAAAAAGGAAAACGGTTGTAGCTAGCTTGTGAAATGTAAATGTGTTCTATTGTGTCTCACATTCATCCTGTCTGTAACCATATAAATATTATTTATATATAATATATAATATAAATATATATATATATATATATATATATATATATATATATATATATATATACACACACATATATACATAATTCAAATTGAATTCAAAATAAACGATACCGAGCTCCGTGTATGATATTAAAAGAGGGCTGGGGAAAAGAGGATATACAACAATGCGAATTTCAGTGCGGTACGAAGAGCTAATTGTTAGGGAATATAACGTGTACTCGAAAAGTTCATTTACGAGAATGTTAAGAAGAAAGATGGAAAGGCGAAAAAAATACTAGTCTTGAGGAGAGAATTCTCGTGCAAAGCTCAATTAATGAGGAGCGTGTAAATCGAAACGTTTTGAAAGGCCAAAATGTTGTTCAACCGTTAAAATTATACCGCAGACGTGTATGTATGTAAATCTTTTGGGGTCTATGGGAACCAGAAAGTCAGCTCGTTCTCTTGAAACAATAGTATTGGAAGAAAAAAGAACGCGTGGTGAATTTGAGCTCTACGTATTCTTCGTGTTAATGCAATGGGAAAAAAAATAATCGAGTGTTGCAACTTGCATTTGGAATGGAGAGCTTCGATTTGGCGATTGTTTGGGGGATAAGAGCTGATTTTTTTCGACATACCCTGACATTTGCGTATATACACGTTTACGTTTACTCAAATATTGTAAAATTGCCAGCGCTTGTAGCCGCATTAGTGAGATTTAAGGTAGGAAAAACGCTTTTTGGTTTTGTAGGGCTTAGTGGAGAGAAGAAATTCGCAGGCATTTTGTTCTGCGAGTTATTTTGTTTTATCGTGTATGTTTAATTTTTCAATTGGAATTTTTATACCTCGTCTCGGTGATATTTTCGGTAATATTCGATGCAATATGGGTCTATCGACCGAATTGAGCGAGCGCGGACAAAAATGGGAAGAAATCGATAAACCAATGTAGTGCTAAACCTTGGCATGAATCCTTTCCCGAGCCTCCCTTCGGGCATCCGAAGGATATACGTTTGTGGATTTTACTATTTAAATGTCTGACAGTACGTCGTTTCCTTGTACTCCGCGCGCTTCGGTCCGATTTTCCCTCTCGAGCTTCCCTGTCAGTCTCGTGCGAGTGTTATTTGGACTAACACACACATACACGTGCGCGGATTCTGTCTTGTACGCGGAAGTTGTCTGCGAAATTACGTCGTTGGAATGCAATGAAATGAGATCAATTTTTTGATTCGCTCGAACTGTTTTTTTTTGTCGACAGAGGCCACGAAAGTCGGTTGCTTTTTTCAGGGTCCTTATTGGAGGTATACAGTTTGGCTCGGCTGAAAAAAATGTGGCTAGTAGTGAAAATGAGCAAGTGAAAATGAGCAAGTGAAAATGAGCAAGTGAAAAACAAAAAAGAATTTTCGTTGCATTCCCGCGACGCAAATTTCATCGCCGTAATATGAGCAATGTTTATTCAAATACATTGACCCCGTATGGCGAAAACTTTTTTATAATTTATTGTCGCAACGGAGTTGGCAATTTCCGTGTCCCATTGGTATCAAGGGGTTAGGCTACTGTGACGACCCGAAAATCAGGGTTATTTGAAAGAATGAATTTTGAAGGAATAAGTCAGATGATTGAAAAATCGTTTGGACGTTAACGTATGGATATTAACAAAGCTGTGTACTAAATTTCATTAAAAAATATTCATAATTGAAGAAGTTATGAACAATCTCGTGAAGGACATTTGAACCTGAGCGGCTCAATGGTGTACTTGTTTTTGGCCACCTGGTTGATCGGAAACAAAAAAAATATTTTTTTTCTTAAAGTAAACAATGTTGGCTAGGACTTGACCGAACATTTTTTTGTTGTCGTTTTTTAATCGTTTAAAAAAATTTGAATTTGGATTTTTCGCAAAAAAATGACGTTATTGTCGTTAATAACTAATGAAACAAAAATGTAAAGAAGAAAAACGTCGGTCAAGAGTAATTCGCCACATTTCAAGTAGATTCGTTCATTAGACGTCGAAAAATCGTGTATACCCACGGCCGTTACGCATATGGCAAACAGGGAAAATCCGGAAAACTCAGGGAATTTCCTTTCTCCTAGAATTATGCTGGAAAACTCGAGGTTTTTTGAAAAACTGGAATTTTTCCAGAATTAACGTTTTGCTAGAATTACGAAAAATAAATCCGACCTAAACAAAATGAAAAGTATAAAAATAAATATTTTTGATATTCATCTTCTTCTTCATTATTCATAAAAAAGTTATGTCACTGCCAAACATTGAACATTTCCAGAACCAAAAACTAATTTACTCCAAAGCTTACTCCAATTTGCATTCCATTTGTCGATACACAACCACACAATTATCATTGTAGATAACTGTTTATATTCATTTCTTATTTATTGGCACCGACATAAAATTCTCTTTATAATAACGAAAGGGTTCTGTATATGATTTCAATGTATTTTTTTCACTTTACAGTGTTTACATTATTTTGCGAATTTAAGTTTTAAAAATAAATTTTTATTTTTAATTTCACCAGTTTTATATATTTGATAATAAAAAATTGCGTTCCCGGAATATTTGCAAAGCCTGCGTGGAAGACCTGGAAAACTCGGAATTTCTGAGCCAATAATGCGTCACAACCGTGACACCGTTCTGAAGAACATAGTTTCGAGGAAAAACGTGTCTAAAGTTTGACTAGCAGTTCTATCGTTGTAATAATAAGTTTGCCTTCAATCTACGATTCCTGCGATATTGGATCTTCCTCTCCAATTTGAGTTGCCTCAAGGGACGAGCGATTTTTTGGAATTTTCACAGTAGCCTAACGCCTTGAACCAAAAAAAAGGGAGGTAAAGAAGCAGCGCGACAAATTTCATGAGCAAAGTCATCGTGATATGCAGATAAGTGGAAGCGGCGGATCATCGGATCGTATGGAGCAAAGATTAACGACGTCCGTGTCGAGTTGTCATCGGATTGAGAACGGTTTAACGAGAGATGGGACCTCCGACCGCGTAACAATGACGAAGAATACTCGGAAAATACTCCGAATACGATTTCTCCAGCCTTAAAAGAGCTAAACGTTCGTTGTCCCTTAAACCTCTTGATTTTCGGCAAAGGATTCATGACCATTGGGACGAAGCTCGCAATGACAATTGTAAAGAAAGAAAAAAAACAAACACACACATTACACACACACGTTACGGACGAGAGCAATGGTTCATGTGGGCGATGAATTATTGGTCCGATACAAGAGGATACTGGGCGCGCGAAGATCTGCGATATACTCGAACATATCCCATCACTTCGAGACTCTTCATTTTTCAACGTTTATCCTTGTTCTGTGCATTTTATTTTTCACCATTTTACAAATGGTTGGATTACAATGGAATTGATTCATCGCGAACGACAAAAAAGTTCATCTATTTTGTAATAATCACTGTAGAACATCGCACGTTGGATGTAATCACACACACACGCATTATCAACAAGCTTCCTATCAGTGGTATATCCTTTCACGACCATATAGTTAACTATACACCTAATCAGGCAGAGCACGGAAAATAAGAGAAAAAAAAGAGTTCGTTGAATAATGTTAACCGAGAGCCTTTCGGTGTGTGAATCAGTCGTGATAATTCAGTCGGGAGTAGTCACGTAGCGTATCGAAAGCGTAATTGAAAAAAAAAATGAATTCTTTTCTAATTATACAAAATACGTGGAACATCTTGAGATTTTCAAAAAATTATATTTTTCCAATCCCATTTACGGGCGGAACGAGAAGAAATTAGTTCGAACTCGCGAATTTTGAATTTTCTACTGGCCTAATTATATTTATACTTCGATCGGACCAGTTACTTTAATTCGTTCTTCCCGCTCAGATAAAATCGATCCGTAGCTGTCTTATTTTTTAAAATGATTGCATAATACTCGACATTGAGAGAAGGCAGGCGCTGTACTTATATACACACATCTACTTATATATATACATAGTACTGGACAAAATAATAAATGCCGAAAACAGTGCAAACTAAATGGTAAGGTGCGTACTTTATTTTGTCCAGTGCAATATATATATACATATATTTACACACAGACAAAAACTCACTAAACCTCGACTTTTGCTTGCAATATATTTCAGGCGCTTGCATTTATCGAAATGAAGAAATGTGAAGAAAAAAAATATTTATACACACACACACACACACATATATATATATATATCGTCGAAGGAAAAAAAATGATCTGCCAAGTGGCAATTGTACGAGCATATTGTACGATTCCACGGCGCATGGCTTTACGAAACGGCATTATATTGCGTAACGACGTTTAATTAATTGTTCTATATAAGTGAGACAAATGATGATTGTCGTCGAGCGAATTGTAGCTTGAGCGAACCACGAGAAAACGAAAAGTGAAAGAAAAAAACAAGGCGAAGAGAATGAGAAGAACATTTGGCAATACGAATTACTGATATTACTTAAATAAAGCATTATTATGATTATTATTATTAGAATAACCGACTGATGTTATTTTTTCTAATGTTCATTGGCGTTGTGGTGGTACCGAGTTTTTTTTTTAACGAGTATTATTGAATTCTCCCTGTCCTTTTGACGCCGGGCAATCGAATCCGTGCGACGTTCCTCCTTCGATGTTCACGCAAAAAGCACGCAGAATGAACATGACTTTTTTGCGTTTGGTCCTTGTCGCGGAGCACTTAAGGCGGGAGCCTGAATTGGAAGGTTCGAAAGGTTTTTTTGTTGCTTAAATCGATAGATAAACTATGCAAGAATGTATTTACAAAGTTACAGGGGCCAATTGTAAATATTTTCGGAGATACAAGGCCAAAAGCTGAGAAGCGATTGATATTTCCTCCTATTGAAAATTTTGAAGCGCGTTTTCTCCAGTTTTCATTTTCACGGTTTTTCCAAATTGGCGGGCGTGATAGCAAAAAAACTAAACGATCTTTTGAATCAAACCACAGTTCATTTTTTTCAGAATGAAAATCTTTTTTAAGTGAATTAAAAAAGTCGTTAAAAAAGTCTTTAAAGTAATTTTTATAGTACGTTAAAGTGTTTTTTTTAAACATTTTTTTTTTCAAACCTGAGAAAAGTTATAATTGCACGATTTTCTCAGCTTTTTTTAAATTCGCCCAGAAGAAAAATATATGACAATTGAAATTTTTATTGTTTTATTCGGATGCACATGGAATAGGCTGATAAATCTGCAGTAATTTATTGTTTCATGGTGAACATTTTTTTTTATAAATTTCAAATATACTTGAAAATATACACCAATGTTTACTGGGCTCGCTTGTTTTTTCCCTTCTAAAAAAGTTCCCTTCTAAAACGCTTTTTATGAACTTCTAATTCAGGCTCCCGCCTTAAGAGGACAACCACGTATTCGACATTTTTTGGCACGCACGATCGTGGGGTTGGAACGATCTGAAAAGGTTGAGAATGGAATCGCGGTGCGCAAGCGTGTGTTGCAATTTCGAAGGGCATTAAAAAATGCTTTAGTGTCGAAAGGGCTAGAAACGTATCTTAATTAAATACTTGCTTTTAGTGCAATTGGTACAATTTAGAGTAAACAGATCAATGAATGGATGAATAAAGACAGGGTTCGATTCAGATGGACTGTAGAATGAAAATATTATCGAAACAAATTTTTTAATCGATGTAGCTAACAAAACGTATTATTCTGATAGTAGATAAAAAATATTGGAAGTAATTGCAAGGAATAATATTGGAGGAGTTGATAAATGAGCATCGAAATTAGTGAATCGTCAGTGAATGGACGAAATTTCCAGTAAATGGACGTGTAGTATTGATGAATACTGTAAAGGATAACGATTTATTATTACGGTATTGAAGTTCGCAACGTTGGGAGGGAACGAAAATATTTTTTTATTAAATACATTTTTGAATATTCTTCATAGAGTTCCATAACCTGAACTTGGGAAAAAAGGGTTCAGATAGTAATCAAAATAACGAAATTAAATTTTTTTTTTTGCTTTCTAACGATGCAAACTTGAACACAATTTATTACTAATTTTTTTATCAAATGCTAGATTTGGAGATCACAGTGTTGCACAAAACTTATAATATTCTCATACCTACATATGAGCATTATATTTGTTATTACGATACCGTAAAAAATACACAAAGCTTTTTTGCATCTTAACGTGACATTCTCACGTTGACCAAGAAACACATGAACCAAGAAAAAGGGAAAAACGTTGAAAATCGATGGAATGGTACGCTTTGAAACAAAAAGATTAAATTTTCCGAACAAAATGGCTACACTTTTCAATTAAAAATACATTTTTTTTTAATTTTCAAAAAAATGTGGGGTCATGTTGGAGACAATAAGGTTAGAAAGATTTATACCAAATTTCATCAGAATCGGTCATTTTGAGAGATCAATAATTTAGAATAAATACCATGTAACAGCCAAAAGTAGTAAAAAAACATACCCTACGTCTCAAAAACGGTGAAGAAATCTTACCGTTAAAAAAAAAAACATAAAAATCAGTAAATTTTTTCCGCGCCAAAACGTATCATTCTCCTAAAATTTTTTGCAAAAACCATGGATTTATTCTATCTTGAGTAATGAAAGTAATACTTAACCTCAAAACTCACAAAAACCATAGTTTTCACTTTTAGAACGCCTACTGTGCAGAGGCGTATCATAACTAAGTTGCGCGGTGTGCAAGTACTACAAACTAGAAAAATTCCGTGTGCCGTCAAAATACGATATTAAACTGAAAAGTCGGTTTTTACGACACCTGAATTTTTTTTTTTTGCAAAATACTAGCGATTTGATTTTTTATCGACAATTCGTTTATATCCTTAACATATTTCAAATATAAATCAGCTTTCGTCCATTCACTGGTCGGTTTACCGTATAATCCTTTCATTGCAATAAAGCTCAATTAATGTAAATTACTCAACAAAAATTCCAAATGACGATATAGGATAAAAACTAATTCTATTCGCCAAAAATATAGATATTCAAAGTTCCGGCACTCATTGCATACCATTGAAATTTGATTCTCACAATTTTTCGACGTTCGACCGCCCATGAACTATTTGTTTTTATTTTGTGCTCCGAGTATTGTATTGTTTTATTGTTCCTTTTGTCACTGCTTGTAGAATACTTCATCACCCTGTTTTTTTATCTTTTATTTTTCAACCCTTTCAGACCCACCTGTAGCGCGAGAGAAGCGAGAGCGCGCGGATGTCTGAACTAAGCGAATAGACGTGAGAACGAAAAAGCACTGAAAAAAAGAGAAAGTACCGAAGATAAATATTCATATGTTTATCTCGACCGAGCGACATACATATATATTTGTATGTATATTCCAACGGGAAGATGCGACAGCGAATCGTATCTTGTCAGTCATTTAGGGTCGGCAAGACTGCGGGGACAATTGTACAGGCATTTCTCCCAATACCGTGCATCACGGTGTTCACGAAGCGTGCCTGGAAAAATCTCCTCCATAGCGTAAGTGAAGACAACCAACACCAACGACAGCAATCTTCTTTCGAGCGCTAACCTGAGATATTAGACCAAAAGAATAATTCCATTTTCGTAATTCCGAATTTCGATCCGCATACGTACAATCTCGCGGAATACAGGCGGTTCCGAAATTGACGAAAAAAAGGGATTCTTTCTCTTACACGAACAAACAAAAATCGCATAAGAACTGATACATGTATATTTTTATTATTATTTATATGCGGGTGGGCGATCGAGAATTCTTCGTGCGGTGACACGTTGAGACGCCTTGATTCTCATTTCGTTCGTTAAACGCAATCGATATTATTTATTTATTAACGCAGCATAATAGAGCTTTTGGCTTTTAGCGATGTTTTTTTTTTTTTTCGAATTTGCCTCATTGTACGTAGACGTCAAAAAGTGAACAAGAAGAAGAACATCACAGCGTCTTCGCGAAGAGAGCCATTGTATATTGTTTCGTATGTCAAGGGGCTACATCTACCTAGAGGCCCGAAAAAACGCCCAAAAGAAACGCATTTTTTTTAAACACAAAGGTTCATATATTGAGAGCCTTTGAAATAAATCACCAAAAATACAGAAAAACAACAAAACATGGCCGCCGGTAGATGGTGAAATTTTTTTGGCGACGTTTGGTGGTGGACACTCTCCAGCTTAAATGGTCCATCTCAAATCTGAAAAATAAATGAAGTCGTTGACGATCGTCGATTTTTTGAAATTTTTTTGTTAACAACGCGGCGACGGATTAAATCTCGAGCATATGAAATCTGTGAAAAATGTCGTCATTTACACGTAGCTATTAAGAGATGAAAATCGATTTAAAAAAAAAGTAAGATCGTCAACGACTTCTAAATGTTTCTCGTCGTATCTCCTGTAAATTTGAACGCAATCCATCAAATGGTTCTCGAGATATCATGTCCACCGACTTCGAAAACAGTGTTTCGTGAAAAACGCGTTTAAGGGGTGAGATGCAGTCAGAGGCGTGAAAAAAACGAGCATTTTAAATAATTTTCTTTTTATAGTAATTCAGTTTGTTTTAGAAAAGTGGTTACAGAGACTTTTTATGTTATATTTCAACTTGACTTGTACAAATTTTCAAAGAAAAACATTGATTATTTATCAAAATATCGCCATCTTTGTCGGACCCCCTTCGGCATGCAGTGCTTTGCGGTGACCATCATAAAATTTTACTGGTTCATCTGAAATAAAACAAAAAAATCATTAGTTTAATAATCAATCTAGTCCTTAATCGAAGCTTTTCTTTTAATTAACAAAACGGCGGCTTCCGACAGATAACTTTCGATTTTGGACCAAAAATCGCTCTTTTATTGTTAAACAAAATAGAAATTTTCAACTAAAATGAAAATCCTTCGATCAAGGACTAGTTTTTAATGCTATCAATAAGCATGCCAAATTTCATGAAAATCCATCGAGTGGTTTTTGAATTATAGTGGTCACCGACTTGAAAAACCCAGTTTCGAGAAAAACGCGTTCAACATTTTTCGATGTGGATACGGTATTATATGTTCATAAAATTTTGAGCTCGATGGATGAAGCTAGACTTTTTTTTATGTATTTTGATCCGCTGAATCCGAATATCACAATTTTTTGCCGAAAAGTCGAGCATTCAATCGTTTATAGCCAATTGTTAAAACAATTTTTCAAAAAATTAAAGTTTTTCGGGATGAATTATTTTTTTATAACATTTTGGGCAATTTTAAAACGAAAGTATTCTTTATAAAATTTTGCTAAAGTTCATAGTTTTTGAGTAATACATTTTTGAACATTTCTAAAAGAGTCTTCCAATTTCATACTTGATTTATGTATAAAAATACTAATTAAAAAATTACTTACATCGAATCATCAATTCCTGGTCCATACAATAGGGCTTCTGCCGATATGGAAGCTTTCAAAATATCAATTTGTTGTTGTCTTCGAAGCATTCTACCTCCCGGGTATTATCGTTTGCGCGTTCGTCAGCCACGCCTATACCTGCCATGGGGACCCGACGTCCCTTCACTAATTGTGGGATATCCCGTAAACTATTCATCGGATTGACTTGAAATGTTCAGGGAATATTTCCGAAACATCATACTTCAAGAAAATGTAAAAAAATGGTTTTCATGAAAATTCTGACTGCATCTCACTCCTTAAAGTTTGAAGTATGGCGTTGCTACCGCTCGCCCGGCTGACTGTTAAAAGCTGTAGCTCATTCTATATATAGCTATATATAGCTAAACGGTGATATTATCGAAAACGAATATTTTTGGCGAATGCAATTTTTTGACCCGCTTAGGTAGATGTAGCCCGTTAATTATTTCTTGCTGGAGCTGGATCGTGTCTTTCTTCTCTCTGGATTTTACAACAGAGAGTAGCATAAGACGTAATTTATTGTCGTACGTTTTTTAAACGCTTTTTCAGATCGTCCGTTTTGATCGATCGATAGTCTCGTCGCTATTGACTCGATCGTGTATCAATCGATCTTACAAAAATGCGTCGAAAGGATACGATACGTGTCTTGAATGGTGTGTTGCATTTTCTCTTCGTATATCGTTTCTGTTTTACGTTTTCACCGTTACTGGCGTACCAGACTGACGAATCACATGTGTGTACACCGTCGCGGAACAGTAGAATATCGAGACACTGTTTAAATACGCTCCAGAATCGCCACTTCCGGAATGGCTTGCGATTATTCACGAATAACGGATATTCGGGGCTTGGACGAGTGGCCAATAGCGACCGAAGTACTTTGCAGTCACTTGTGCGAAATATGAAATGTAATAGAATTAAAATAATTAAAATATTAATTTTCATGAATCATTCATCTCTGGCAGTTGAATCCGTAATGAACGCTCGTAATTTTCGCATTAGAGTTCAACGGTACGTAGACCAAACTCTTCGATATTGCAATTGGAATTCAATCCTTTTTTATATCAGGAGCAAACACGATGTACGGAGTAAGACCATATTTTCTGCAATAGGACCATCGTTGTTTAGCAATAATGAAGGGGTTAGGCTACTGTGACCACATGAACATCAGGGTTATTTCAAAGAATACAATTTTAAGGAATAAGGAAGATGATCGAAAAATCGTTTGGACATTTATTCGCATGTACATGAACAAAGTTGTTTGCCAAATTTCATAAAAAATATGAATAATTGAAGAAGGCGTAAACAATCTCGTGAGGGGCTCAACGGTGTACTAGATTTGGCCAACTGGTTGACCTGAAACAAAAAAAAATTAGTTTTTTTCTTCTTTAAATAGATAACATTGGCTAAGACTTGACTGAGCTTTTTTTTTGTCGTGTTACAATCATCAAGGACAATTGTTGAATTATTTTTTCAATTTTTCAAGGAAAAATTACATCATTATTGTTAATAACTGAGCATGGCTGTTACGCATATGAAAAACAGGGAAAAACCCAATGGATTTCTTTTCTCCTGGAATAATCATGAAACGTCAGGGAATTTTGAAAATTCAAATTTTGAAAAGTATTTTGAAAAGTATTTTGAAAAGTATCAAAATGAATCTTATTGTATATTTCTAATATTTATATTAATCTTCATTATATACAATAAAAAATTGTCAGTGCCAAACATTGAAAAATTCAAAAACTAAAAACCAATTTACTCTAAAGCTACATTTGAATTCGATTTGTCGAACCACGCCATTATAATTGTAGATAAGTGTTTATATTTATTTTCCATTTATTGGCACCGACATCAAAATTTCTGTTTATGATAAACAACAGGTTCTGTATTTCCTTTTAATATATGTTTTTTACTTTCCAGTGTTTAAATTAGTTTTCGAATTTCGGTTTTGTTTCCATTTTATTTTACTATTTAACATTTTCATATATTTGATCTTAAAAAAAAATGATGCTCTTCATTTGACCCCAATCTCCCTGAAACATTTGCAAAACCTGTTTGGAAAATTTGGAAAAGGCAAGGAATTTCTGAGACGATAATGTGTAACAACCGTGCTAATAAAAAAATGTTAAGAAAAACGTCGGTCAAGACTAAACTACTGTCGCACTGAACAAGTGTACCCAATTGCAAGTTAATCCGTTTATTCGTTATCGAGAAATCGTGTACTTCGTCTTGAAAAACATAAGTAGATATACAAGGAGAGTTCCGGATCAACAACCAACAACTACACATTAGCGACACGGGTGGGGCCGGAGGGCGCGGGGGTGGGCGGCGCGCAAGTGTTTCAGAAGGTTCTCGTAGTGATAACGTCCAATACAAGTATGGTAGGAAAACGCCGGACTTGTATCCCTATAGCTACACGTACGTTCAAAAAATGCCCGACTTCTATCCCTATGGATAGAAGTACCATAAAAATTGCCGACTTCGATCCCTATGGATAGAAGTACGATAAAAATTCCCGACTTCTATCCCTAAGGATAGAAGTACGATAAAAAAATTCCCGACTACTATCTCTATGGATAGAAGTACCGTAAAAAATGCCCGACTTGTATCCCTATAGATACAAGTATGGTATAAAAACGCCCGACCTGTATCCCCCGAACTCTACTAGCTCAGAACGACGAGAGTGCGCTCTCGTTTCATGGTTCCTCCATCGCGTGACGTCATCGGCTGTTCCCCAAAATGATGACGATATCGGATGTTCCCGGAAATGACGACGTCATCGGGTGTTCTTGGAAATGATGACGCAAACATCGAATGTTCTAGAACGTTCGATGATGACGTCATTATGAAACTGGTTAGAGTGAGATGGACAATACAGAAAATGGCGACAGCGATATCCATCGAAAGTGATGACATCATCAAAGCTGACTTCGTTTCGAATACTCTAGATAGTATTGCGTGATAATTCTGCGAATCGTTCATGTCACATCTGTGACAAAGAATTTACCCTACCCTCAGCGCATGTTCTGGAAGGTTTTAGCATATTCGTCATCGTGTTAACAAGGGAGTGGGGGCAAGATCTGTATAAAAGCAGACAGCTCAGTAGCATAGTGGCCAGTGATCATGAAGCAGTTGTGCTGTCTTCAACCATACGTCTGCGCTTATGACGACGCTGTAGTTGAGCATTTTGGAGATGGTGCGCCAGATGCTGTCTACGATTTCCTCAATGGTATACTGGAATTTCAAGGAAACTTGGAAAAAGTGAAACGTAAACGAGAGTGCACCGAAAATTAAGAGATTTGTGCACGGTGTAAATTTTTGCATGGATCAATTAACATTATTGATGAACATGGTCAACGTTTACATTATGATGTCGATGAATTGATTACGAAATTGTTCCAAGTGAAACGCAAAATAGAAAGGGATATATTTTCAGAGCATGAAGCGGTTCACGGTGTAATAGATTACGCTCGAAATGTGTATAATATCGTGGGGAATGTGAAAGAGCTTATGGAGATAATACGCAATGTGAAGAAATGATTTGACAAACATCATGAAATTTGCTTATAAACTACTGAAAAGTGTTTATAAGAATGGAATGGAAGAAATAGAAAACGTTTGGAACCCAGAGTATCAGTATCGAATAAAATCTTGAAAAATACAAATTCGTCTAGTGGCGAGAAGATTCAAATTGAAACAACGATATCTGCACCCAAGTTTCTCTATGAAAAAGGGTCTAGCCGGTTGTTCTCTATCTGCACCCAACGATATCTGCACCCAAGGTTCTCTATGAAAAAGGGTCTAGCCGTTTGTTGTTTTACAAACAACAAACGCGCTGATTGCTGCAAAGACGGCGAAAGAATTCAATATGCAGTAACCGTGTTCCATATCAAGTGGAACTTCCATATTTCCACTTTTTCGCAACTTCGCTGCTGATGCACTTGTTAGATTCTCACTGCTTTCTTCAGTATGCTGATTTCCTCGATTTTTTTTTCGTCACTGAATTCGATGCGCGCGAAATTTATTCGTTTTCGTACCTTTCTTAATGTTCATTTTATAGAATTACTTTCATGTCTGCCCTGTTCGAAGGTTGGGACGTAACTGAATGTAGCACAGTTCAAATACGTTAAAACGAAATGGAGAAGTATTCGAAGTAATTCTGAGAACTGGATTACCGTTAGACTGTTTGGAGCCCTAGGGGACGGTGGTGCCCCTTCTCAGAACGAGCGCGCAGCTGCTTCCCGACCGCGCTACCTGAGCGCGCGGCTTGCTTATAATTCCTATTACTCTGCTAATTTTGGAAATATCAATAAACGGTTTTCACGAGCGTATTAAGAAAGGTCTAAGGAATAATAAAATGAAAAAAATCGATTTCGTCAAATTTCTAGACCAGACTACTGCCTTAATTCTTCAATGAGCTTTCCAGTCAGCTTTCCCCTTCCACCGAGGCCCTTATTCCCTTTTTTTACAATTTCGCAATCTTATTCACATCCGTTTTTGAATATGGTTGGCACATTCTTTTTTCTTCACATCATACGGAAGAGCTTGCACGATTTTGTTGTAAGTTTTCGAATCACCGTCCCCGATATCATTTACGTACTTCGTTCCGTGTAATGCCTCCACTCTTTGGAACATTTCAAGCACAGTATCAGTTTCCATTTTGCCTGCAGAACCGACGTGATTTGCGTCACAGGATTCAGCGTGGTTTTCTAGCCAATTTTGATATTCCTTTGAATCAGTTTTGTTTGGCTTTGTTTTCCACAGAGCACATGCCTTGCAGTATGCAAATTTCACACAAATATCAATAACTTTTTTAGAGTAATAACCGATGTGTGTCGTGACACTATGTAACGAACTAAAACCGCGTTTGCGCCAAGTGCCATCATCAGAAACTGTCAATCCATCTACTTTTCCAGATTTTTTGGCGGGTAATTTTTTTCCTCCTTCACCAGCAAGTTTTAATGGCATTGTCTTTATAGATTCTGTGGCATCTCGAATCTGTCCCACAATAGTATCGTAAAAAGATTGAAAGATAGGGCGCGGCAAGTCCATGAAAGCACAACATTTTTCTGCTCCAGCCAATGACACTGCAAGCAATCACATCGCAAAAATAAATTGACGATTAACGTCGTATGCATTTTGTATTAACGGACATGACGTGATTTCTTTTCGTGTACATGACTTGCAGTTTACCACAATTTTAAATACAAGTCCTCTTCGACTACATTCTCAAAATTCTACATTACTTCCACACAATTTACATTTCACGTTCTCACTTATTGCTGTAAAAACAGCAATGAAATTTATCAGTCTGTACCCGACACTTGGATTTGTTGTAACGGAATCTAGTTGGCCACTGCTCAACTTTCTCGCAGAGCTGCTAGCTCTCGGCTCTTCTCTCTCCACTTCATGTCTATTAGGGGTACCCGATTTCTTCCGTTTCCTATCACCGTTTCTTGTTTGTCCTCCGATGACATGTCTTTTTGGTTTTTTATCCACTACCATACACAGAATACACGATACGAAACGAATGATAGATACAAACCGTACGACTGCCGGAAATCAACTGACATATTCGTGTCGGATTTTTCTACGCTTTGTTAACGGGTTTCTATTCAATTCAGAAACGGGAATTTTCCACCACTCCACTACTAGCAAATACAATACCTCAATCGAAATATATTCCAAGAATTAGGGTTCATAGAGGCCAACAAAGGGTCGCCACATTGCAGACCCATTCGACAGCCGCACATCTGCCACTCGGCGCGGTCGTGCGCTACAAACGGTTTCACATAAAATGCGGTATCTCCGCTTATTTTACAAATTGATTTGAAAAAATTGGTGAGAGCATTCTTAACAAATGGATCTTTCAGAAAATTAAAAAAAAATTACCGGTGTGTGCGGTCTTAAGTCATAATTAAAGTTTTAATTGGTATAAATTGAGAAAGGGTCGGCGCTGTAGTTGCTAGAATTTCGGGAGCCAAATACACGACGTGTCGATTCATGTACCGCGTGTATACAGCGTCGCGTTTGACAGCTCGTCACCTCGAAGTTTATAAAGTGTTTAATGGAGATTTGAACTAATTATTATCGCAGGTGGTTAGGGATTTTGATAACGGAGATGATATATTTTGGTGCGACCTCGGCCAGCACCTTTTCATCGCGGTCCTCGCCCGGTTCGGCCTTCAAAAGGAAATTCTCGTTTTGGATCTGGTAAGTCTAAATGTGGACAAGTATTGCTTGTCCAGAATAACGGGAAAAATAATATAATAAAAATAAAGTTAAAACAAAATAAGCGTTTTAAGCCGTTTTGTTTTTTGTTAATAACGAATTTGTACCGGAGTCAGCTTCTAGGTTATCTCCGGAGAGGTTTACCTTTGGCGAGGAGCTTGGCGAGGGCCTTACAGCACTTCCGGTAAGATTTAAACTTCTCGACTTATTTAACATTTTTATTTACCTACATACCCGAGGCTTCGAGCTCCTTGCCCCGGTGACAGAGACTTCGTCGAGGATTGACATCTCGGCGAGTCTCCTTGTCGCAGCGTTAGAGCTCGTTTGCGTCGGTGATAGAATTGTCACATGGTGTGAATGATTTGATTAGTACGTAACTTATAATATTCTAATGCGCTTTGTGTTTTGTTTCAGGTTCATAGAAGACGCAGGAGCAAAGACGGCAGCAAAAATTTAGTGTACTATTTACTAATTTAGTGTACTTTAGTGGATGGCGTACAACAACACTTAAGAAATTCTGGAATATGAGTTAAGGATGCTACATAAAAAATGGCGACAAGGATATCAGATTACTTATTCCGCAGTAATTTATATGATTGCATTATAATTGTAGGAATTGTTTATGCCAAGTTCGACAAAGAATTCACCCATATCAGGTTACACCAAAGAAATTCCAAAAGATTAGATAAGGATGCAACATAGAAAATGCCGACAAGGATATCATGTTACTTATTGCGCAGTAATTTCTACGATTGTCCCGTAAATGCAGCTGCTGCAGTGGTGCGCGATCATTCTTACAACGGCACTGTCCAGAGTAACTCATTGAGTGTCCTTTCAAATATTACAAAAATGGAGTCGGAGAAGTGTTTAAAATTGATAAGCATCATGGAAAATGCTTATAAACTATCGGAAACTGCATCTACGGAACGAGTGGAAAAAATTGGAACGCAACATATTAGACTATTGAATAAAATCTTGAAAAACACAGATTTGAGTGTAAAATTAAACAGGTAAAAAATTTCAGGCTCATCAACGAGCAGGCGGAAATATTGGCGCGCCTCACAAAGTATCCGATCGTGTTCGTTGGGTGCATTTGGAGTCCGCTTTTCAAAATCGTATACGAACTGGTGCAGTGGTGAAACTTATCCACAAGGATCTGCGATCCTTTCTATACGATGATAAAGTAACCACTGTCAAGCGACTCATAAATATGCTCAACAAAGAAGGAAATTTAAAAGCAAATGTCGTGTTGGCGTGCAAATTTTCCACCGTAAAAAATGGCGATACGCTTGAAGAAACGAAATTGTGATGTCGGGATGGACACTTTTATTATAATTTTGGAGGAAAGGAGTGACTGACTCGCTCCAGAACTCGGTTGTAGGACGGAATAACTCGGTTAACACGGATTGAGCTACTTGAGACGGGTTTATTCAAATAACTGACGGACAGAGATTCGGCGTTGTACTGTATTCGGAGACTTACTGACTATTTTAGCTTAGAACGAAGGTAACTTATAGTGATGGAGTGTGGGAAAATCGAGGTGGTGGGAGGAAGGGCCTACGTGACGTTAGGAACGTTGGCCATCGGTTTCATGAGAACTTGAAAAACCATATTTTCGAATGAAAAGGTACGGCATTTCTAATACGGCTGGCCGGACGTTGTAAATTATGTGAAAGCGCCGCTCATGAAGATCGAGGCGCATCAAGGAGGGCCTTCGTCATAAGCTTTCCAATATTTTGAAAAGCCATGCGTGGGAATGATATTCCAAATGTAGGTAGACGGATGCTATAAATTTGGTGAAGGGCCACTTGCACAGATGTATCAACAGTAAGGGGCGTAGGAAGAAAATAGGGAGAAGAACGACCAAGAAAAAATAGAGGACCTCATTACACCTCCCCCCTTATTTAAGAAAATTCATCAAACAAGATGAATTTTCTTTAAGCCTTAAGGCTGGTGGATCCCCGACGACCTGTTGGTTTCACAGTATGTCTTACATTGCGGTTGCCGGTCATTTCTAACATAGCGCAGTCTTCCCTATCGTAATTAACGTTGTAGTCTAAATGTTCGTTGTTTTGATGAAAACAATTACTGTACACGTTGATACATGGAGAGCAGGTAGCTTTAAATGCTTTGGTAAATAAATTAAATAAGCATCCACATAATCCGCACCTCATCGTGAAATACAAGAAAACCATTGCAGTGCAACCGTATCCGAGGTACTTGATGCTTTCGTAGGTAGTTTCTATAAATCATTTAGTTCGTTTATGTTGTGAAATTTTTGCTGGTTCTTCTGAGATTTCGTCTAAAGTTTGTCCAAGGGCCTTAAGTTGAGTCAGGTCAACGTGCTTAGGTCGTCCTAAGGTCGTCAACTGAATATCGTCCAAGGATACTGAATGGTTTCGAAGAACTTCTTCGAGATTTGGGACTCTAAGAGTCTTATTGAGAATAATGTCAGTTGCTTGAATAACTCTTTTGTCGTAACTAGGTCTTATGAAAATGTGTTCGGTGTGCCCGATGCAATTACCTGTTATCGTTATTTCATTCGTACCCCGCAGCATTGCTTGGTGTGTTTTGTGATCGTCACAACTTACGTAGAGAGTTTCTTCGTATGGGGATGTCACAATCCAAGAAATTCCGGATTTTAATTGAATCCACAATAACTTAATTAGATTTATGTACAGTACTTGACATTGGGAGTCGGATATGTCTGTCGGCTTTTGTAGGATTACCGCTTCACAGCTATTAGGATCACGTACAAAATAGTCAGGATTCTTACGTTTGCATAAACGTCTTGGTCCTACGTTTTTGGAGTGATCGGAGTCTTCCTCATAACTGGGAATAAACATTGTTCTGGCTCCGTTAATGATTATTAACGTATCCGGTGGATTCACATAGTAAAATGTAGTTGATGTGCCCTTCTGTTTAGGGATGGGGATAATACGGAAAACGTCAAGTAGATTGTTTTCTATTACTGGTACCTTAATTATATAAGTAAAACGATTATCCTTTAACATGACGCTTACGTCGCTAATTCCAATAATTGTCGCAAAGGCAGATTCTTCTAGAGGTACGGGAGGAGTATTACTGGATGAGGCTTGTTCCCGAATTGTTTTTAGTGCTCTGACCTAGTCAGCAGGATTCAAAATTTGCGGATGGATTATCCCTTGTTTACCATCGTTTACTCCATTTAAAACATTGTTGATACATTCACTGTATTCGTCTATAAGGGTTTCTAGAAGAGTTACTTGTGCGCTAATTTTTATATCTCTAGTATTATCAGCGACCGCAATATTTAGTTTTCCATAACAGTTTAATAGTTGTTGATTTTCGGCGCGCAATTCCTCCATAGCTTTGGAAAGTGTTGATGCCATGCCTTTAACTATCGCCGTTTGGTTTTGAATTAAAGTACTCATTTTCTTATTGTCAGTATGAAGTTTATCAATCTCATCGTTATAATATTCAGCATAGGAATTCCCTAAAGCTCCAAATAAAAATTTACTAATGTCGCCGATAAAATTGAAAACACCTCTTTTGAGACGGGGTCTATAATCAATTATGTTCATTAAGCTAGATCTTCTTGAGTTTATCCTATTTAACCTTTGTCGAAAGATTTCGATTGATGCTGATTTGGCGCAAATCCTTTTCTCGTCGGTTCCATTGCAAATTGTTGACAAGGATATCGAAGCCATATCCAGCTCATCCCGGTGTAGATTTATTTCGGTGATGTCGACGTAGTTGACTACTGTCCAGGTTTGATGGTAGATTACGGCACTTCCCAGGTTTTCCATATATATGGTGCTTTCGAGTGGTTCCACCCTTAATTCGTCGGATGTAACACGTTACAAGGAGAGGAAGAAGTGACAGCAACATAATGCCTGCACAGAATTTTTGATTAGTTTCTATGATAAGGTTTTAATTTGTTAACGTGGATTAATTTTCTTCTATTATTAAGCAAGATCTCGTAGTTGACGTCTGATGTTTGTTCCAAAATGATGGCTGGTCCTTCCCACTTCGGGACAAGGGGTGTCTTGTCTTTCTCTTGAGCAACGAGGACTTCGTCGCCCTTTGAAAAAATGGGTACGGGGTGGTATATGCGAGCATCCTGGACTGCCTTATCTTCTTCTTTAGCTGCGATTAAATTATCGCGTCCTCTTTTCACGATACGTTCATAATCAGTCCGCAGTCCTTCGAAGTATTGGTCGATCGTTATGTTGGTCTCCGGAAATGGAATCGATTTTTTGTTATAAATAAAAAACTATTAAACGTATTGCTTTTTTGCTTCATCAAACGATAAAAGGATGTCAGCTGAGCATTCTGTCCAAATTTGAAGGCAATCGGTTAAATAGTTTTTGAGAAATCGTGCACACCAGTTGTGAAAAAGCTGTTTCGAGAAAAACGCGTTTAAAGTTGTGAGTACAGTTTATGGGACATATCGAGTACTTACAGTATTTTTAATCTAATCTGCTATGCCAGGGCCATACAGGATGCCTTCCTCGGCTTCGAACAACTCATTCAGTGAAGCAGTTGCGCTTCTGCGTCTTGTTCGAGCCTCTTTCGTTGCTTCGAGGCTGCGTCTCGTTGACCTCTCTATCCGCTGCTTATCTCGCGCATCGACGAATATTGATGCTTGCTGGCCAACGACGATTCCAATCGTCGTCATTGTTTTAAGGACTGCTGTAAAGCCTTCGTTAAAAATCCCTGCGGCCAAATAAGCCGCGATGTCGATCGTTTTCGCGCCACAGTGAAGGTGTTTAGGTGCGGATCGCCAAACGGTTGCGTTGAAGCTTTCGTTGTTGTTTTGAGTATCGCCACCTAAACACCTTTCCAGTAAGTCTCTCGATGACAAATGAATGTAAATCGGCTTAATAGCATTCGCGACGTCTTCATGCAGTGGAGCTTCGTGATCAAATTCGTCCAGAGTTTTTTCGGCTTCGGCAATGCGCCATTTGCACCAGCTTTGTGACCCCGCGGGACAGTACATATGCTGAGGATTTTCATTCTTCGAGATCTTGTGGTAGAACGTTGCCCACACAGCATTGTACATCTCATCAACAGAGTCTGGATGTCTTCTGATAGCCAAACCGTAGAAAATTGTTAATTCTTTTATCAATTTATCGGTTAATTTTCCTTTTTCTCCAAGTTTTTTCGTTTTTTTCACATTTCTCAGTCGCGAGCCCATACGCTTCTCAACGTGCCCGACGCATTCCTTTTTCTTCACGATCAAATCATCGCCGTAAGGTTTGTCTTCCAACAAGGCTTTGAAAGTTTTCGTGTCGCCATCGCCGATGTATTTCGCGTACCGTACTTCATGCATTTCCCAAGATCGTCGGAACATGTCTTTGATCGCGTCAACTTCCATCTTTCCAGCTGACCCATCGTGATTTGCCGTACATTCACTGCTGTATTCTTCGAACCAATCGTCGTATTCTTCGGTACCGGATTTTGATTGCCACTATTTACAAGCGTGACAGTAAGACGATTTCACGACAAGGTCAACCACTTTGCTTGAATATTTGCCGATGAGTGTCGTGATTCCAAACAAGGAACTATATCCTCGCTTTTTCTATGTTCCGTCTCCCGACACAGAAATATCTGTCTCTGGATTTCCGTGCTCAGCATTCTTCGCTTTCTCTTCTTTCACTGCCTTTTTCGCATACAGCTCCCATACAGCTTTGGCTCCACTGTAAATGTTCTCCAAGGAGGCATAGTACAAGGTTGTGCTGAAACCTTGGGATATATCCATCAAGCCACAAAATAAATTTATACCCTCTCTGCCTACTCCCAATAGTCTCATCACAAAAACCATTCTCCGGTTTATCTCACACGATTTGTCATCGACGAGAGGACAGGAATTAATATATTGCACACGACACTTGCACTGCACAACTATTTTAAAACCCAAGCCGCGAGAACTGGATTCGCCAAATTTGATCGGTCCTTTGCATTCCTGGCATATTACGAGTTCCGAGATTTCAGAGAAAACCGATAGAAACGCGATAATGCGATATCCATGACCCGGGTCCGTAATTATTTCTTTGTCTTCCGTTGTCGACAGTTTCTGGGCCGACGTACTTGCAAACGTCGTTTCCGTTTCTCGGGTGTGAATATTCCCAACAAATTTCCTTTTTTTTCGGTCTAGCAGCACGACTATGAGTATCACTTCCCTGTTTTCGATCCATGATATATACGTCTGTTACCAGTAAACTCTCGTTCGAGACTGAGCGACTCTCCACCGAATATTTCGATCTCGCACGACCGTTAGGACTCGTCCTTTATTGAATTAAATGCCTATTGTATGCTGTCCCGTTATTTTTATGGTCCGCCGAGCAACAGATTCGGGCAGCTGCCGGGCGCGCCGACCCCTGCCGTGTGACAACGAGCGCGCGGCCACCGCGAGTCGACACGCAGGTATAAAATCGCTTATAACTTTGCCATTTTTGAGAATTTTAATTTGAAATTTTGCACACATATTCTCAACACTTTGAAGAATATGAAACAGCGAAAAATTGATTTTTTTGTCGAAAAAAAAAAGAAAATCCCCCCTTAATAAACTTCCGGTAATACCCAGCCAGTCCTAGGAATGGCTTAATTTGTTTTTTATCGTTTGGCCTAGGAAAGTTCTGCACTGCTTCAGTTTTCTTCGGATTTGGTTTTACTCCTTCCTCTGAAATTACGTGTCCCAAAAATTCTAGTTTGGGTCGTAGAAATTCGCACTTTTCGGGCTGTAATTTTAAATCCGATTCGCGAAGACGAGTCAATACGTCAATTAATTTTTTATTATGTTCGTCAAGTGTTTGTCCATAGATTATTATGTCGTCCAGATATACAAAGCATGTGCGTCCGATTAACCCTCGCAACGCGTTATTCATCATGTGCTGGAACGTTGCAGGCGCGTTCTTTAACCCAAACGGCATCCTGTTGTAATGGTAGTGGCCTGATTGTGTGGAGAACTCCGTTTTGTGTTTGTCTTGCTCGTCCATTGGGATTTGGTGGAATCCTGAGGCTAGATCGAATGTGGCGAAATATTTCGTCGATGCATGGGAGAGGACAGGCATCGTGGGTGGTTTTTTCGTTCAATTTTCGAAAATCAATCACGATCCTCCATTTCTGTTTCCCTGATGCATCCGACTTCTTCGGTACAACCCAGATTGGTGAATTGTACGGCGAGTCACTCGGCTCGATTAACTTATTTTCCAGCATTTTGTTTACCTGCCGGTCGATCTCTTCCTTGTGAACTGGCGGGTACCTGTACTGTTTCGTGTTCACAGGTGTATCGTCGCACGTGATGATGCAATGCTTTACTGTCTTTGTCCGTGGCAGTGGGTCTCCAGGTAAGGAAAATACATCTGGAAAACTGCTGATGATATTGTGATGTCGAGAAATGACACGAGTTTTAATTGTGGTAACCTTTTTATTTCACGGTTTACAAAACGGTCTGCCAGTCCGGCTCCGAAGCGCGGTCGTGGCCCGAGAGACGCGGTTGACACCAGAAATTGAACAACGAAGGTTAACAGCTCTTCACTGGGACAGAGTCACGAATTGAATACCGCGAGTGTATCGCGGGAGGTGTTTTTAAAGGGTCGAACGGTGGGAAAAATGGTCGTGGTGGGGAAGAATTTGGGAAGGGTCTGGAAAGTTCGGCGGGAAAAATAGGCACACGGGTGACTAAATTCCAGGAAAGGCAGGCGGCTGATTAGGCGGGGCGATTAGAAGAGGACTCTGGAACCTTCGGCGGAGAATGGACTTCGGAGTTGTGTGACTGCATTCCGGGAAAGGCGGTTGTTTGGTTAGGTGCAGAGTGCATGGGAAACTAGCGATAAAAGGGGTCGCGGGAAAGGAATTTGGGAAAAGTCACGTAGGCCACGCAGCTGGCGGGATTACCATGCAGGCGACAATAAATGCACTTCGGGACTCGGGAGAATGGAGCGCGGCGTCGAGCGGAGCCGCGGGGCAGGAAGCGATAAATTAGGCACGCAGGCCCGTGAGTCAGAGGTACAGAGAGCAAAGGAGATGAAAAAAATAGGTAGTGGAAAGGGACTCGTTACACCTCCCCCCTTATTTTAGAAAATCCATATAGCGGTAAATGGATTTTCTACGCCTTAGGATAGTGCGGATTACGTCTAGTGGAGTGTCTTACAGTTGAACGGGTATCGAGAGGTCGACTTAAATTGGCTAAAGCTATGAGTTCATCTGGCGGATAGCGGGACTCGTAGTTGACGTGATCGGTGGTGTTCGTGTGGAAACAATTGTTGTACACATTAATGCAGGGTGAGAATGTACAGGCGAAAAATCTCATTATCAGATTACCTAGACATGTACATAGACCTATCTTACGGGCTAACATTAGAACTACAATACAAGTACATGCATAACCAAGGTATTTCAGTCCATCGTACGCGGTTTCGAATAGGGTCTTGTTGTACGTTGATCTCGGTGAGGTCGACGTAGTTGACTACGGTCCAGGTCTTGTGGAACATTACCACGTCGCCCAGATGTTCCATATAGACTGGTCCAGAGATTGGCTCCACTTGAAAAACTTCATTGGCCAGGCAAGTAGACGCGAGCAACAATAGAAACGCCAACATCTTGTTCCTAAACATAAAAGCAATTAGTTTCTGAAATATGGCTTAAGCTTATTCACATGGATTAATTTTTTTCTATTTCTAAGCAGAATCTCGTAATTAACATCGGACGTCCGTTCGAGTATTATCGCGGGGCCTTCCCACTTTGGAGCCAGCGGGGATTTATCTCGTTCCTGGGCAACGAGAACTTCGTCACCCTTGTTGAAGATGGGAGCAGGTCGATGGATGTGAGCGTCTTGGTTGGCTTTGTAACGCTGCTTCGCTGCAACCAGGTGGTCACGTCCTTTCTTCAGAATTCGTTCGTGGTCCGCGCGTAGTCCCTCGAAGTATTCGTCGATGGTGGCATTTGTTCGATGAATGGGAATGCTGTTCGGGACGTTCGGTTTCCGTCCGAACTGCATCTCAAAAGGTGTGAGTCCGATGCCTTCTTGTTTCGCCGTGTTGTAAGCCATGGAGACGAATTTTAATTTCTTGTCCCAATCTTCGCGGTGGTCGTGAATGAGAGCCTTAATTTGTTCCTTAATCGGTCCGTGGGCTCTCTCTAGACTTCCATTGCTTTGCGGGTGGAACGTAGTCGTGGTCATGTGTGAGATTTTGAAGAGTTTCTCCAAGTGTTTAAACGTCTGGCTGATGAAGTTGCGACCTCCGTCGGTGAGAATTTTGTTTGGTGCGCCGTGGATGTAGATGAAATGTTCGACGAGTGCATTTACGGTAGCTTGTGCATCTTGCGTCTTTAGTGGGATCAACGTGATATATTTTGTCAGCTGGTCCTGTACTGACATGATGTACTTGTACCCATCGGCAGACTCGGGAATAGGTCCCACGAGGTCCAATGCGATCTTGTCGTTCGGTCGTTCGGGTGTGTCCGTAATCACGGCTTCGGCTTGAGGCCGCACGCGCACCAACTTGATTTTTTGGCAGGTGTCGCATCTTCGGATGTAGTCTTCGACGTCTCGCTGCATATTCGGCCATGTAGCAACGGCCTTGATGCGGTCGAGAGTCTTGGCTATCCCGAAGTGTCCAGTGGCTTTCGTCCCATGATGTTCTTTAATAATGCGTTGACGTTCTTCCTCTGTACCTGGCTCGTGGAGATCCTTGTCGTACAGGTATAATAATGGGCGATCCTCTCTGGTTGACCAGATGAAATTAATCATCAGTTTAATCCGGTTCTTTATTCCCGGATGGGCGTGGAGGTGATCACAACCGAGGCAAATTTTCGTGGTCGTTTTCACTTTCATTAAGGCGGCTGTGATTCGGTTGAACCAGTCGGTTTCGTCCTCGGAGAAATTGATGAAAAGTTGATCCTCGGCGTCGCTTGGGGCGTCCACTATTTTTATGGCGGGAACGTCCTTCGGTGGAACGTCCTCACTGATTTCGAGGACTACCGGAACGTTTTCGGTCAGCTCGAACTCGATGTACAGTGGTGGATCACTTGTTGAGTCTTCTTCTTGTTCCTCCTCCGCTGGATTGTCGTTGTTGTCGTTCGTGTGCTCCACGTTTTCTTTTTCGTCTGTGTTGTCTTCCGTTTGAGATCGCTGTTGACTTCGGGTGGTCACGGCGTAAATGCGAGAAAGAGCGTCTGCGTTCGTGTTGAGAGAGCCTTTTTTATAAATTGGCTCATACTCGTATTCTTCGACTTTCATCCGTAGACGCATCAGTCGGCTGTTGGTTGGAGGGTCAGTTGCCTTCAGTATCCAAATCAGCGGCTTGTGGTCGGTTACGATTTTAAATTGTTTTCCGTACAGGTACTGGCGGAAATGCTTTGTTGCCCAGGTAATTGCGAGCATCTCTCTCTCGGTGGTGGAGTAGCGCTGCTCTGCCTTGTTGAGAGTGCGCGAGGCATAGGCAACCGGTCGGTCCTTCCCGATCGGTCCCTGTGATAGGACGGCACCGATTGCGTGGTTGCTAGCGTCGGTGGTCAGTACGAATTCTTTCGTGAAATCCGGGTATTGCAGGACGGGTGCGGTCGTCAGAGCGGTACGTAGGAGTTGAAAAGCCTGTTCCTGCTTTTCACTCCAGTTCCACGGTGCATCTTTTTTCAACAACTCGGTTAAGGGTTTCGCAATTCTACTAAAATCCTTAATGAACTTGCGATAATACCCCGCGAGTCCAAGAAACTGTTTTATATGTTTCGGCTCTTTCGGTGTTGGGAAATTCGTCACGGCCTCGATTTTCTTTGGATTTGGCTTTACCCCTTCTTCGGATATCACGTGTCCCAGGAATTCCAGTTCTGGTCGGAGGAATTCGCACTTGTCTGGTTGCAGTTTTAAGTCTGCTTCGCGCAGGCGCTTCAACACATCCAGTAGTTTCCTGTTGTGTTCCTCCAATGTGTTGCCGTAGATTATTATGTCGTCGAGATAAACAAAATACGTGTTACCAATCAGTCCACGCAGTGCGTTGTTCATCATCCGTTGGAACGTTGCAGGTGCGTTTTTAAGACCGAAAGGCATCCGGTTGTAATGAAAATGTCCTGATGGCGTCGAGAAGGCTGTCTTTTGCTTATCTCGTTCGTCCATCGGTATTTGGTGAAATCCGGATGCGAGATCGAAGGCGGAGAAGTATTTGGCTCGCCCCAGTTGATCCAGGATTTCGTCGATACACGGAAGAGGGTAGGCGTCGTGAGAAGTCTTCTCATTTAGCTTCCTGAAATCGATGACGATCCTTCACTTCTTTTTCCCGGATGCGTCAGATTTTTTTGGTACTACCCAGAGTGGGGCGTTGTATGGTGAGTCGCTGGGCTCGATCAGTTTCTGTTCGAGCATGTCGTTGACTTGACGGTCAATTTCCTCTTTGTGTGCCGGAGGGTATCGGTACTGCTTGACGTTAATCGGAACGTCATCGCTGGTTATAATGCGGTGTTTGACCGCTTTCGTGCCTGGCAGTGGGTCGCCAGGTAAAGCGAACACGTCGGGGAAGGACGATACGATGTCCCACACCGGTTCCGCTAGCTCGAGTGGCACGTGCTGTAGCCGCACGTTTTCTTTGAGCGTTCGGATTCTATCTGCCGAATTGTGCTCTTGGATGTGGTGGATCGTCAATGCGTCCGCCGGTGCGTCTTGGCGCGCCTCCGCCGATGAAGGGGTAGGTTCCTCGAAAGGTAGCCCACGCAGTAGATCCACGATAAACCGTTTCGGTTCTTCCGAGTCGTTTATTACGGGCACTCGGGCTTCATAGTCCTTGGCTTCGAACACGCAAGGTACTATGGATTCTGAATTTTCTTCGCTGGTTATCGCTGGTCCATTCGCGATGTTTGTTGGCACGGAGATAAAGTGGATGGATCTCGCCGGGACCGTGACGGATAGAGGTTCGAAATTCAGTCGTTTTCCGTCAAATTGCAGGAAATTGTCTTTTCCGATGCCGATGTACGTCTGATATTTCTCCATAAAAGGGACGCCAATCAGACCGTCCTCTTCCAATGGGAAATCATCAGGGATGACGTGGAATATTTGTTTTCGGCCCTCGAATTCTTGTTGCGTTACGAACAACGATCTGTGTAGATCGTTGCCCATCTTGAACTCTGTGTTCACATTTTTGTCGACCAGGGACGTACCTTTGAGGCTTCCTAATTTGATGAGGCTGATAGCGGCTCCGGTGTCTAGTAGAAATCTCCCTGGTCCTCGGATGTCCCGCATGGCGAGTTTGACAACTCGTTTCGCGCATCCAACGGTGTTAACGCGAGGGATCCCTCCGACGTTTCGACTTCTGTCGTTTCCTCTGGAGGTAGGTGGTTGACTCGCAGAGGGGGGCCGAGGTGGCGGCAGGTCCCGTCGAAAACCCGACTGTTGGGTGGCGGAGTTGCCTCTATTTTGGAGGTCACGCATCTTGGTGCGGCAATCCCGTTCAACGTGCCCGATTCTTCTGCAGTAGTTGCAGGAAATCTGTGGTCGAGGTGTTCCGGATGAGTGTGAGGGTCCTGGTCTCGGAGTCGGAGGCATCGGTCGACGTGGGGCGTTGCCGGGATTTCGGTCGGCGATGTTGAGGCTGCGGGTCATCATTTCCCGCGTGTAGTCATAAGCCTCTGCGGCTTGAGCCTTGGCGATGGCGGCTCGGATGTTGTCCGGTCGCTGTGCGCGCACTTCGGTGGAAATTTCTTTCCGGAGGCCTAGCAGGTACTGTTCGAGGCCCTGCTCTCTCTCATATTCTATTATGAGTTTCCGCTTACTCTCATTTGGCGTAGAGTTTGCGAGCACGGCCAAGACTTGATTCTGGACCTCCAGAAATCGGTTCGTGAATTTCGATACGGTTTCGTTCCTCCCTTGGAACGTACGCGAGCGTTTATCGCGGAAGACGCTGACCGGTTGTAAATTCCCGAATAGGATGCGGAGTCCCTCGTACAGTCGGTCGTACGTGTCGACCTCGTACTCCTGAATTTCACGCGCCGCGTCACCCACGATTTTTTTTGCGATTATCAACCGACGGAGATAATCTTGTCGCGTCACTTGTGGTCGCACGTCCTCGATTGATGCTATAAACGCCTCGACACCGATATTTTTTCCGTCGAATTCTTTTATTAGTTCTATTGCCTCTTTAGGCGTGATTTCCTCGAATTGTTCGTCCGATAAAACACTCGGCGGTCGCGAAAATTGTCCCGTTTCTTCACGCACATCTCCGTTTTTGTCACCCGGCCGGTCGAACACTTTGCCTATCGCGTTTTTGAGCGTCTCGTTTACATTTGAGAGTGACATGGTGTTTACGGAGCTTGTATCAGAGTCCGTCGCGATTTCGATAGGTAGGCGATATTGAGTAAATTGGTTACTCACCGATTTTTTATCTTGGTGGTCCAGAGCTGTTGGAGTCCTTGATGCTTCTTGGTGTTGTCGGTCGGTCCAAGCTTCTAACACTTTGGGCTGGCACACCCCACACTTAGCACCAGTTTGTGATGTCGAGAAATGACACGAGTTTTAATTGTGGTAACCTTTTTATTTCACGGTTTACAAAACGGTCTGCCAGTCCGGCTCCGAAGCGCGGTCGTGGCCCGAGAGACGCGGTTGACACCAGAAATTGAACAACGAAGATTAACAGCTCTTCACTGGGACAGAGTCACGAATTGAATACCGCGAGTGTATCGCGGGAGGTGTTTTTAAAGGGTCGAACGGTGGGAAAAATGGTCGTGGTGGGGAAGAATTTGGGAAGGGTCTGGAAAGTTCGGCGGGAAAAATAGGCACACGGGTGACTAAATTCCAGGAAAGGCAGGCGGCTGATTAGGCGGGGCGATTAGAAGAGGACTCTGGAACCTTCGGCGGAGAATGGACTTCGGAGTTGTGTGACTGCATTCCGGGAAAGGCGGTTGTTTGGTTAGGTGCAGAGTGCATGGGAAACTAGCGATAAAAGGGGTCGCGGGAAAGGAATTTGGGAAAAGTCACGTAGGCCACGCAGCTGGCGGGATTACCATGCAGGCGACAATAAATGCACTTCGGGACTCGGGAGAATGGAGCGCGGCGTCGAGCGGAGCCGCGGGGCAGGAAGCGATAAATTAGGCACGCAGGCCCGTGAGTCAGAGGTACAGAGAGCAAAGGAGATGAAAAAAATAGGTAGTGGAAAGGGACTCGTTACAATATCCTAGACCATTTCTGCTTGATCTGGTGAGATGTGTTCGAGTCGAACGTTTTCCTTCAACGCTAGGATGCGTTCGGTGGAGTTCGTACTTCTTATAGCGTTGACCCGGGCTGCATCCTTCGGTGCGTCTTGGCGCTCCTCCTCAGGTAGACCGGCGATTTCCTCAATAGGGGTACCGTGCAGTTGGTCAATTGGAACCGTTATAGGTTCTTCCGAGTCATTCATAACTGGTACTTGGGCTTCATAGTCCTTGGCTTCGAAAACGTAAGGTACTACGGCTTTTGGGTTATTTTCATCCGTGACGGCTGCTCTATTTTCGATATTCGTGCAAATTTTAATAAAGTAGATGGTTCGTGGCGGAATCGTGATCGACGCCTTCTCAAATTCAAAATGCTTGTCATCGAACACTAAATAATTTTCTCTTCCGATACCGATATTCGTCTGATACTTTTCCATAAATGGAATACCAATCAATCCGTCCTCTTCCAAGGAAAAGTAATTTGGAACGACGTGGAAGATGTGACTCTTTCCTTGAGAATCTTGTTTGGCAGCAAATAAGGATTCATGTTGTTCATTGCCCATGGAGAACGGTGTTTTAATGTTCCGATTTATCTGCGATCCTTCCGTTAACATGTTGATTTTAATTAGATTTGTGGCTGATCCGGTATCGAGAAGAAAACAGACTATTCTGCTAGCTGTTCGTGCGGGAAGTTTGACCACTCGTTTAGCGGATCCGATGGCATTGACTCGGGGGATGTTTCTTGTATCGTAGTGATTGCTTCTCCTTCCGGTATATAATTGACTGTTGTTCGCGTTGTGAAAACCCCATTGTTGTGGTACGTTCCTGTTGGGGTTTTGTAAGTCGTATGCTTTCTTACGACAGTCACGTTCCGAGTGACCCATGCGATTGCAATACCGGCATATTATCGAAGAGAACGGTGCCGCTGAGGGAGTCCCGAAAGATTTGTGATGGGGCGGCTTGCGGGTGTCTGAGCTACCTGTATGCTTTTCAGTGATGTTCATGTTGCGCGTCATCGTCTCTCTTGTGTAGTCATAGGCTTCTGCCGGTTGTACCCGAGCTATTGCCATTCGAATATTCTCCGGTTTTTGAGCCCGTACTTCAGTCGAAATCTCTTTTTTTAACCCTAACAGATATTGGTCGAGCCCTTGTTGGCGTTCGTACTCCACAATGAATCGCCTTTGTGTTTCATCTGGAGTTGAATAAGCTAATATGAAAAGGAGTTGATTTTGTACTTCTAAAAATCTATTCGTAAATCTCGAAACACTGTCGGTTTTTTGTTGAAACATTCGCGATCTTTTGTCTCTCCAAACGCTGACCGGTTGCAAGTTTCCGAAGAGGATTCGTAAGCATTCATAGAGCTGTTCGTACGTGTTTGTCTCGTACTCTTGAATTTCTCTTGCTGCGTCTCCGATAATTTTTTTGTGATTATTAATCGACGAAGGTAATCTGATCGGCTCACTTGTGATCTTACATCTTCAATTGACGTAATGAAAGTTTCGACCCCCAAAGATTTACCTTCGAATTCACGGATTAGTTCTAGAGCTTCCTTCGGTGTTAGCTCTTCAAAACAATCTTCCGGTAACGCGTGCATAATGCGCGAAGCGTTATCTTCCATTTCGGTTTGTGAGTATGAGTCTTTTATTTGGCTGAACGCCGTTTTGATGGCTGCGTTTACGTTAGACAACGACATTTCGGTTTGATCCACTGAGTCAGTTTCGGAATCGGTGGTTATAATTTGCGCTAAAGTACGACGGTATAATTTTTCCAATTGCGTTGAAGGATATTTGCAAAAATTGAAAAAACTGAACAATTTGACGATTAATTTACGCGGTATGGACAAATGTGCCAAAAAAGTGAAATAGCGCCGTTATACATGAGTAAAAATAAGTCGGAAAAGCCTACTATACACCTTCTTATGATCGAGGGAAATATCGGTATGGATGTAGATGATGAGGACAATTTCCAACCAATATACCACTTTGCTTGCATCCGCAATCCACCACGTTTGCTAAGTTCCCAAGTAACAACACTTACAAGAGGACCTTACAGGCTGTCACTCACGGGTTTTGATAAGTCTCAGATATGCTGTAGAGGGACCTATCCGGAGTACTTGAGTAAAGGGATTTTATATAACGCTCTTTAGTTTTCGAGAAAAAACGTTCGAAAGTTTAGCTCGTAGTGGTAATTATTCGGAAAGTGACCCCCACCAGGGAGGGGAATGGGATGTGGTTCGATTTATAGATTTTGACCCCCTAAACACAATGGCGGAGAGAAATCGCGGCGGTCACCCCCCTATAAAAAGTTATGGGGTGTTGAAGTTCAAAATTTATTACTTACTTTTTCAATCTTCGTTCTCCGGAGTATCATCCGTTGCCAGTGGAAACATATTTTTAATCGCCTCAAAAAATGCCGAAATCCGTTCCGTGTATGCGTGGTTTCGTTTGAAAAGAAATTCAGCAACATACGCAGGCCAAAAATTCTTTCGCCGCCCGTACTTTGGTATTGCTCCGCGCAGATCCCTCCACAAACGCTCAATATTTTGAGTGTGAGCCTTTGTCTCTGGATCAACGAAATTCGCATGATTCACCGTGAGATGAATGAAATTTTCATGGCTCAAGCAATTATAGCACGCCAGCAATCTGAATAAATTGTGGTTCCCTCAATGATATGTTCTTTTATTGCGGCCAAGAGCGTGTCTGCATCGCAGGTTTCCACCGGAACAATAAATGTTTCTTTTGTATCCCGATCGATGCGGCCGAAAACCCACTGGCCTGTGACGATGCAGCCCTTATTATTTTTTCTTTTACCGATTTTGGCTTCGTCTATTTCGACAATTTGTCCTACTCCTCCTATCTTTCGCCGTGTTTTTTCCACCCAGGACGAACAAACCTAAGATACATAAATAATTATGTATACCGATAGAAATGGTCTCGAATGGTCCACGAATCGATAATGAATAGAATTTTTCTTTGTTTCACGTAGGGATGATTTGAAGATTTCAAGAACTCTTCATACAATTGTTTTGTAAACTTTCCTGATTTTGTGCAGGTCACAATAACATTTTTGAATTTATCAATCAACGCGTCGACCTTTTTTTCATAATCGGACCAAATCTTCCTGATGGCTCCTGCATGCATAAAAATACGAAAGGAAGTATATTTCCTGACGCAGTTAATGCGTACTGTGCCGTGAAGGAATGACTAATTTTGTGTAAATCTTTTTTCTTAACAAAAACGGTTTTTGCTCCTTGTTCCGCAAGCGACCTGTTGTAAGTTGACTGATATTGGCAGCCGATTTGATCGGTATTAATGACACAATGAAGGTCAAAGTCGGGGATTACTATTCTTGTCTGGATTTGAAATTCTTCGGCAGCAGCCAACACTTCCTCGACGACATTTTTATCGAAAAATAAATACGTTATTCATCATAAAAATTTGAAACAAAATTTGAATTTGGGGATGAAATTGACAAAAATTAACAGGTTCTTGAGGTTTAAACAAGTTCCCTGGCTTATAACATACATTGACTTAAACACTGAATTACGGAAAAAATCAACGAATGAATTTGAAAATAATTTTTTCACGTTGATGAATAACGCGGAATTTGGAAAAACCATGGAAAATGTGAGAAAACAGAAGGATGTGAAACTCGTGACAAAGCGGGAAGGTCGATACGGTGCGAAGGCTCTCATCGCAAAACCCAACTTCCATAGCTGCATCGTATTCGATAATAATATAGCGATAATTGAAATAAATCGCGTCAAAGTAAACTTCAATAAACCCATTTACGTTGGATTTTGTCTTCTCGATCTATAAAAAACAGACATTTAAGATTTTCACTATAATTATATTAAAAATACCTTTCGCGATCGTGCAATGTACACGTACACTGACAGCCCCTTGTACCATTTCAATGTTCCCGATATATATGAATATGTAAAGCATAGATTTACATAGATTTGATACTTCCGATTATCCAGCGAATAGCATGTATGGAAAACCTTCGCCAAATAAGAAAGTTCTCGGTTTAATGAAAGACGAGATGAATGGTAAAATAATGAAGGAATTTGTAGGATTACGAGCAAAATTATATGCATTCAAGGTTTTTGGTGAAAACGGTGATAAAAAACGAGCCAAGGGTATAAAACAATCAACATTAAGAACAATCGACTTTGAAGGTTATAAAAAATGTTTATTCGAAAATCAGAATGTAGTAAAAAATCAGTATTTAATTCGAAGCAAAAAACACAAAGTCCACACTATAAAACAGAAAAAATTAGCGTTAAGTTGGCTAGATGATAAGAGAATTATTGTACCTGATACTACGGATACTGTACCATGGGGATATAAAAAATAAAAAAACACATGTATACATTTCATTGTTTTAAAAAACCTTTATAAATCCTCCTCATTTATCCAACTGCTGTGCGAATTGTCGAAACCTAGCCATTTCACTAGCAGTTGATTCCTACGAGTTTGCACTATTTTTTCCACAAGGTAAATGTCCGGATTTTTGGCTGGAATGAGTCCTTCCTTGGAACATCAAGATTCAGTGAAATATCAGTATTTGAGGCCTTTTAGACGCGATTTCGCCGATTTTCGAAGGTACTTTTCTAGACGCGGTTAAAAAAAATGACGCATATATTGAAAACATTTTTTTTACAGATAATTTATGCACATGGTTAAGTATATGTAAAAAAATCGGAAACATTAACAAATGGCGGAGATATAACATAATAAAGCAATGTATTTTTTTTTTGCGCGCGCGTTGATGGTCAAAGTTCTCGGCATCGATGTGGGTGTCTGAAAAAAATAACATATTTATAATTGCATAATGAATGTATCTTCAGTGTGAACCAACAATATTATTCAAAAAAATTATCATAATAAAAATTCGGAACTTAAAATTTTTTTACTCAATTTTCTGTCGATATTTTATTTTTTATATTTTTTTCGGTACCTTATTTAATAGCATCCTGCGCTATATGTGGGGCCTTCCTCGGCATCTAAAATGTCTCCAGCATGTTTTTTTGTCTTTTCTGGCGGCAATCCTTGCTTCCTTTGTTGCCTTTTCAGATTGAATTCCAGTGGCAGTAAGGCGTAATTCGTCCAGATGTTCGCAAGTCTCCATCGCGTTCGGCCCAATCGTCATACCAAGGTTTTTCATAATTCGGAGAAAGGCGACTGTTCCGTCGTTAAAAGTGCTAGCCGAAATATATGCGGCGATTTCAACAACCGTTAAACCACTCCATGAATTTTTCGGAGCAATTTTCCAAATCTTAGAATCCAAATACTCGTTATTATTGTGTGTGAAGCCTCTTAAACATATCTCCAGTAACTCGTCGTTACTAACAAGGAGACGGCACGACCGTGGGGTCGGGGATTTGGCCGATTTTTTTTTGTGGTGAAAGAGACCTCTAGCACCTCACGTGGTTAAAGTAGTAGGACGGACTACTCGGAAAATTCCGAGAAAAATCGTTTAAAAGTTTCTTACGCGCCTTATGAGTTTAAAATGTCAGGCACCTGTCGAGCTGCCGGCTAGTCTAGACGGTTAGGGCTCGGTCTTTCGTTCGATTCCTCCTTCGGATCTTATTCTTTTTCTTTTTTTTTTGTTATCCCAACAATTATTCAAAACGTTTCACATCCCTACATTCTTATTTAAAATTTATTTACATTATTATTTAAAATTATTTTCATTTTTTCAAAATTATTTTCTTTTTTTTTCCAATAAAACAATTCATAACGGTGGGATTTTTATTTTTCATTGTAAAGTATATGAGGAGGAACATTGGGTTTTTAATGAGAATAACAAAGTCGATTAGGAAAAAATTAATTTTTATTCATATAATAATTATATACAAAAACCGCAGTGGTAATTATCGTAGAAACAAACAAAGCAATAATTTTTGCGACATCTTGCGCAACATATAAAAGCGGATTTTTTACCATAGCAGGGAGTTTGCAATACATCCGTACAAAAACATGTCCCATTAACATTCATGAAAATGTTTGTAGTAACTGATAATTTTTAAGCAAACCAGGCGTATTGAATCATGTCTCAGAATATTCGTGACGATAATTGATAGTGAATTATTGAAAGGATTTTTATACAATCTTCCCGGGAATTAATTTCACGATTCTGCTCTAACAATTCGCTGCAATTTTGCAAGCGCTTTATGAAATGTTTAACTTGTCTGTAAAAGTAAACGTCACAAGGTTGCACCAAGGGAGTGCATTTTGGAGGAATTACTTTTACAGAACAAGTTGGCATATTTTCGTCATCTTGGAAGATTTCATCATACATCTCTGGATTTGTTTGACCCCCCCCCCCCCCCCCCCCAAGAATCAATGAGAAGTAAAAATGTATTCTCCCCGACGTAATTTTTTAAACATTTCTGAAGAAAATCCTTTTACCAGACTGTTGTTAATTTTCCGGACTTCGATGATGTTGCAATGACGTTCGTATATGTATTGGCATAGCCATCTACTAATTTTTGAATACGAGGTATGACATGACCGGTCGCCTCTTGCAAACATACGAAGACATGTGGGAGCAGTTTTCCGGATAATGTTATGGAATATTGTGCGGTGTACGAATGCGTCACTTTATTCAAATCCGACTTAAAAGGCCGAGCCCTAACCGTCTAGACTAGACGGCGGCTCGACAAGCGCCTGACATTTTAAACTCAGAAGTGGCAACTGATGCAGCAATTTCAACTATTTTGGAACCAGCAGGAAGTATTTTTGAAGTGGTTTTCCAAATTAACTGGTTCAGAATCTCATTATTATTTTGCGTAAAGCCACCAACACACCGCTCTAGAAGCACATCTTTGCTAAGTTCCTCATAAATAGGCTTGCTAGCTGACACAACATCACTTGGCAATGGAGCATAATCGTGTTTGAATGATGATAATACATTCATAGCTGAAGCACGCTGCCAAACGCATCATGAATCAGGTCCGCTTGGGCATTTTTTGTGCCGTAGGTTTTGGTCCGTAGAGCTATAGTGGAAGTACGTTGCCCATATAGCGTCCTTCATGTTTTTAACTGACAAGGGGTTGTTACGAGGTTCGCATTTTTGTAATTTTTGCCACTTATCATATTGCCCTCGAATAAAAATTCCTCAAAGCCATTGGGCTAGATGGCCAGAAGTTTTCTTCTCGGCCCCAATTGCGTTGGTAATCTGTCGTTGTTTGTCGTTGATTCAGAACTTTCCTTGTATATCTACTAATAAAGTTTCGCGAAAAATGCATTTAAAGTTTCAGTTATATCGTTGTAATAATAAGATTAGCAGTTATATCGTTGTAATAATAAGATTACCTTCAATCCGAGTGTTCGCCATTTTCACAGTAGCCTAGCCCCTTATTAGTATTAAAGATTTTACCAACGACTGATCTCTCCCTTGCGCATACTGATACTTATTGAAATTCTGATGTAGCTGGATAAGATCGCTATGATGATTTTTCCATGATTTATCCTTCAAGGGTATGTACATCGTATAAAGAACAAAATTGCCAGAAAGCTCATATGTTTGATTCGGTAAAAGTCCAGGAACTTCGTTCTACAGCTTGTCTATTTACGATATTGGTAGATAAAAAAATCACATCTATATAGGTATTTATATATTGTATTTCACGAAGACAATGTTTAGCGGATAAATATTTATATACACGTCCTAAATAATTGGATTTGTGGTTGTGCATCGATGCTCTAGGTAGAAACGATACCTCATTCGGCAAGAATTTCAGCGTGAATAAAAGATGTAGAAGAGTGAAAAAAAAACTAAACTGCGATGTTGTACGAGAAAGTGATTATGAAATAATAAATGATTTGTTGCATCCTTAATTTATCTACTCACGTTTTTTTCCGTTTTTTTCCGATTTTTATTTTTTATTTTGAATGTACATTTATACATTTTTTTACCCAGCTTCGCAACGTTTATAATTTACGCGAGTTTTCCAGGTAAGTCAATAATTCAACATGATTTTTAGTATCCACGGTACAAAGGCGGAGACGCGAGTGTAAACGGACGGGGCGTTTCTACCACCGCAGGGAAAGAGTCCCCAGGAGACGATCCCGATTACCTCAGCCTGGTCGAAATCGTTCACCATCACTAACGGCCCACCCGAGTCACCCTGAAACAATATATCGATTAGACGAATTGGAATAGCTTCAATTCTTTTATTGCCCCAGACTCAAAATATCTTTTACAAAATCTTTCGCGCAGCAATTATTTTTTCGTTGGACAGCATTTCTTCCAATTCATTAAGCGAGATCGGAAAGTATATTTTTTTTTAGTTTGAAATTTCTCTGACAGATTGAACTTCTTCAGTGGGATCTAGAAACAAAAATGGTGAGTTATTTTGAAATTTTATAAGCATAAAAGACAATTGAAATGTGCAGAAATTCTATATTCTTTTTTTTGTTCATACTAAGACACTTTTTAAATTGCCGATTACGATGGTTTGGTGAGAGTAACAAAATGTAAAAGTGAATTGAAAACCGATTTTGAAATCGATTTAATTTACAGAAAATGCACAATACAACAAAATTGAAGTTTTACTTTAAATTGAACCTAATAGAAAAAAATAGAACTCTAAATAAAATATAAAATGGTACATTTAATATAATAATGTTTTTTGTTCATAAAAATCAGAGTTATAGTACAGAATTTTTAATATTAATAAAGTCAGTCAGTTTTTATTTGCCCGGAAAAATTGAACCAATGCGTCCAAAAGTATTTGTGATTTACTCCCAAAGTAAGCCATTTGGATCTACCTATTTTTACTTTCGTTCGAGTGCAAGAATCAGAGGGCCTACCTTGCAAGCTGACAGTGTACCGTTCAAAGGTCCCGTGCAAATGTTCGTCGGGTGAAGGGGATTTCGTCCCTCTCGTCGAAGTACCTCCCCGAGTGCGCGATGACAAACATCGTAGTCCAAAATCGGAAGAATCGCGGATTGGAGAATTTCCGGATTGTGAGGTGCTCGAGTTCTTCCGATGCTGCCCCATCCGGTGAGCATGGCTTTGCCGTCGGGTATAATTTCCGGATAAGGCAGAGCGATCGTGGTCACGAATGGATTTAGCTCGAACGGTTCCTCGACCTTCATCAAGGCAAGGTCGTATGGTGCGACTTCGCTGAAAACGTCAAAGTTGCAACGAATCTCTGGTCATTCGTAAGTAGTTTCGTTCGATATTTCTATATTTACCCCGAATATTCCGGATAAACGAAAGTTCTCGCAACGAGCCGGCTCTGTTCGGTGTCCTCGCGTACGCCGAGTTTGTACTTGCCGGCCAGCACGATGTAACGTCCCGGTGATTTTAGAGGTGACAGAGTCTTGCAGTGACCGGCGGTGAGGATCCATTCGGCTTTGAGTAAACAACCGCCGCATATGTGCCGCGGCAATAATCCGCGTCCGTCGTCACCCCAGTGTATCGATACTTGCCATGGATGAGTACCCTTCTCGGCGTTTTTCCCGCCGACTATTCTCGTCGGCCTGCTCGCCAACAATTCTATCCTCGAACGGGCCTCGCAGCAGGCTATACCGGCGACGATCAGGATCGCGGTAATTGCCGCGTACATTGTCACGTTGTATTACTTCTACGAGGAGGCAACCGAGTGACGATGCAATAGAAATAATTGCACTGGCCTCGGTATATTGCGCGACGGAACAGACTCATTTTCGATCGACGAGGTGAGAGTCTCGTGTTTCGCACGAGCAACTTGGCATCGTGATCCTCGGCAAACCAGATCAAAAGTCCGGATCCGGTGGAGGCGGTTTAGCGCGCTACCATTGAGAGAGCCAAATACGTCAAGCGAGTACGAACGTTCGTTTCCGTTTAATGTACCGGGTGAAAGCGCCGGGTGATCGCGCATGGCCATGTTGGTCAGTGAAGCTGTTAATGAAGTGTCAATAACGTAGAGAGAGAGGAAGAAACGAGGAACATTGGACAAAAATCATTCTTCGATCGCTTCATTGATAGTTAAAGGACAAAAAAACAATTGGGGTTATAGCTGAAAGTATTATTGTTGGGCGGTGAAATGTAGTTCAGTTTTTTTTTTCATAGTTGCTCGGATCCAATCGATGAATTCGGCAACGCTAACGTAGACGGGCGGAATACCCCGTCCACCGCAAGAAGGCGAGCCCCAGGCGACCACCCCGAGCAGTTGGGTAACTCCGGAAGGCTTTTTCTGAGAGAGCGGACCCCCGGAGTCGGTCTGGCGAAAGAAAAACAATAGTGGACCATCCGATTCGATTTTCGTGCCGGACTGGTTCATTAATTAGCCCTAGGAATGTATAGAGTGGGGTTAGACGGAAACCGGGGGGGGGGGGGGGGGGGGATCATACCGTTCCCGCTGGGTTTTGCTCTGAACTTTGGTAGGCTGATAGAGCTCACAGCCTCGATCAGGGCCAGAGGCATTTTTTAGCTTCAAGAGGGCGAGATCGTAGGGAGCCCCCTTCCTACGGTATAAACATATTGGAAGCGAAATGTTTTTTTTAAATCTCAATATACATTGCAGTCTTCGAGTCTGTCATGTGTCTGAAGCAGTTTGCGAACCAACGGATTCAAACTTCGCTTCGAAATGACGTTTTTCCGGCTACGTAATTTCTCTGCTCATCAAAATGTATTCCAAACCAGGGTAATGGAAATATGAGGAAGTGATTGCAATACCGAGTCGCGACTATCGAGAGTGATACGGTGAGACGAATCAGAGACGAATTGGATTTATAATTGGAACATTGTCAATCTGTAAAAAAATCTGGTTATTAAGGGGTTATTCCACTCTAGAGGCCGTAAAAACCGGCTTTTGGGGGATTTTTTCTCGGAAAAATTCTAAAATATATCGAGATTACAAAAAAGGGTGTTTATCATACATATCAGTGACTGTATACAATAATGTTTTTAAGCGATCAATTTTTTTCGATACTTTTGGCCAAATGGCGCACTCTAAAACGGAAAGTGAAAAATTTGCCTAAAAAATCGTCAGATAATTGTCAATAACAAATGAACTATGGAATATAAAAAAAAATCCTACGTACTTCCGTAGACAATGTATTTTTCAAGATATATTCAACATTTCAAGTGAATCGGATGAAAATTTTCTGGGTTATGTTTCCGGCCAACTTAAAAAATGCAGTTTTGAGATAACTGCACAGCCGCGATTTTTAAATTAATCGCTTAAAAAAATGATTGTATACAGTCACTGATATGTATGATAAAGACCCTTTTTGTAATGTCGATTTGCTTTGTAGTTTTTCTGAAAAAAATCCCCAAAAAGCCTATTTTTCTGCTTTCAGTGTGGCCTACGGCCTTAAGGGGGTTTGGCTGCTGTGAACATGACAAACGCTGGTTCGTCGCTTGGGGCAACTCAAATTGACGAGAAAGGTACAACATACGGAGCATGAATCGCAGATTGAAGGTAAACTTATTATTACAACGATAGAACTGTCAGTCAAACTTTAAACGCGTTTTCCCCGAAACTCTGTTTTTCAAAACGGTGTACACGATTTCTCGACATCTAATGAACGGATCGACATAACATTTGTCACACGTGTTTAGTGTAATAGTAGTTTTGTCTTACACGATCTTTCTCTTCTTAACGGAGACTTTGTCCTTGGAGTGCCATATTTCAGGTGTTTACATTTTATTTTTTTTAAAGGAAACGAGTAAAGCTTTTTGAGTGCGGTTTTTTTCTTGCTTTTATTCATGATATACAGAACGTTAAAAAATTTAAAAAAAAAACCAAAATGGCGGCCGTTGCAGCTCCGCGAAAACAGGTCCTCAAATCGCGGGAGGTAAACGGTTGACATCACTGCCCCCTCTTTCTTGATCGGAAACACAAATTCAAAGCATATTATCAATCTGTGACCCTTTGGTCATGGAATGACGGATGGGTTTTCCGTTTAGTACAAATTTCGGAAAATGGGGGCAATTCGGCAAAAAAAAACGAATTTTCGCTTTTTTTTCGCATAAAAAGATAAATAATAAATGCAAAAATGTATCTATAGAAAAAATGATCCGTCATTCCGTGAAGACATATTTTCTGAGTATACTCTCCAAATTTCAGGTCGATATGTTAATTACAGCGGTCAGGAGAATGTCAGCCATTTTTAAAAACGTGTTTTCGAGAAAAACGCGGTTAAAGTTTTGTAATGTGTTTACACAAATGTGTTTATAATTACCGCTAATCGGCAACGCCTGGTCCATAGAGGCATCCCTCCTCTTCTTCTAGCTGCTCATGTTGAGCCGCTAACATCTCCCGCTAACTTCAAGGACAAAGTCTCCCTTAACATTTTTTTTCTAGTTATTAATAATAATGATGTCATTTTTCCTCGAAAAATAGAAAAAATAATTCAACCATTTGTTTCGCTGACTGACACACTATAACAAAAAAAGCTCGGTCAAGTTTTAGCCAATATTATCTACTTTAAGGCGGCTATCCCATGTGACAGGTCCAAAAAATCGAAAAAAAAATGTTTACGCAAAGTGCAAAAAATGTGTGCGTGTTATATGGACCCGGCATAGCAGACTAACGATGAGTCAACATTTTCTTTGTGTAGTTAACGAGTTGTTCTCAAAACTGTATTTCTCCAATTGGCTTCCATCATATCTCAGAAACTATTGAACGGATTTCGCTCAATTTTTTATGGTATATCCAGCATAGTTCTTTTTTAAGCTGAAAAAGTCGAAAAAAAATGACGTAACTTGCAACTTAACTTTTAAAACCGTGCCAAAATTTCGATTTTCGATGTTTTTACTTTTAGTTCCGGCAATAGCCTCAGGTCTACAAATTTAAATGCCGTTTGATTTTATTATTTTAGATGAGCTAAACCTCCGGCATCATGGCAGCCGTCAACCAACTTTTTTTACATACGAGTGTCTTCCGAACCGTGTAAAGTCGATTCAACTCGTTATTTTTTTTTTTGATAAAATTCTGAGGGACTGTAAAAATGTTAATAAAGGCGTGGTAAAAATTCAAAGACAGTGTGTTTTAATGGTTAATAAAAAATAGCTGTCACATGGTACGACTCCGATGAGAAAAAACTCGTTTTTTTGTTTTACATAAACCGGGTGGCCAAAATCAAGTACACCGTTGAGCCCCTCACATTCAAAGTTCCTTCATGGGATTGTTTATAACTTCTTTAATTATTAGTATTTTTTAAAGAAATTTTGAACGGAACTTCCTTAAGGCGGGATGTACATTAACAACGATCAAAAACTCGATTTTTTTTCTCTTCGAACGATAGAACTATATATGTAGAATATTTGCCTAAAGTTTCAAAGCAAAATTCGAAAAACTCCAAAAGTTACAGCCCGTCAACGCTGTGCCTCACCGCTCGGATTCGGAGCGGGCGTGAACTTCGAACGCATTTTTCTCAAAACTGCGAAATTGGCGTGTAGGATTACTCAAAAACTATTAAGCCGATTGAGTTGAAACTTGGTAGAAATATCGATAATACTGGTGCCGTCTACTTGACGAGAATTGTTTTTGAAAAATTGAAAAAAAAAACTACTTTTTTAATCCACATTTTACAGAAATGTTGCGTGAAATGTTGATTTTTTTTTGTAAATGCGTGCCATTTTCTTAAATTTGCATTTTCTTCATTTTAATTACCGTCACATAGAAACTATACATGTTCTAACTGAAAAAATGTTTGTACTTTTTTGCAAATCAAAGTCTACGAGAAGCTAGACCGCACGCCGATTCGCAACTCCTGCGGCGACCTAGCTGTAACACTCTGCCACAGCTCCGTCATTTTGATGATGAATTAATAAAAAAAAAATATTTTGTATACATAAAGATCCTATTAAAGTATACCCAAAGTTTGATAATTGTAGAATAATTATTTGTTAGTTTAAAAAAACCCTCAATATTGCTTATTTTTTTCCTGTCTAGATGTATATCCCGCCTTAATGAAAAAAAAATTAATCTGTAAACGATTTTTAAATCATCTGACTTATTCCTTCAAGATGATAATTTTTTTAATAACTCTCATTGTTGGGTTGCCACAGTAGCTTCACCCGTTAATGAGACATGCCAAAGGTCAATCGATTCCGCGCACTTGGCGAAAAACTGTAAATTCAGCCCATCTAATAAAGATCTCTCGAGCCCACGTTTTTACCACAAAATTCCCAAGAATCGCTCGAGTAAAGTTCAACAATGTCCTGCCAGGAAGAAAGTGAAACCCTAAAAGTACGATCGAATGATGTGGTCGCATGTTTCTTCTAATATCTCACTTTTTCCTTTTCCTTTGCCAAGATGGGCCAGATTATTCGTGCCAGCGACAATGTTCCGAAATCTGATAGGGGAACGCGTTTTTCTCAGCGTCCTGACCACCGTATACGCGAAGCGTAGGTAGCAGATCTACAAGTGTTACGATCGATTCAATCACGATGCAATAACAACGTAACAACGCGGCTCACGTGTCGCAAGCTGCATTGCAAAATTGTTTAAACTTTTCATCCTATTTTTCCAGTAAAAAAATACAAAATTCCACGAGTATCGTGGCTCAGTACTCGATAAAACTTTCCACTTGAGCGAGTTTTCCCAAAAAGCTCTCCAATGAATCACTTTTTTCTAAATTGAAAAAGCGCGAAACTCGCATGATTTCTTTGAATAACGAAATGACTGATAAACAATTTTTCCAGATTTTCTCCGATTATTCTGTGTGGGTCGTTCGACTTACTGGCCTGAGCTATAACCAGCAAAAAGCTGGATACTAACAGAAGTTTCGGAGACATGGCGGTGCACAGTGGTTCCAAACGCCGAAAAGCTGGCCAAAAATAGGGAAAATCGCGTTACTAAATATAGGACTTTTTTGTGTGCCATATGTTAGGTTGGTACCTGAACTTTAACAACGCAGCATTAACAATGCCAATAATACACACTTGTTGGCAGCGTGGCGTCTTGAAGTTAAGGTTAAATTTCGTGAATGTCACGTGTTTTCTGACTTGAACATTTAATTTAGACAAGTTAGTGTTAATTATTCATGGTGAAGTGAATTGGTTCGAAGAGAGGGATATCTGAGGTTAGTAAAATACGTTTTGTTTGAAATTTTAAGTGCTTGTACATTGTTTATATATTATTGTTTGTAAATCACAAAATTTCGTCATTTTTATGCCACTTTTACTTTCTCATTTTCTCGAAAGTCCCGCTAGATCCCGGGCTGAAATTAATTGCATATGGTGAGGGCATCATAGCACTAAATTATGACGCTAATAACTTTTGCCCGAATTTGCCCGAAATTGAGAAAATGCAATTTGAAAATTTACTTAAAAAAATGGCTAAAAATATGATTTTTACGTTATATGAAGCCCAATATCGTCAAAAAAAATTTGTTTAAGTTATTTAATGTTGAGTATACATACTACCAATGATTTTGACATTATAAACAATGAATTTGTTATAAACAATAAGTTATTTTTTTCAAAAAACGTAATTAAATTTTTTTTCCAAGTTGATTAAATGTCAAATTCTGATTCAGCGACGTCGAAAACCCCTTAATCAACAAGTGTTATCATTTACAATTATAATCATTTTTTTTTGGTCCGCCATCTTGTTTTTGACTTTGTTTTGCATTTTTTTATGAAACTGATGTCAAATTTCGATTTAGCGACCTCAAAAACTCCTTATAACATCATTTTTTATTGTTCAAAGTTGATATAAAAATTTTTTTGGTCCGCCATCTTGTTTTTGACTTTTTGACTCATTTTTTTCGAAAAACTAACATCAGATTCGGATTCAGCGACCCCCAAAACCTATATATACCCACCACCATCCGTTTTTTCGATGATTTCGATTTTTGGCCAGCTTTTCGGCGTTTGGAACCACTGTGCGGTGTCTGATGATGTCTTTCGTCTCTCCGCACACTTTTTATACATCTTGGAACGACACTCGGATCGTGCGATCGCTGTTGCAGGAAATAGACATTCTGGGACTTCGGGGATCGGATCTTTCCAAGCTCATGCCATGTGTCCCCCGATAAGGACGATTTACCGACGAGTGAGGATGCGATTACCGACTTTTAAATCTGACATTCGAAACTTTTTATTCTTCTTCCGCTCTATCAATCATCCTTCGTTGCGATCCATGAATACATTGAGTAATAAATACTCGATGTACCTCCCATACGTCGAGTTATCTTTATTCTTCGACATTTCATCATGCCTTGATTCGTCCTTGCGTAAAAGAGCGTAACGGGACAGCGAGAATTTCGTGAATGTTCGGTTATCTTTATCGTCGGCGGTATCGTGTCATTTTCCTTATCGCTCGTCACGTCCGTAAATTGAAATATTGCCAAGTGCCAAAGAGTCTCGAAAACACGGACACACAATCCTCTCCAAGAAAAGCTCTCAAAGAAAGTGCTTTCAAGCTATGCGTCTGAAATTTTGACACCAAATTCTTCACGCCATCCTTTATCTTGCTACGGAAGCTTTTTTTTTTAAATCTTCATATTTTTTATAACGTAAAACTGTCGAAAAAAAGGGCTAAATTCGAGACTTTTTTTACGACCCGTCGCCATTCTGTCAATTTTGATTAAAAAAACCTCCTTAGAAGATAGCGGCTTATATACTAATTAATAATCTTTTTACAAATTTCGTTTTCCCTTTCTCCCTTCTCATTCTCGCGTACTTCGACGAACTGATTGGAAAACCAATCTGTCATTGTAGAATTAGGCGCCAACACAACTTTATTTTGAAATTTCGTCGAAAGGACTGAACTTTGCAAAAACAAAAAAAAAATTGGTTTCCCATCTGAGGGAGCACTTTGTGGGGCATAAGCAGGGCCCTTCTGAATCATTGGTAAATTACAGTGGCGGTCAACAAAAATAAATCACAATCTATTATTATACCCAACGATAGAATGGAGAAAAAAATTTGCGCAAATTCAGTAGATTTAGACACTTATACATTTTCTCTGAAAAGTCGTGGCTACGAAAATTGTTCTGCTGGTCACATTTTTTAAGTTTTAACATTAATATTTTCTTTAAACATTCGGTGACCACCTGTTTTATTGTAGTTAGGGAATCTTTCGAATTTTTTACACGCGTTGTGCATTATATATCGGGCATCTGGAGTTATTTCGTCTATTAGATAGAATTGTGGCCAGCGTGTTTTCTCTATAAAGCGCCGTATAAGTGAGGCGACTTTCTGAATCATAATTTTTCGTTAACGGAGACTTTGTCCTTGGAGCGCCATATTTCAGGTGTTTACATTTTATTTTTTTTAAAGGAAACGAGTAGAGCTTTTTGAGTGCGGTTTTTTTTCTTGCTTTTATTCATGATATACAGAACGTTAAAAAAAATAAAAAAAAAACGAAAATGGCGGCCGTTGCAGCTCCGCGAAAACAGGTCCTCAAATCGCGGGAGGTAAACGGCTGACATCACTGCCCCCTCTTTCTTGATCTGAAACCCAAATTCAAACCATATTATCAATCTGTGACCCTTTGGTCATGGAATGACGGATGGGTTTTTCGTTTAGTACAAATTTCAGAAAATGGCGGCAATTTAAAAAAAAATCGAATTTTTGCGTTTTTTTCGCATAATAAGATAAATAATAAATGCAAAAATGTATCTATCGAAAAAACGATCCGTCATTCCGCGAAGACATATTTTCTGAGTATGCTCTCCAAATTTCAGGTTGATATGTTAATTACAGCGGTCAGGAGAATGTCAGCCATTTTTAAAAACGTGTTTTCGAGAAAAACGCGTTTAAAGTTTTGTAATGTGTTTACACAAATGTGCTTATAATTACCGCTAATCGGCAATGCCTGGTCCATAGAGGCATCCCTCCTCTTCTTCTAGCTGCTCATGTTGAGCCGCTAACATCTCCCGCTAACTTCAAGGACAAAGTCTCCCTTAAATCTCACTATCTTTTCATTTTTACCACATATTTATTAACATTTTTAGAGTCCTTCAGAATTTTATCAAACAAAAATAACGAGTCAAGGGGTCCCGGTGGTCTAGAGCTCGAAAATCTTAGGTATATTGCGGAATTTTTTTTTATTATAAAAATAAAGAAAAACCATATTTCAACTTTTCAGGCTTACTATTAGGTTCATTGTGAATACAAAAAAATTATTTTGAAATTAAAAAAAAAAAAATTATTATTTTAAAATTGCCGCTGACGTTGACCCTCCGGAAAAATTGGACCTCGACGATGTTAGTCGTTTTGGCTCTTCTATTCATCTGAAAAATAAAAACCAAAAAGATTATCAATCAGTATCATTGCAGCTATGGCCGGGACGAAAAAGAAATAAAAATTGACAAAATGGCGCGCTTTTGAAAGTGAAGTTCTAAAAGTCAACGTTTTTTTTACCAGTAATTTCATTTAAAAAATACAAAATTATTGGAATAGAAAAATAATTCTAGTCCCGACCATGGCCATTCATGTTGTGAATAACATATCCAAATTTCAGTTGATTCGGTTGAATAGTTTTTTTTTCTATAACATCATGCCGAAAAAACTAGTTTTGAGATAAATGAGTTTAAAGTTTTAGGTACATATATCTGCTCTCTACCTGCTACATCAGCTGTAGAAGCAAGAATATTATGAATATCCTTAGGAAAATTTTACAGTATATTCTCGATATACTATACTTTCGAAATATCAACAACAAAAAATCGATTTTTTGGAAATTCTAGACCACCCCTTAAATCGATTTTACACCGTTCGGAAGACACAAGTGTAAAAAAAAGTTGGTGACGGCTGCCATGATTCCGGAGGTTTCTGCTCATTCCGGAGGTTTCTGCTCATCTGAAACAAAAAACCAAACGGCATTTTAAGGCCTTGTATACACTTGTAGCGGGCGAAGGGATGTGATTTTCTTGATTTCTTTTCGACGAGACAATAAATGTTTATTGAAAAGCTGTCAACAACATCGATTGGTACATATTTTCATGTACTTTCACAATTTTTTTATTCAAAAATACTTAAAAATGGCGGAACTTCAGCTGTCTTCCAAGAGCGCCTTCTTTTGAGCATCAGTTGCGGTGGACATGATAACTCGAGAACGGTTCATCTGAAATCAGAATTTGGGAAAGATTTCATTAGTTTATTGCATTGGCTTGGGCCTGGACGAAGGATTTGTAAAAATTTTGATTTAACAAAATGACGATAATTTTAACAAAAACATTATTTTTTGAGGTGCTAAATTTGCGGTTTTTTGTTACAAAAAAAAAATTTTACGAAATTCGAAATCCTTCGTCCAGGCTCTGGCTATTATCATAAGAAATAAGTGATATAGATTTGCTATGGATCGAATTAATGGTTTTTTAGTAATCGTGTCCACTGCGAAGGTGTTTCTCAAAAAAGACGATTCTGAGATAATCGCGTTTAAGATTAAAGTATGTTTCTTTTACATTTAAAGTTAATTTAGTCATGCTAACATGGAGTCGTCGATTCCAGGGCCGTACAGTAATCCTTCTGCATCCTCTGCAGGCTCTTAAGGGGGGATTGTCTTTTTTTTCGCAAAATTTACCGCTTTTTGGGAATTTTTTTGTGAAGAAAGTATACAACGGAAAACTTGTGAAACTTGGCATATAGTTTTATTGATCTGTTTACTACATACAAAAATTTTTTTAAACAATTTCATCAAAAAATCCGCCTCCCACCCCCCTCGACGCGCGATGGTCCTTTTTTGATGGTGTGCACGATTACAGCCTTCACGTTCATCCTGCAACAAAAACCCAAAAAGCATTTTACTTTAGACACATATATATAGCTATCGTTCGATGAAGGGAAAAAAAATCGACGATTTGGTGACGTTTTGAACTTGAAGTATCGATTTTTCGAAAAAAATTGATCGATTTTTTGTTATAAATAAAAAACTATTAAACGTATTGCTTTTTTGCTTCATCAAACGATAAAAGGATGTCAGCTGAGCATTCTGTCCAAATTTGAAGGCAATCGGTTGAATAGTTTTTGAGAAATCGTGCACACCATCAAAAAAGGACCATCGCGCGTGGAGGGGGGTGGGAGGCGGATTTTTTGATGAAATTGTTTAAATTTTTTTTTGTATGTAGTAAACAGATCAATAAAACTATATGCCAAGTTTCACAAGTTTTCCGTTGTATACTTTCTTCACAAAAAAATTCCCAAAGAGCGGTAAATTTTGCGAAAAAAAAAGACAATCCCCCCTTAAACATTGATTTGATACTGTCTACGAGCCATTCTTCCTTTTCTTGTGGCTGCTTCGTGCGCTTGAAATACCTATAACTGCGAATTTAGTGCACCGATCTTTATGAAATTCGGTAGGAATATTCTTGAAATATTGTACTTAAAGAATATGCAATCAAATTTTTTCCATTTTTCCGACCATCACAAGTTTATATTAGGCCTTGATTTGTAGACCTGAGGCCATCGCCGGAAGTAAAGTAAGGTAAAAATATCGAAAATTGAATTTTTGGTACGGTTTTAAAAGTTAAATTCCAAGTTTCGTCATTTTTTCGACTTTTGTCAGCTTGAAAAATACTATGGCAGGTATCAGAGATATTCTAGTTCGGGTGAGATCTATAGATGTGCTGACTACATCATGAACATTTGAGCGGAATTGAAAAATACCGTTTGAAAAATACCGTTTTGAGAAAAACGCGTTTAAAAGTTCAAGTACGATTTACACAAACGAAATGTTGATTCGCCATTAATTTACTATGCCGGGTCCATTTAACACGCAAACATTTTTTTCCAATTTGTTGCATTTTACACAATAACACTTATGTTTTTATTATCAATAAAAAAGCGAAGTTATAGTAGAGAACTTTTAATAATTCTAAGATCGCAGTGAGTTTTTCTTTCTTCCGAAAAATAGAACCCACTGCGTCAAAAAAATATTTGATACTCCAAAAGTACGCTCCTTGGATCTAACTATTTGTACTTTCTTCCCAATGTAAGAAGCAGAGGGGGTACCTTGCAGGCTGACAATGTACCGTTCAAGGGTCCCGTGCAAATGTTCGTCGGATGACGGGGATTTCGTCCCTCGCGTCGAAATACCTCCCCGAGTGCGCGATGACAAACATCGTAGTCCAAAATCGGAAGAATCGCGGTTTGGAGAATTTCCGTATTGTGAGGTGCTCGAGTTCTTTAGATGCTGCCCCATCCGGTGAGCATGGCTTTGCCGTCGGGTATAATTTCCGGATAAGGCAGAGCGATCGTGGTCACGAATGGATTTAGCTCGAACGGTTCCTCGACCTTCATCAAGGCAAGGTCGTATGGTGCGACTTCGCTGAAAACGTCAAAGTTGCAACGAATCTCTGGTCATTCGTAAGTAGTTTCGTTCGATATTTCTATATTTACCCCGAATATTCCGGATAAACGAAAGTTCTCGCAACGAGCCGGCTCTGTTCGGTGTCCTCGCGTACGCCGAGTTTGTACTTGCCGGCCAGCACGATGCAACGTCCCGGTGATTTTAGAGGTGACAGAGTCTTGCAGTGACCGGCGGTGAGGATCCATTCGGCTTTGAGTAAACAACCGCCGCATATGTGCCGCGGCAATAATCCGCGTCCGTCGTCACCCCAGTGTATCGATACTTGCCATGGATGAGTACCCTTCTCGGCGTTTTTCCCGCCGACTATTCTCGTCGGCCTGCTCGCCAACAATTCTATCCTCGAACGGGCCTCGCAGCAGGCTATACCGGCGACGATCAGGATCGCGGTAATTGCCGCGTACATTGTCACGTTGTATTACTTCTACGAGGAGGCAACCGAGTGACGATGCAATAGAAATAATTGCACTGGCCTCGGTATATTGAGCGACGGAACAGACTCATTTTCGATCGACGAGGTGAGAGTCTCGTGTTTCGCGCGAGCACCTTGTCATCGTGATGCTCGGCAAACCAGATCAAAAGTCCGGATCCGGTGGAGGCGGTTTAGCGCGCTACCATTGAGAGAGCCAAATACGTCGAGAGAGTATGAACGTTCGTTTCCGTTTGTATTACCGATTGGAAACGCCGAGCGATCGCGCATGGCCATGTTGGTCGGTGAAGCTGTTAAAGACGTGTCGATAACGTAGAAAGAGAGGATGAAAAGAGCAACATTGGACAATGATAATTTTCCGATCGCTTTATTGATAGTTAAAGGGGAAAAAACAATTGAGGTTATAGCCAGAAGTATCATCCTTGGACTGTGGGATGCAGTTCAGTTCTTTTTCATAGTTGCTTGGATCCAGTCGACGAATTCGGCAACGCTTACGTAGACGGACGGATCACCCGGTTCACCACAAGGATCGATGCCCCAGGCGACCACCCCGAGCAGTTGGTTAACCCCAGAAGGCTTTTTCTGGGAGAGCGGACCACCCGAGTCACCCTGGCGAAAGAAAAACCATGTAGGATCGTTCGATTCACTTTTCGCTTCCAACTGATTTGCCAATCAGCCTTAGGGATGTATAGAGTGCTCTTACGAAGCACGTGGCGATCGGCGTTCGGTCACCCGCACTGGTGCAAATTTCCTTCGGATGCACTTTCGATCGTACACTGCTCTCGATCTCGCTATTGCATTTCGCGTGGTCGATTATCAGTGCATTAGCTTTCTTCAATATCTTCGACGTGTCGTCACCCGATTTTGCGGTTCCACCGAAACCGGAGATCATACCGTTTCCCTTGGCTTTTGCTCTGAACTTCGGAAGACTAATGGGGCTCACAGCCTTGTTCAGGATCAGAGGCGTTGTGAGCTTCAAGAGGGCGAGATCGTAGGGAGCGCCCTTCCTGCGGAATAAACGTATTCGAAGCGGAATGCATATTTTTAAAAATATCAATATGCATTGGAGTATTCGAGTCTGTCATGTGTATGAAGGAGTTTGTCAACCAACGGATTCGAACTTCGCGTCGAAACGACGTTTTCCGGCTACGTTGTTTCCTCATAGTTGGCGCTTAATACCTCTGGTTAAAAAACGTTCTCCAAGCCAGCGGAAAATACGAGGAAGTGATGCCGAGACGGACTCATGATTATCAACGGTTTGTTTGGATTTCAGAGACGCATTAATTTTATAATTGATAGATTGTCAGCTTGTTAAAATAAATCTGGTTAATTAAGGAGTTAGGGTACTGTCGAAATGGCGAACGGACGTTCGTCGCTTGAGGGGTTAGGCCACAGTAACGGGTATGAAATCATGTGCGAATTTAACAATTTTTTTTTTCGTATGAAAAAGTGATTCACTAAAAAAAAATTAATTACACATCCATTTAGTATGAATATCAAGCTGTTAGAAAAAATATTAATTTTTTTTCGATGTATGATGTACTGGAAACTTCTCGGAACAGCTTTTTTCCAATTGGCGTGACGAATAACTTCAACAATTTTCATTTGATTTACTTCAAATTTAAAAGTTATGCTCCTAATTGCATTTCGCAGAGAAGTACGTACGAAATTTCTGATTAATCGAAAACTTTTTATTTTATGAGCAGTTATAACCAAATTTTTCACCGAAAACTCATTTCTTAAGTTCAAATACCTACAACTTTTGAATAAAACAATGTTTTTCAAACTCCGTGCTTACTTCTCTAGGTACTCTAATGTAGATGGACGAGAATTTTTGTTTTGTGTTCTAGGTAAAAAATTGTGGACGCTAAATGTCACCCCGCGGAGCGCCTAAAAAAAAGATAACAAAAGAAAATATTAGCAGTCGGCCATTTTGTATATCGAAAAAAATATATATATTTTCTAACAGCTTGATATTCATACTAAATAGATGTGTAATTAATGTTATGAGTGAGGCACTTTTTCATACGAAAAAAATTGTTTAATTCGCACATGATTTCATACCCGTTACTGTGGCCTAAGGCCTTAAGGTGGTACCTCCACAGAAGAGTTGAATTGAGAAATGGTTGAAATTTGACATATACGTTATTTAATACATTATCCAAACATCTGTGCAATTTGAATAAGTTTGACCACCCCAAACCTGAGATATTTACACTTAAAGTTGGCTTGGTTTACACGTAACAAATGCGTTATGATGGGCAAACAGAGCATCATTAATTCTACCGTCAAAATAAAAATTAAGAAATTGATAAAAAACGAGGATCAGCTACAGTAAGATATCACGAATAATGTGAAAAAAAATGAGAATGATTCACCATCTAGTTTCCAAGATATAACCATGAGAAGCCTTCACAATTTTGGTGCAAAGCCTGGCAAAGCCTGGAAATAAAACAATTGGGGCAAAGCCTGGACAGTCCCGGCAAAAAGTTTACTGGCAATGGTCGATCAAAAACACAATACAAAATATATTTTACGGCAATAAATGATATCCATCGTATTATCTACTAGTACCGAGTCAATATTGCGTAGTTTTTAATTTTATTCATTACTAATTAAACCAATTATCAATCTTTTAAACATGAACATGGTATGTAAACTTTTGGTTGAGATTTCCGCAGAGGAACTACCTTAAGGCAAGTCAAGTCGAAGTGGAAGGTCCACCAGATGGTGCAGGAATCGCAGATGGAAGGTAAACTTATGATTGTAACTATACAGCTGTTAGTAAAAGTTTAAACTCGTTTGTCTCGAAATTATATTTTTCAAAACGGAGTACATGATTTCTCGACATCTAATGAACGGAAATGTTGTACACTTGTTCAGTGTATTAGTAGTCTAGTATTGACCGGCATTTTTCTTCTTAATATTTTTTTCATTAGTTATTAACAATAATGATGTCATTGTTCCTCGGAAATCGAAAAAATAAATCAAATTTTTTTTACTATTGACACGATAGCAAGAAAAGCTCGGTCAAGTCTTAGTCAATATTATCTATTTTAAGAAAAAAATATTTTTTTCCTTTTAGATCAATTGGCGGCCAAAATCGAGTACGCCGTTGAGTCCCGTCCGTTCAAAGGTCCTTTATGAGATGGTTTATTACCTGTCAAATTATTAAGGGGCTCACCAGTGTGACACTTACAAAATCGATTCTTTTTTGCCTTTTTCGACAGTTTATACTTTCAAGAATATCCTGTAAAATGTAATCCTGTAAAAATATAATATCCTGTAATTGCAAAAATCGATGGTTAAATGTTTAAACGCGTTTTACTCGAAATGAGATTTTTCAAATTTGCTGACATTGTAACTCGAAGAACAATTATCCGATTGACTTGAAATTTGAACTGAGCACTCTTGAATATATTTACTCTACAACGACCAAGGATATATTTGATTGGATGAAAATTGACGATTTGGCATTGAAAAAAACGACCATTTTATAGGCAAGAAAACAGACTTTTTTTTCACAACTACGCTATTTTGTTAGTTTTTGATATTTTTCGAAAATCCTACGTGATTTTACGGGATATCCTTTCCAGTTTAACGAAATTTTTTCCTTTTTCCGTTTCGGCTACTCAATCGGCCGGAATCATGTCAGCATTGGAGGAACTTTTTTTTGCGCCTCCGAAGGCAGCGCATAAGTCGCTTGGATCTCAATATTTTTCTATGAAAAAATTATGCAATATAGGTCAAATATAGCCAAATGTATTCTTAATTTTCCAAAACATTTAATTGAGTACTTTTCTTCCAAAAAATTGCCGAAAATCATCAAAATTTTTGGCGTTCACACTGGAAAACCCCTTTAATATTCTTTTAAGAAATTTGATATACAACTTTGTTAATGTACATATAAATAAATGTCCAAACGATCTTTCAATCATCTCACTTATCCCCTCAAATTTTTTTTAATATTCCTGATTTTCGCGTCGTCACAATAGCCTAACCCCTTAAACAAGTTTGGCCAAAGTCCACAAATTCAGCCCATCTAATGAAGATCTCTCGGTCCCACGTTTTTAACACAACATTTCCGCGAATCGCTCGAGTACAGTTCAACAATGTCCTGCTAGGAAGAAAATGGAAACCTAAAAGTACTATCGAATTACGTGGTTGAATGGTTTTTTTTTCGAATATCTCACTTTTCCCAAGACTCGTGCAGGATCGTCTTTGCAACTGGTACCGTTTGTGCGTCTTTGCCAAGATGGGCTAGATTATTTGTGCCAGCGACTACGTTCCAAGGGCTGTCTTCTATATCGTCGAAGCAATGCGCCGCGGTGAGAACCCACTGGTCGCTCAGTATAGAGCCACCGCATATATGTTCCATTTTACCCGGCGTATCGATGATGGTTTGGAGCGAGATCTGAAAGGGGAACTCGTTCTCCTCAGCGTCCTGGCCACCGTACACGCGACGCGTAGGCAGAAGTTCTACAAGTGTTACGATCGATTCAATCACAATGCAATAACAACGTAACAGCGCGGCTCACGTGTCGCAAGCTGCATTGAAAAATTGTTTGAACTTTTCATCCTATTTTTCCAGTAAAAAAATACGAAATTCCACGAGTATCGTGGCTCAGTACTCGATAAAACTTTCCACTTGAGCGAGTTTTCCCAAAAATCTCTCCAATGAATCACTTTTTTCTAAATTGAAAAAGCGCGAAACTCGCATAATTTCTTTGAATAACGAAATGACTGATGAACAATTTTTCCACATTTTCTCCGATTATTCTGTGTGGGTCGTTCGACTTACTGGCCTGAGCTACAACCAGCAAAAAGCTGGATACTAACAGAAGTTTCGGAGACATGGCGGTGTCTGATGATGTCTTTCGTCTCTCCGCACACTTTTTATACATCTTGGAACGACGCTCGGATCGTGCGATCAATGTTGCAGGAAATAGACATTCTGGGACTTCCGGGATCATCTTTCCAAGCTCATGCCATGTGTCCCCCGATAAGGACGATTTACCGACGAGTGAGGATGCGATTACCGATGTTTAAATCCGCCATTCGAAACTTTTTATTCTTCTTCCTCTCTGTCAATCATCCTTCGTTGCGATCAGTGAATACATTGAGTAATAAATACTCGATGTGCCTCCCATACGTCGAGTTATCTTTATTACTCGGCACTTCATCATGCCTTGATTCGTCCTTGCGCAAACGAACGTAACGGTACAACGAGAATTTCGTGAATGTTGAGTTATTATCATCGTCGACGGTATCGTGTCATTCTCTTCATCGTGCCTCTCGCCCGTAAATCAAAATATTTCCAAGTGCCAAAGATCCTCCGAAACACGGACACACAATCCTTTATTTTCATTTGCACGGCTAAGCGTGCTGTGCTAACAACTTCATCTTGAAATATCGTTGAGAGGACTGAACTTTGCAAGAAAAAAAAATAAGATCGTGTCCCATTTGAAATTGGATTCATCTCGAGCATCGATTGAACAGTGTCTCCGACCACAAATAATTACCTCAGAACGAACATTTTTTTCCCTTATTCCGCCGAGTCTTTCGCGATAGCGTCAACGCTACGCACTATTGATATCGCGAATTGCAGTCCGGCAAAAATTCACGACTCGAGCGTAGGTATAACGATGCACTTGAATCGATAAGACTTAGACATTATTTATATATATTTATATATTATATAGAAGATATTGTTCATGGTCGGTCCCTCGTTTAAAAAATTTCTATAAAATTGTACCCTGTGATTTCTCCGTATATGCATATATAGGGGAGGGGAGCCCAAAGTGGGCACTCTAAGAGAAATTAAGGGGTGAGATGTAGTCAGAGGCGTAAAAAAACGAGCATTTTCAATGATTTTTTTAATGGTAATTACGTTTGTTTTACAAAAGTGGTTACACAGACTTTTTATGTTATATTTCAACTTGACTTGTACAAATTTTCAAAGAAAAATATTGATTATTTATAAAAATATCGCATCTTTGTCGAACCCCCTTTGGCATGTAGTGCTCGGCGGTGACCATCATAAAATTTTACTGGATGATCTCAAATGTAAAAAAAAAACAAAAAAATCATGTTTAATAATAAATCTAGTCCTTAATCGAAGCTTTTTTTTTTCAAAAATTAACAAAATGGCGGCTTCCGATAAATAACTTTCGATTTTCGAACAAAAAATCGCTCGTTTATTGTTAAAAAAAATATAAATTTGCAACAAAAATGAAAATCATTCGATTAAGGACTAGTTTTTAATGCTATCAATAAGCACACCAAATTTCATCAAAATCCATCAGGTGGTTTTTGAATTATAGTGGTCACTGGCTTGAAAAACATAGTTTCGAGAAAAGCGCGTTTAAAGTTTTTCGATGTGGATACGGTATTATATGTTCGTAAAATTTTGAGCTCGATGGATAAAGCTAAACTTTTTTCATGTATTTTGATCCGCTGAATCCGAATATGACAATTTTTCGCTGAAAACTCGAGCATTTATTTCCATATTATTTTTTTATTATAGCCAATTGTTAAAACAATTTTTGAAAAAATTAAAGTTTAAAGTAAAACGAAAGTATTCTTTATGAAATTTTGCTAAAGTTTATAGTTTTTGAGTAATACATTTTTAAAAATTTCTGAAAGAGTTTTCCAATTTTACACTTGATTTATGTATATAAATACTAATTAAAACATTACTTACATCGAATCATCAATTCCTGACCCATTCAATAGGGCTTCTACCGATGTGGAAGCTTCCAAAAATCAATTTGTTGTTGTCTTCAAAGGATTCTGCCTTCCCGGGTATTATCGTTTGCGCGTTTGTCAGTCATTCTCAACGTATAGACATGGCTCCTTCACTAATTATGGGATATCCCGGAAACTATTCATCGGATTGACTTGAAATTTTCAGGGAATATTTTCCAAACATCATACTTCAGGAAAATGTTTAAAAAAATCGATTTTTTGAAAAGTCTGGCTGCATCTCACCCCTGAAAAAAGCAGCTATAAAATGTCATATTCAAACAATTTTTTTTTTGCTATCGGGTGCTAAATGTATCATAGTTTAATAGTACACTGATACATTACCAGGAAAACTTCAAAATCCGAATAATGAAATCAATTTAAAAACTTTAAGAAATGCCCGCTTTGCCCAGGGGGGTAGCCTAAAGCGGGCACGGCTTCTGGGCAAAGCGGACACGTAAAGGGTAAAGCGAGCACCCTGTATTTTTTTTCCTGAGATGAGGCTTAAATAAGAAGAAAATAGGGAATCATAGGGGCAACAACTATGAATGTACCCACATATTTTATTGCAGACAAATCCTTATTATTATCATAAAAGAACAAAAACTTAACGTCTCTTCTTAACAGTCAGTAAACTTTATTTTTTTTTTGGCAATCATCACAGTAAAATGATATAACACCAGGGTACAGTCGTGCTGTAGCTGAAAAACCCCGGAATCGGAGAAAATTGGAAGAAGGCTAATTTTTTGACAAGTGATTTTGTAGGAGCCGCGGGTGCTAAATCCAAGTTTGCCTCAAAATCGGGGTGTAGGGTTTTTTTTAGGGGATGAAAGCAGATGGGATGGATTAATGCCAATCTACAACCCCTACGAGGTCGGCGCAGTGAGAAAAAATGTGAAGAAAAGTCCGCGCTTTAGTTTTGTCTGCAGCGCCGAAGTCGTGGAAGTTCATTTTGGGGTGAAAAAGTGGGGCGAAATTCAGAAAAATCAGTTTTAATTCAATAACTCTTTAGAAAAAAATCGTACATTTTTTGTTCAAATAGGAACGTTGTAGCCCTTGAAAAGACGCGTCGAGCGAGTATTTGATCATCACTCTCCGATGATATCTTCACTCCCCAAAAAATGGTTAAAAAACCGCAAAAAAATTGTTTATCGAATGACTTAAAAACAATCGGTTTTTCGGGTATGGTTCAAATGTACGAAATGTAGAGAATAATTTTCTCTATATGTTCGTTGCTATGGACCACTCTTGAATTTTGATTTTCCAACCCCTCTCGGGGTTGGGAAATTATGGGAAATTCAAGGGTGGTCCATAGGAACGAAAATATAGAGAACATTATTCTCGACATTTCGTACATTTAAACCATCACCGAAAAATCGATTGTTTTTGAGTTATTCAATAAACAATTTTTTTGTTAATTCTTCAACAATTCTTTTGGGGGTGAATATATTATTGGAGAGGGATGATCGAATACTCGATCGATGCGTCTTTCAAGGGCTACAACGTTCCCATTCGAGTTATCAAATGAAAACTGATTTTTCAAAATTTCACGCCACTTTTTTGCCCCCAAAATGAACTTCCACGACTTCGGCGCTGTGGACAAAAATAATACCCGGATTGTTCTGAACATTTTACCTGCCGGCGCCGACCTCGTGGGGGTTGTAGTTTGGCATTAATCCACCCCTATCACCTAAAAAAATCCTACACCCCGGTTTTTGCGCAAACTTAGTTATAACACCCGCGGCACCTACAAAATCACTTGTCAAAAAATTAGCCTTCTTCTAATTTTGTCCGATTTCAGTATACAGCACGACTTTGGGTAGGAGGATTTATATATGGTTCATTGCATATAATACACACGTAATTTTCCTTGTCCGTAGTTTGTTTTATTTTGGACCTTTTTGGCTTTTCGTTAGTTTTTAAATCCTTCTTCAGGCTCTCATCTCAAGAGGCTTGAGGCGTCTTTCTTCCATATTTATTTACCATCTGAAAATAATAGTGGATATCGTTAAAAGAAGGTAACAATTCCACTTTCAACCATGTGAAAAACATAGTTGCGTTTTGGTGAATTCCTACATAGATAAATAAATGGGAAAATTATTAAAACAAAGTCACATAGTCATCTTCTATCTTTTATTATCATATTAATTTCATATAGCCATCTGTTATTAGAGCATAGCGGGCACGTGCTCGATTTCCTGCAATAAAGATAAATAAATAGGGAAATTATTGAAATAACGTATCAACTTCCTTTCACGATTGGGGTAGAATATCCATAAGTCAAATATCCATAAGTGAATATTTATAAGTCGAATATCCATATCCAAACAGACCCAAACAAACAAACTCACCGTATTTCTCTACTTCCTCCCGCCATTTCTGGTGCTCGTTTCTACTCAATGCTCACCCTCTATAGTCACTTATCTCTATCTCCCGCCATTTCTGGCCCTCATTTCTACTCTATACTCACTTATGGATATTCGACGACAGTGTCTTTTCACATAGCCATCTTTTGTATTGGGCGAAGCGGGCACGTGCGTGCTTTGCCCTGCCCGCTTTGCCCTTTTGACCCACTTGGCGTTTTCATTAAACCTGCCCGAAAAGTGATTGGAGTACATTTAAGCGAAACACGATGTACATACTTTGCTTCGTGCCCCGCACGAATTACTCGGCGCGGGGCGCGATTCCTCGCTCAGGCCTCGACGGGTGTGCCAAGATCCGGCGCGGCCTGTGATATGACGGGCCGTGGGACCCCACCTGTAGATGTGTTTCGCTTTATTTTTAGTCTCAATTTTGGCATGGGCATAAATTGTATTGGGGTAGGAAATTGGCGTATATGTTCTGTCTTATTTCCCCGAGGGTTTCTAGTCTGAAACTAGGGGCGGTCATGGAACATTTTCCGTCCAAATCCAGAGTCCCTGCACCCGTAAGGGTCGCGTATTCCATGGGTCGTTTTCCGCAATGGATGAGTAGTGTTTCGGGCTCCGGTGCAACGTATAGCCACCTACCATACCGTTCTAACGCAATAATTAACGTGCTGCTTATCTGAGCGACTCTTTGATCGCAATTCGCGTATTTATGTTTGAGCAAAATATACATTGCTACGTCGCACGATGTGCAAGTGTGAGCGGGAAGTGCTGCTTGCTTTGGCAGGCAATGATAATGCGATGCTATGGCTTTACAATTGTCTAAATCGCTTTTTGTCATAGGTAGACACGATTTTCGCGTTGCTTCGATCGCGACAAGATCGTTTTTTATTTCTGAAAATTGATAGCTATGAATTTTTGTTTGCCGGGTACTGGATAAGCCTAGCTGCTTTTAAACTCTTCAGTGCCAATTAACGGTATTTTTACTACAAGTACAATGTATATTTTCGTACTATAGCGCCTACTTCCGGCAACTCCAATAACTTAGGTATTTCCGCGTAATTTATCGCAGTACGGAACGTATGCCCTCTTGGCAAGTTGGGTAAGGCGTCAGTCGAATAGTTTGTCAATTGTCGAGGAGATAAGTTGCTTATGACAACAGCAATTATTTTATGCCATTTCGGATGCGTCTCATGCATCCATGTATCCTGTGATTGCCTTTATTATTCCCCCCAATCCTCCTATCAAACTTCGTCGATAACGGATTTTTTAAATTCCCGTGCTGTCGTATACGGCTTGTAGTTCGCTGTTAATTTTGTCGACCATGCGAGTCGTAGTTTTTGTTACCATATTACAGACTACGTTGAACTTGATTTCTGCGCCGCAGAAGCCTGCTATTTTCTTCATGGTTACGATGATCTGTGCTTCCTGTTCCGCTATTTTCTGTCGATCTATTTTTACTTTCAATTTACACACGTTGCTGGTTATTGACATGGTGCCGATTTCCTCGCAGATAATTTACGGTGAAACCGTAAACTTTTCTATCCCGTACCGTTTTATCGGCATAGGTGAGGCTGACTCACCTTTGCCTCGACCCTAGGGCCAGAGGTAGTGTCCTGTGAAAATAATTCGCGGGGTTAAATCTATCGTACCTATTATTTATTGGGGAATGTATATATATATATATATATATGTGTGTGTGTGTGTGTGTGTGTGTGTGTGTGTGTGTGTGTGTGTGTGCGTGCGTGCGTGCGTGCGTGCGTGCGTGCGTGCGTGCGTGCGTGCGTGCGTGCGTGCGTGCGTGCGTGCGTGCGTGCGTGCGTGCGTGCGTGCGTGCGTGCGTGCGTGCGTGCGTGCGTGCGTGCGTGCGTGCGTGCGTGCGTGCGTGCGTGCGTGCGTGCGTGCGTGCGTGCGTGCGTGCGTGCGTGTGTGTGTGTGTGTGTGTGTGTCTTTAAAATTACAATTTTTTTTCATCGAAGACTTTTAACTCGGACTCGTTGCTGAGTCTTAATTTTCTTGCCCCTTCTTGATCCATGATTTTTTTGCGTGCGTGCGTGCGTGCGTGCGTGCGTGCGTGCGTGCGTGCGTGCGTGCGTGCGTGCGTGCGTGCGTGCGTGCGTGCGTGCGTGCGTGTGTGTGTGTGTGTGTGTGTGTCTTTAAAATTACAATTCTTTTTCATCGAAGACTTTTAACTCGGACTCGTTGCTGAGTCTTAATTTTCTTGCCCCTTCTTGATCCATGATTTTTTTCTGCAAAGTTTGCGTTTTCGTGGTTCGACGAAGTCACTTGTTTGATGCTCGAACGGCGACGTTTTCATTACTTCTTTAACCTTCGACGGGAATCGAACTGTCTGCACATAGGTGAGTACGCGTTTCCCTTTCTGTATTCTTTGTTTTACTATTTTTCTGATTTATTGTTTTTTATTTTGTGTTCGATTTTTTCTTTTTTGCAGAAATGTTTTACTCGCGGTATGAAGGTGAGAAGGTGGTCTTCGGAGCTGAGGAGGATGGCCTGGAGTTTGTTGTTGTGAGTAGAAAAACTCTCTTTTCTTCGTTCGTTTATTGGAAGAAAATCCTTCCTTAATGTGCTTTTTTTTCTTCCTTTTTTCTTCTTAGACGGCTCGGACGCCAAAACGCGGACGTTCCTCCTCGAAGGGTTGGTGGTGGCGGCTGTTTATTCAGCACGCCGTTGGAGTTCGCCGCCGACGCGCCTGGGTCCAGGCCAATTTGCGGAAACTCTGGGCCGAGGATCCAACAAGCTTGGAGGCCATGCAGTGGGGCTGGGAGCCGGCCGACTTGTTCGGGTTGTGCCGGCTCTTTTACGACAGCCTGGAAGAGGGTTGGTGGCTCAGCCGCCCACGCATGTGGTGGCTGCCTGCCCTCTTCCCATTCCCAGGGACGGAGCCGGACCCGATTTGGCTGCTCTGCTAGTTTTGGACCATTGTCGCGCCCTCGTCTCGATATTGTGAGACGAGGGCGCGATATTTCCTTGTTTATTTTATTTCCCCCTTTTCCCTGTCCAGAACGCGTGCGGAGTGGTCTTTTGGCATAAAAGTATTTATTATATATATATTTTTTGCATGTCCATGTATATCAATATATATATATATATATATATATATATATATATATATATATATATATATATATATATATATATATATTAACTTCAATTGTTTTTATTCTCTCTTCTTTTTTTTATGTCGCGGCTCCAGCTGCTGATCCACAGGCCCCGTTTCCGCGTCCACTCCCTGGCCTTCCAGATCGCTACACTGCAAAAACAAGGCGTGTTTGACGTGTGTTCAAAGTGTGTCGAAATAACACAACATAAATTCTAAACACGCGTTGCCATGTTGATTCTACACACTTACGCATTCGGTATCACGTAATGCGTTATAATTACACGCGTAATGCGTTAAAATTACACACGTGAGTGTGTAATTTTTACGCATTAAATTATTACACACCTTCGTAGCGTCCCCATCAATAACACGCTTATGCGAACACACATAAAGTGTGTAGAAACAACATACAAGACGCATATTTACACACATTGGACTAAACACCACGCGTTGATAGCAACACACGAGCAAAAATAACACGGGAAAAACCAACACAGTTTACGTGTGTTAATTGCGAGTTATGGATCCTATTTTAAAAATTACCATGGTTACGGCATCACGTCAAACTCATTAGTTGGTTTGACGTTAATTGATTGGCAGGTTAACAAAACTACATTTGGTCTTCAATTAACCGATTAACCCGTTCAATTAACCCGGTCAGGTTATCGCTTTTTTCGGCCCCTTGTCAGGTTATGGTGGGTCACTGAAGGACCGAGACATGTTAGAACACGTAATTTGCAATGAAAAATTCTGATAAAATTCCTGAACACTCTTGAATACTTCTACTTTAAGGGTACACCATGAATATTGCAAAACAATTTGAACAAATATTTTATTTTTCGTCATAAACACACCCACCTCCCAAAAATGCAGACATTAACTAAAAATGGCTCGGGTCTCCAGCGACTCACGATAACCGAATCGGGTTAAGATCTTAGTATACACACACACCCTCTATAATAAATATACTCAATATATATTTCTGACTGTTGATTATAAATTTATTTACTTACTTATATGGAGGATATACATTTTATTTACATGGAGGAGATACACTTTATTTACATGGAGGATATACATTTTATTTACATGGAGGATACATATATGTAAATAGGATTGTAAAAATGCGATTGACAACTTTTATTTTATCCGGAAAATTCATCTCGTCCGGGGTTAACTAAACTCACGTACGTTGCGTCTTTCAGCTTGAAACAAAAAAACAGGGCGAGGAAAAATCAAATAGCTGTAGACCCTTCTTACACGTTTTAACGTGTGTAAGAAAATAACACACGTCAATGTGTTGTTTGAACACATCTATCCGTGTTATTTTAACACGGTTATTTTTTACACAGGTTAAAACGTGTAAAAAGTGTCTAGAGCCATTACACGCCTAAAATGTGTAAAAACAACACACTTATTTTTGCAGTGTAGTGGGTGATATATTTTTTTATGCGGTTCACGTGTACGCGCATCTTCGCGCATTCACCTGCCTCTCGGTATCGGACTTTGTAAGGCCCTACCCACTTCGTGGTGAGCTTGGCTGATCTGCCACTTCCCACGGTCTCATCGTAGAGGAGGACTTGATCGCCCGAATGATACTCTACCTTACCGGTCGTGTGATCGTATTGATGCTTCGATTTAGTCTTTTCCGTTTTCAGGTTTTCTTGGGCTTGTTCCACAAGGGCTTGAGATCACACATTCCCTCAAATACATTGCTTAAAAAATGTGTGCCTCGATCCGAAAGGATTACGGAAGGGGCCCCAAATTTATAAATAATTTCCGTTACAATTGCCATTGCTACGGTTTTGGCTTCTTGGTTTTCTAACAGAATTGCTGCACTATGTTTTGTTAAGGGGTGAGATGCAGTCAAAATTATCAAAAATCGATTTTTTAAAACACTTTCTTGAAGTATGATGTTTCGAAAATATTCCCTGAAAATTTCAAGTCTTTCCGATGAATAGTTTCTGGGACATCCCACACTTAGTGAAGGAGCGTCGCGTTCCCATGGCAGGTAGCGGATTCCCAACGTATAGACGTGGCTGACGAACGTGCAAACGATAATACCCTGGAAGGCAGAATGCTTTGAAGACAACAGCAAATTGATATTTTGGACACTTCCACATCAGCAGAAGCCCTATTGTATGGGCCAGGTGTTGATGAATCGATGTAATTTTTTAATTAGTATTTCTATACATAAATCAAGCGTAAAAATGGAAAACTCTTTCAGAAATGTATTACTCGAAAACTATTAACTTTAGCAACATTTTATACAGAATACTTTCGTTTTAAAATTGCCTAAAATATATCAAAAAATCATTCCGAAAAACTTTAATTTTTTGAAAAATTGTTTTAACAATTGGCTATACACAATTGAATCCTCAACTTTTTGGCAAAGAATTGTGATATTCGGATTCAGTGGATCAAAATACATAAAAAAGTTTAGCTTCATCCATCGAGCTCAAAATTTGACGAACATATAATACCGTGTCCACATCGAAAAACTATACACGCGTTTTTCTCGAAACTATGTTTTTCAAGTCGGTGACCACTATAATCCAAAAACCACTAGATGGATTTTGATGAAATTTGGTGTGCTTATTGATAGCATTCAAAACTTAATCGAGGGATTTTCATTTTTGTTGAAAATTTCTATTTTTTTAAAACAATAAACGGGCGATTTTTTGGTCGAAAGTTGAAAGTTATCTGTCGGAAGCCGCCATTTTGTTAAGTTAAAAAAAAGCTTCGATTAAAAACTAGATTTATTATTAAACTAATGATTTTTTAAATTTTTTTTAAATTTTAGATGATCCAGTAAAATTTTATGATGGTGACCGCAAAGCACTACATGCCAAAGGGGGTCCGACAAAGATGGCGATATTTTTATAAACATTCAATATTTTTCTTTAAAAATTTGTACAAGTCAAGTTGAAATATAACATAAAACGTCTGCGTAACCACTTTTTTAAAACAAACTTAATTACTACAACAAAAAAAACATTATTGAAAATGCTCGTTTTTCGCGCCTCTGACTGCATCTCACCCCTTATTTTTATATCACGAAGGAGCAGACCCTCTGTACTTGAACTCCGAACAGAGTAGTTGACCTACAAGGCTAAACGCTTTTGCTCCGCGTTTCCCTCTAATAATTGTAGGCATATCTACTTTTGTGCCAAACTGTAAGTTTATAAGAGTTAAACTTAATAAAATTGTATTATGTGAATTAAGATAAAATCTACGCGTCTGAACATTTATTTAATCAACGATCAATCCATTGGACGGATCCAATTCTCTAACCAGAATTACGCACTTCAAGTTCATCTAAATCCAAATTGTTGTTAAATTGTGTTCGGAACTCACGCAGAGGCCAAACAAAGACTCACCACGAAATCTAAATCAAATCAAACTTTACGCTCTAACTCGGCAATTCACGAGTCCCACCTGAATCTTCCCCCGGGACGTAATACTTAAAATGTTACCGCTCGTTAGCATCGTGCGTTGTCGTGTTTTTCTTCTCAACGTACGCGCCTGCGCCAATATATAACCTCAATCGGTCGATGCAAGGAGCGAGGTGCGTAGACGAGGCGAAAAACGTCGCACTTCACACTGTAACGTTGAGCGTTACCCACGTAATGCTTTTACCAAAGGACGTATGTAGTAATGCTTAACATGCGACCGAATAACTTTATTCCTCTAAGAAAACCGTCGAGCCTGGAATGTTCGGAAGTGTTGAAGAATTTTTGTGGTAAAAAGGTCGCTCGGAAATTAGGCCGAATATTACGAGATCTCGAGCTGAATAGACGGATCGAAAAATGACCCAAACAACATCGGTAGGAAAAAATAACATTTCATTGGTAAAATGTCATTAGATTTTCGATTCATCGCTACGTTTTCGCATCGACAATTGTAAGTTGAATTCTAAGTTGAAAAGTCGTCTGCTAAAGCCCATCTTACTGTATAACGTGTTGCGGCGTGTTCGTCGGTGAGACAGTGTTGCGTTTTTTTTATTACTTGGCGTCGACAGGCTATGTCTCTTGATATAAGATAGAGCATGAAAACCATTAGTCACGTATTTTTTTATCCGCTGAAAACCTTTTTTAAACGGAGAAATAACCCATCAAAAAAGGCCTGTTACGCCTTAATTTGATTTTTTTCAATTATTCCATAGTGAATTTTTTATGGCTTTACATTGAAAGGATTTTGGTATGTTTTTCATTCAGATCGGTGGACTGCTTATGGGTGAAACTGCAAAACCACCTCTTGACACGCCTTTCTTCGAAGGGTGGTTTCCCCCTTTAAAACCGTTTTTCGGCAGATAAAAAAAACGTGGCGAATAGTTTGCAAAGCTTTATCACATATATGAGTTTCAAGAAAATCGACGGCGGGCACTTAAGTGATGTTTCTTATCAGAGAAAATGTAAAAATGTCTAAATGTACTAAATTTGCGCGAAACTTATTATTACGGGTTTTCGGTGGGTATAATAATTGATTGTGATTTATTTTTATTAACCCTTAGTAGGCACACTTAGCTAGAATCACGTTATAGTAATACTGGGTCCATGGGACCCAGGCCATTTTCAAATTGTTATAAATAATGAAATAATGCATTGAGCGATATGAAGAAAAATGGTGAGGTATAATTTGAACCTTGTTTAATACAAGGATATTGGTTAGAAATCAAAAATTAAATTTTAAATATGCAAAAAAAATTATGAAAAAAAAAACGTCAAAAATGACTTTTTTTTACAAAAATTGCTGTAACTCTTGTAATTATTGAGAAAAAATAATATATATATATATAATCTGAAAACGATGTACTTTGAAATAGACATAGCGGTTTCTGTGGACTTTTTAAAAAGTATATTTATTTCATCCAATGCAGGTGCGATTTAGAAGGAAAGAATGAAACGCTTACGCATATAAAAAAATGTATGTTTTATTGAAAAAAAAGTTGTACGGCATCAAAATAATTTGTTTGGGTCCCGTGGACCCAGTGTGACTATTAAGGGTTAAGCGCCACTGTAATTTACCACTGGTTTACAAGGGCCCTCCTTATGCCCCCCACAAAATACGGCCACGAAAGAAATACTTTAAGCTATCTCGACAGAGCTTCTCACGACAGGACCCTCTCGCTAGAGCGCCTTCTCACTTTCTTGCGCTGTTCTATCTCACGTGAAACATGCTTTACCAACCGTACACCTCAGCGGGGCCTACAAGATTCATGTTTTTATATCGTAAAGGACGAAAGCTCCCTTCGCCCTTCTCATTCTCGCGTACTTCGACGAACTGATTGGGAAACTAATTTCTCATTGTACAATTGGGCGCTAACACAACTTTATCTAGAAATATCGTCGAAAGGACTGAACTGCGCAAAAAAATGGTTTCCCATTTAAGGGGGCATTTTGTGGGGGCAATAAGAAGGGCCTTTCTAAATCATTGGTAAATTACACTGGCGCTTAAGAAAAATAACTCACAATCGATCAGTATACCCAGTGATAAGAGGGAAAAAAATCGCGCAAATTTAGTAGATTTAAGGGGTTACCCCCACTTGCGATTTTGAAAAAATCGATTTTTTTTATTGCATTTTTTTGAAGTATAAGTATCTGAGAATATGTCCTGAAAATTTCAAGTCGATCCGAACAAAATTGACTGAGATATGAGCGTTGAAAGAGAAGAATCCGTTGTGTAAACGACCGGCTAGTCTGCCGTCTGGCGCGCTCGACCCTTCCGCCGACCTTCAATGCATTGTTCGACGAAAAGGGTCGTATACCTGGCATTCACAAAGTTCATATAATAGACTGGAATTTATAAAAACGGGCCCGGAATAGATGAATCTATGTAAGTTTACAAAAAAAAATATTTTCTTCGTGTAAACTGAAATTGAAACTTTAAACGCGTTTTTCTCAAAATGGCATTTTTGAAGTCGGTGACCAAGATTACTCGAACACTAATGAACCGATCTTCTTGAAATTTTGCAGGCTTATTTAATACATAAAAATGTAGTCTTTAATCGTTTGATTTTTTTTCGAAAAAATGGCCGTTTTATAGCCAAAAAACGGCCGTTTTTTTTCGTTAAAATCGAACCATTAACTTTGACTGTCCGCCATTTTGTGAAAAATGAATATTTTTAAAAATTCTTCGATTAAAGACTAGTTTATACTTATATTTGACTAAATCCATCCGCATTTTTTTTTCAGATGATCCACTTCGCCACAATGTTGGTCACCGCAAACTGTGTATATAAAAACATTATTTCATTGAAGGCCATTTGTGGTGGACTTCAAGATGTGTTCTTTAAGATGGTATATTGATCGATTAAAAAAGTTTTGTAGTTTTCTTTAAAAAAATTCATGAAAAAGGCCTTTTTTTGCGCTACAAGTGGGGGTAACGCCTTAAACATGTGTACATTTTCTCTAGAAAGTCGCGGCTACAAAAATTATTCTGCTAGTTACATTTTTCCAAGTTTTATCATTCGTATTTGCTTTAAACATTCAGTGACCGTTCACCTCGGGTGAACACGTCGAGCGATCGCGCATGGCCACGTTGGTCGGTGAAGCTGTTAGGATGTCTTACAATAATAACGTAGAAAGAGAGGAAGAAAAGACCAACATTAGACAAACGTAATTTTCCGATCGATTTATTGATAGTTAAAGGGGAAAAAACCATTAGGGTTATAGCTGAAAGTATCATCCTTGGACTGTGAAATGTAGCTCAGTTCTTTTTCATAGTTGCGTGGATCCAGTCGACGAATTCGGCAACGCTCACGTAGACGGACGGAATACCCGGTCCTCCGCAAGGATCCACACCCCAGGAGACCACCCCGAGCAGTTGGGTAACCCCGGAGGGCTTTTTCTGAGAGAGCGGACCACCGGAGTCAGCCTGACGAAAGAAAAACAATGTAGGACCGTTTGATTCACTTTCCGCGTCGAAGTCATTCACCAATTGGCCCTAGGCACGTGTAGAGTGTATTTACGGAGCATGCGGAGATCGGCGTCCAGTCACCCGCACTGGTGCAAATTTCCTTCGGATGCACTTTTTGCGATGGAAGAACGCGCGCGAACTCGGTAACGCATTTCGCGTGGTCGATTATCAGTACATCAGCTTTCTTCAATATCGTGGATATCTTGCCACGCGACTTTTCGGTTAGACCGAAACCGGAGATCGTACCGTTCCCGCTAGCTTTTGCTCTGAACTTCGGTAGACTGATGGGGCTCACAGCCTTGTTCAAGGTCAGCGGCGTTTTTAGCTTCAAGAGGGCGAGATCGTAGGGAGAGCACTTCCTGTGGAATAAACGTATTCGAAGCGAAATGTTAATTTTTTTAAACGTCAATATGCATTGGAATATTCGAGCCTGGGGGATATTACGATATCTGTGGCCCCAAGTTTTGGCCATGCAGTCTTTATATTTGGCCCAAAATAAGACTTTTTTCAAGAATACAAAAAATCGAAATTCGGCTTTTAAGGGGGTGAAACAGAGGGGATATTACGGTATCTGTGGCCCCTAATTCTGACCACGCAGCCATCATATGTGACCCAAAATAAGACTTTTTTGAAGAGTGGTAAAAATCGAAATTCGATCCTTAAGGGGTTGATACAGGGGTTTTAAAGCTTGTATGGGACATCATATTTTTTTTTGACAGATTTGCTTGAAACTTGGTGTAAATACTCTACAATACAAATAATTGAACACGTATTTCTGCATTTCCTAAAAGTGGACCCTTAAGAGAGTTAAACGGGAGGGTAAAAGTTTGTATGAGACAACATATATTTTTGTCAGATTTACTTGAAACTTGGCATAAATACACTAAAATACAAATAATTAAACACGTATTTCAACAATTTATGAAGTTTAACCTTTAAGGGGGTTAAACGGGAGTGTTAACGTTGATAAGAGAAAACATATTTTTTTACCAGATCTACTTGAAACTTACTAAATTGATTTGATATAGAACACTAGATGTTTTCCTCTGTGTTTGGTGCGTGTAGACAGTCAAGTAGTACTTTTTTAGCCCCTTAACTGTGTTTGTTTCAGTTGGCATAAATATACCAAACAAATACATGTGTAATTATTTGTATTGGAGTGTATTTATACCGAGTTTCGAGCAAATCTGACCAAAAAATATGTTGTCTCATATAAACTTTGAAACCTCCGTTTCACCCCCTTAAGGGTCGAATTTCAATTTTTACCACTCTTGAAAAACGTCTTATTTAGGGTCAAATATGAAGACTGCGTGGTCAGAATTAGAGGCCACAGATATCGTAATACTGCCCGAGCCTGCCATGGGTGTGAAGCAGTCTGCTAACCAACGGATTGAAACTTCGCTTCGAAACGACGTTTTTCCGGCTATGTTGTTTCCTCATAGTTGGAAACAAGTTTTGCCAAAGTTGCAACCCAGCTTGATCGATTTCGCTCACTTGACGAAAAACTGTAAATTCACCCCTTTTAATAAAGATCTCTAAGGCCCCCGTTTTCAACACAAAATTCCCGAGAATCGCTCGAGTAAAGTTCAACAATGTCCTGCTAGGAAGACAATGAAAACCTAGAAGTATTATCGAATTATGTGGTTGAATGTTTTTTTTTTCTAATATCTCACTTTTCCCAGGATTCGTGCACGATCGTCTTATCGACTGGTACCGTTTGTGCGTCTTTGCCAAGACGGGCCAGATTATTCGTGCCAGCGACTACGTTCCAAGGTTTGTCTTCATTATCTGAGACGCAATGCGCGGCCGTGAGAACCCACTGGTCGCTCAGTACAGAGCCACCGCACATGTGTTCCATTTTACCCGGCGTATCAATGATGGTTTGGAGCGAGATCTGATAGGGGAATTCGTTCTCCTCAGCGTCCTGGCCACCGAACACGCGACGCGTAGGCATCAGTTCTACAAGTGTTACGATCGATTCAATCACGATGCAATAATCACGCAACCATGTAGCTCACGTGTCGCGAGCTTGACAAAGCGTTCAAGTTTTTAATCCTATTTTTTCCGGTACCAAATACGAAATTTGACGAGTATGGTTGCTCGGTACTCGATAAAACTTTCCGCTTGAACGAGTTTTAGTAAAAATCTCTCCAATGTGTCAGTTTTCAAATTGAAAAAGCGCCAAACCCGTATAATTCCTTTGGATAACGAAATGACTGATAAACAGATTCTCCAGATTTTCTCCGTCTATTCCGTATGGCTCGTTCGACTTACTGGCCTGAGCTGCAACCAGGAAAACGCTGGATACTACCAGAAGTTTCGGAGACATGGCGGTGTCTGATGATGTCTTTCGTCTCTCCGCACACTTTTTATACATCTTGGAACGACGCTCGGATCGTGCGATCAATGTTGCAGGAAATAGGGATTCTAGGACTTCCGGGATCATCTTTCCAAGCTCATGCCATTTGTCCCCCGATAAGGACGATTTACCGACGAGGATGCGATTATCGATTTTCAAATCCGACATTCGGAACTTCATTTTTTTCTTCAGCTCTATCAATCATCCTTCGTTGCGATCGGTGAATACATTGAGTAATAAATACTCGATGTACCTCCCATACGTCGAGTTATCTTTATTCCTCGGCACTTCATCATGCCTTGATTCGACCTTGCGCAAACGAACGTAACGGAACAACGAGAATATCGCGAATGTTGTGTTATTATTATCGTCGACGGGATCGCGTCATTCTCCTTATCGTGCGTCGCGCTCGTAAATCAAAATATTGCCAAGTGCCGAAGATTCTCCGAAACACGGACACACAGTCCTTTATTTCCATTCGTACGGCTGAGCGTACTGTGCTAACTGCCTTATTTTGAAATATCGTTGAGAGGACTGAACTTTGCAAGAAAACGAAAAAATAAAAATAAATAAGATTCGTCTTTCATTTGAAATTGGATTAATCTATCTCGAGCATCGATCGAACCGTGTCTCCGACCACAAATAATTATCTCAGATCGAACATTCTTTTTCCTTATTCCGCGTGGTCTATTGCGATAGCCTCGACGCCACGCGCTATTTACATCGCGAATTGTAGAGCGGAAAAAGTTCACAACTCGAGCGTAGGTATAAAGATGTACATGAATCGATAAGATAGGATCACATTAACGAACGTGCGTTGTTAATTTCCGCGCCAATGTGAAGTTCTCCATCGCCTCGCTTTTTCCTACAATCTCATTGTTATCGCAATCTTTTTCCCAGCTACTCGCGTCACGTTTCGATCACACAAGTCACTCCAACAAACTCGATATTTGCGTTCAATCGATCTATTAAAATAAAGGTACTCCTTTCGCCGGATTTCGTGGAGGCATAAGCAGGGCCCTTCCGAATCATTGGTAAATTACAGTGATGCTTAATTTAAAAAATCACTGTCAATTATTATGCCCAACGATAAACTGGAATAAAAAATCTCGCGAAAACTTAGTAGATTCGACATTTTTACATTTCCTGTGAAACTTTGCGGCCACGAAAACTCATCTGCTTATCGCGTTTATCAAAGTTTTATCATTAAGGGGTTACCCCCACTTGCGATTTTGAAAAAATCGATTTTTTTGAAGTATAACTATCTGAGAATATGTCCTGAAAATTTCAAGGCGATCCGAACAAAATTGACTGAGATATGAGCGTTGAAAGCGAAGAATCCGCGTTGAAAGAGCGTTGAAAGAGAAACTTTAAACGCGTTTTTCTCAAAATGGCATTTCTGGAGTCGGTGACCAAGATTACTCGAACACTAATGAACCGATCTTCTTGAAATTTTGCAGGCTTATTTAATACATAAAAATGTAGTCTTTAATCGTTCCATTTTTTTTCGAAAAAAATGGCCGTTTTACAGCCAAAAAAACGGCCGTTTTTTTTCGTTAAAATCGAACCATTAACTTTGACTGTCCGCCATTTTGTGAAAAATGAATATTTTTTAAAATCCTTCGATTAAAGACTAGTTTATACTTATATTTGACTAAATCCATCCGCATTTTTTTTCAGATGATCCACTTCGCCGCAATGTTGGTCACCGCAAACCGTGTATATAAAAACATTATTTCATTGACGGCCATTTGCCACTAAACAATGTAATATTTTTCAATAAAAAATTACTGAAAGTTCTTCATGATGTGTTCTTTAAGATGGTATATTGATCGATTAAAAAAGTTTTGTAGTTTTCTTTAAAAAAATTCATGAAAAAGGCCTTTTTTTTGCGCTACAAGTGGGGGTAACGCCTTAATATTTTCCCTAAAGATTCAGTGACCCCCTGTTTGTATTTTAGTTACCGTATCGTTAGAATTTTTGGCACGCATGGAGCAGTTTATATCAGGCATCTAGAGTTGTTTAGAGCATAAATTATTAGATAGAAATGTGGCCAGCGTGTCATATCCATAAAGTGCCGTAAAAGTGAGACGACTTTTACACTCATATTTTTTCTTTAAGCGTTCGGTAGCTCGGCTTGAAACTTTACCAGTATACCGGTACGTATTTTTACTCGAGTACGGACGAAAATCAGTTCATTTTTAAATATTTGGGTCAGTGAAAGAAACACCTCAAGGTACGTGGGAGCACGTATTTCGTTGAAACAACAACGGCATTATTATGGTTTGTACAGTGTACCAATTCGTATAATTCCATTGTACAAGTACTTGAGTCGTAATTCGAAGGAGGCCACGAACAATCCCGGAGGACAATAATTCCGGCAGAGATCATCGATAAATTGCAGATCATCGTTATTTTTATCGAACGGAAAGGAAAAGTTTGGAAACTTGTTGGTTGCAGCTCGGAAGAGGTGCGTGATTATCAGAGCCATTGTCAATTTTGAGCGGTCTTGTTCTGAATCCAGTCGACGAACTGAGCGACGTCGACGTACACGGAGGGTGCGTTATCAGAACCACAGGGCAGTACGCCCCAGGATACGACTCCTATCAATTCCACACTTCCGGAAGCGTCCACCTTGATCAGGGGACCACCGGAGTCACCCTATGAACGAAAAAACAAACTTTGATGTTGCGAGAGCATGAATGAGTATCTAAAAACGAATAATTCTCGGAATAATTAAGGGGAGGTACTGGAGTAAACGGAGAGAATTTTTATCTCAAAAACTAATGTTTCGATTGGATCCGGGTTTTTTAAATGGGAAAATGTGTACATTGAGGTATGTTTAGGAAATTGTGAAAATAAATTCGTTGACTGGAAGCGATTCAAACGCGATTATCTCGAAACATAGTTTTCAAAGTCGGTGCCAGATGTATCTCGAAAACGGCGTGTCCGATTTTGTTCAAATTCGGATACAATATTCTTCGATAGTTTTTATCGTTCGCCACGTAGGGGTTTTTCATTTGATTGAACCATTGCTTTTTTATGCAATTTGTATGCAATCCAAAATCGTCGGAAATTGCGAACGAAAAACGAATGTTAAATTAAAACGGTCGCAATTCCGGCAAAACTGAACATTAAAAAACAATCATACGTGGCAAACGAGAAAAACTATCGAAGAATATTGTATCCAAATTTTGACAAAATCAGACAAGCTGCTTTCGAGATACATCTGGTACCGACTTTGAAAACTACACTGCAAAAACAAGTGTGTTGTTTTTACAGATTTTAGGTGTGTAATGGCTCTAGACACTTTTTACACGTTTTAACGTGTGTAAAAAATAACCGTGTTAAAATAACACGGATAGATGTGTTCAAACAACACATTGACGTGTGTTATTTTCTTACACACGTTAAAACGTGTAAAAAGGGTCTACAGCTATTTGATTTTTCCTCACCCTGTTTTTTGTTTCAAGCTGAAAGACGCAACGTACGTGAGTTTAGTTAACCACGGACGAGATGAATTTTCCGGATTAAATAAAAGTTGTCAATCGCATTTTTACAATACTATTTACATATATGTATCCTCCATGTCAATAAAATGTATATCCTCCATGTAAATAAAGTGTATATCCTCCATGTAAATAAAATGTATATCCTCCATATAAGTAAGTAAATAAATTCATAATCAACAGTCAGAAATATATATTGAGTACATTTATTATAGATGGTGTGTGTGTATACTAAGATCTTAACCCGATTCGGTTATCGTGAGTCGCTGGAGACTCGAGCCATTTTTAGTAAATGTCTGTATTTTTGGGAGGTGGGTGTGTTTATGACGAAAAATAAAATATTTGTTTAAATTGTTTTGCAATATTCATGGTGTACCCTTAAAGTAGAAGTGTTCAAGAGTGTTCAGGAATTTTATCAGAATTTTTCATTGTAAATTACGTGTTCTAACATGTCTCGGTCCTTCAGTGACCTACGATAACCTGACAAGGGGGCGAAAAAAGCGATAACCTGATCGGGTTAATTGAACGGGTTAATCGGTTAATTGAAGACCAAATGTAGTTTTGTTAACCTGTCAATCAATTAACGTCAAACCAACTAATCAGTTTGACGTGATGCCGTAACCATGGTGATTTAAAAAATAGGATCCATAACTCGCAATTAACACACGTAAACTGTGTTGCTTTTTCCCGTGTTATTTTTGCTCATGTGTTGCTATCAACGCGTGTTGTTTAGTCCAATGTGTGTAAACATGCGTCTTGTCTGTTGTTCCTACACGCTTTATGTGCGTTCGCATAAGCGTGTTATTGATGGGGACGCTACGAAGGTGTGTAATAATTTAATCACACGTGAGTGTGTAATTTTAACGCATTACGTGTGTAATTATAACGCATTACGTGATACCGAATGCATAAGTGTGTAGGATCAACATGGCAACGCGTGTTTAGCCTTTACGTTGTGTTATTTCTACACACTTTGAACACACGTCAAACACGCCTTGTTCTTGCAGTGTATGTTTCGAGATAATCGCGTTTGAATCGCTTCTAGTCAACGAATTTATTTTAAAAAATTCCTAAGCATACCTCAATGTACATCTTTTCCAATAAAAAAAAACCCGAATCCAATCGAAACATTAGTTTTTGAGATAAAAATTCCCGAAGTTTACCTGTTTTTCTCGCCGATCACTCAGGTACCTCCCTTTAAGAGACAATCATCGTAATGGAGAATCGTAACGCTGGCACCGGATGTACTCACTCTGCAAGCGGCCAGTCCAACGTCCGCGGATCCTGTGCAAATGTTGGTCGAGTGCAACGGGCTTGGCCCAACCAACGTCTCCAACTGCATTCTACATTTTTCGAGATCGATCAGCGGTAAAACAGCTTTTTGCAGCGTCGTGGGCATCTGTAGACCATCCGCCGCGTTCGAGCCCCATCCTGAAAGAATACTGTTCCCGCTCGGTAGCGATCCCAATTGGGGCAGGCTTATCACCTTGACAGCCTCGTTCAGCGTCAGAGGAGACTTCAGCTTCAGAAGGCCGAGATCGTACGGTGCGACTTCTCTGTTGGTGAAGTGTTGTTCAATGGATGCGTATGGAGTATGTCGGTAAAAAATATCATCTTGTCAACTTCAAGCAACTTTTGATAAACTTGATTGACTCAGCAATTGATAAATATTTCTCAGATTCGATTGAAGATTCTTCAAGCCGAGTCTTATAGCTTTGAAAAGCTCTTATTCGAACATAGACTTAATTATTTGTACAAAAGCTGTAGCTATTCGAAAAAAGCCTCTTTCATTTTCGACAGGAATACGAGCATTTTTTAAATAGCTTTATTTTGTGTAAAAATAATTATATCGAGGTTTGAAAAAAGCTTCGTGAGACTGTAAGAGTAAGCTTTGGCAATATTCAACCGGATTTGACAAATATGAATTTGTTGAGTTATTCGAGTTTAAACGTAGATGGCGATTTTCCCGCGCTAAACAATTGTAGAAAGAGTTAAGAGGGCTCAAATTTGGCATGCATTTTTCTGATACCTAATGATGTTTTTTTTTGAAAGGGTAAGCGATGTGATGAACGCGACATAAATGCATGACGATTAAGAAGCAACATCACTGAAGTGTCCGCCTTCGATTTTGTTGAAACTCGTATATGTGATAAAGCATTGAAAACTATTAGACACGGATTTTTTTTATCTCCGGAAAAACGGGTGTAAGGGGAACCCCTCAAAGAAAGACGGGGGGGGGGTGGTTTTGCAGTTTCACACACAAGCGGTCCACCGATCTAAATAAAATAAAAACCAAAATTCTTCTTATGTCAGAAGCCATGAAAAATCCACTATAGAAGTATTGAGAAAAAAATTAATTTAAGGGGTGAACTAAAAAAGCAGATGGAGGGGTACCATCTGCTTTTTTATCACCCTACACTTAGGAGGGTTGCACAAACATGAATCAAATAGGTATCGTTTTGAAGGGAGACCAAAGTTCAAGTTTACGTGTTTTTGTGTTTTTGCCGAACAGAAAACTTAAGAGGGTAAACCACAGCTTATATGAGTTTATTTATCACGGTCGTATTTTCTGTGTTTACAATGTATCCGCTGATTAAGAATATTCCATGAGCTGCAATTTAATGGTTTCTCATGTTTAGAAATGATTACGTTCGCCTTAAGGGTGAACGTAAGGGTGAAAAAGGGTGAAAGAGGGGTACCTCTTTCCATTCGCAGTTCCAACAAATGCTCCACTCATTTCGTTGAAACTGCTACCATTTCGTACGTAATATAAATATTGTGTTCGTGCACATTTGTATTGAACTTTTAGAGTGTGAGGAGGGGGGGGGGGGTGCTACCCCTTACTCATAAGACTCATATTTTCGTGTCAACACGCTTTCGACTCTAATTCGTACGTCTATTAAGCATCTCTACAGGAATAAGCATACACTTTTATTATAAGCATCTCTACAGGAATAGGCATACACTTTTATTATAAATTTCATTATAATACTTTACAGAATAAGTGTTAAGGCCGGCTTCGTTTACTTCGCAATGACGATCCGCCTGGATCAAGCCATAACTTCCGTAGCCATCAAGGTGCTGTTTTTTTCTCGAGGATTGTACAGGATGTCCGATAGGAAGTTGCTAAAATTAAATAAGTGTCTCTTCCCTCCATGAATTCAATAGGGGTCCCTTTTTCTAAAGCGCATACCTGAGGCCCCGCAGTTTTATTCCAGCCGTGGTTGAAGCAAGTACGCGCGCGTCAAAATGAGTGAGCTCACCACGGAAGAAAAAGTATATCTTATTGAGTGCTTCTTCTCGAGGGGAAAAATTTATAGTAATGCGTATAGAGGGTTTCGTACTAAGTTTGGAACTCATAGAGTTGCCACCGAAAACACTCTGAAAAGGTAAGAATTGAATATTTATTCATATTCATCTATCACACAACTTGTGTTTCAATTCAATTAAACTGCATTGAAGTAATTTTACGTTAATTTTTGTAGGATAATCGATAACTTCGTGAAGTATGATGGTACACTCCAGGACCGTAGACACGAGTTGCCAGGTCCATCTGTTACGGTGACTACACCAGAGAAGATCAACGAAGTTGAGAATTATTTCAAACAAAATCCAAATGATTCGATTCGGAAAGCTGCTCAAGCATTAAAAATAACCAAATCATCATTACGCAACATTTTGAAATATTTTTTAAAGTTTCATCCATATAAAATAAGCACTCATCAATTGTTAGCTGAACATGCCATGACGAAACGCATCGAATTTTGTAACACCATTACGGGAATGTTTGAAGCCGAAGAACTTAATGAGAATTTGATTATTTATTCCGATGAAGCACATTTTTGGATGAATGGGTACGTAAACAAGCAAAATTACCGGTTTTGGGGAACGGAAAATCCCAACATATCGCTAGCGAAGTCCCTTCATCCACAGAAAGTAACGGCATGGGCAGCGATTTCAGTAAAAGGAATTTATTTGCAATTCTTGGAATCTACAGTAACAGGAGAGAGGTACAAACAGCGTTTGGAAACGAAATTCTTCCCTTATGCAAAAAAAAGGGGACTGGTTAAGAAAATTCACTTCATGCAAGATGGAGCGACGCTGCACCGCACTAATGAGGTGTTTGAAGCTGTTCATCGCGTATATGGGACTCGACTAATCGGTCTGGGATACCCTAAATTTGCTCAAGGCGGACTAGAATGGCCTCCGTACTCACCGGACTTGAACCCTTGTGATTTTTTCTTGTGGGGTTACATTAAAGATCATTGTTACGCTAAAAACCCCAGCACAGTAGAAGAACTGATCGCGGCTATCCAGGAAGTGGTTCGCGGCATTACGAACGATATGTTGGACACAGTTTTTCACAGTTTTCAAAAGAGAATTGATTTTTGTTCACAATCTAACGGTTTGCACTTCGAAAATATCTATCATTAATCACTGTACTTTTTCGTTCTTTTTATAAGATGTAATAAATTGACATAAAAAATATTTAACTGGGTTTTATTTATGTGCGTTTAAAACTGCAGAGTTTCCTCTATTGAAAGCAATTTGGCTTTTCTGATTCTGTGCACGTGTTTTAAAATGACAGTCGATTAGTTTCAGCAACTTCCTATTGGACACCCTGCATATTTAATTATTTGACCGTTTATTCAACTCAACATATTAATAAATCTGACGGTTTTGTAGTAGGTGAATGAACATTTAAAAATGTGTTTTGACATATTTAATTTGGTAGTCATATTAGACCACTTCATTAATACTACTTGTGGAAATGATCACAGCCATACGCCATCAAATCATTTTCTTGTGACATATACTTTTTGTTCATATGATAATTATCAACAATTTTGGTTCTTAGGTCCTGCAATAATGGTAGCCTTAAAAAATGCTTTAAACACAGCGACCTTTATCACTATGCACATCTGATATATCATTGTTATCATTACTAATATCATCAATGTTATTCGACGAAGTGTGATTCGATGAATTGTGATTCGACGAATTGTGATTCAACGAATTGGTGATTCGACGAATTGTGATTCAACGAATTGATGATTCGACGAATTGGTTTTTGATGAATTTTCCACAAATGAAATCATACACATTTTCCGTTCCGTACTTCTCTATTAGCGATTCAACATAACCTAGAAATTTTTCTGCATTTTTCCGTAGTTCTTCTCTTTCCACAGTTTTGCGCGTTGCAAATTTATTGATTTTTCTGGATACAATGCGATGCTGTTTTTTAAATTTCAATAGCCATTCTCATAGCATTACGAGAGGCTTTACATCGTACATCCTTAAAGCTTATCTCCTTTTGGGCTTGTAGCGCTCACTTCTGAAGATCAATAGCATGTACAATAATACCAGCATCTAGAGCAGTTTACATATTCTGCAATTTATATTCAGAAACGTGCGCCAGTTTTTCTCTATAAGTTCCACCTTTATTCAACCGATGTGCCCAATGCCGCAATTGTCGTTCAGACTTGATAGATCTGTATTTTTGTTGAACGATTGTCAGGCTATCATTTTTGGTCTTACCAAACCTCCAGGATAAAACTGTTTTTTTTTGCAATCATAGTTCACTCCACAGTGGAACAGGCGTTAAAATAACCATCACCAGTATCCGTTTGCTATTGCGTTTTATATCATTTCAATTCCGTTATAGTCTTGCATGGAATTGAAGTTTTTTTTTCGAAATTGTCCACAAGTCCAAATTCCGCGCGTTTAACTGTAGTTTGTGCAATATTCATAGCTCCAAATGCAACTAATAGATGTTTGACAACGTTGATCGGTTTTTATTTCTATTGCTGATAAAATTATTCACAACACACAGAATACTGTTTCTGGATCGCTTCAACGTGGAATGAAATAATACGAATGGTAACCGTCTTATAAAGCGAGCGATAAAAGTGCAAGCTATTGTCAACTTGAACAGCAAAAGGTTAATTACACGTTACCCGATAATGTATTTAATCGGCGCAAATATCCTTATCGCGTGAAAACGCGATAAGATTATTAGCGCTTGGCGAATTAATTATTGCAATTATCCGCGAAGGTGGGATATGTAGGTAAATGAAGATATGCCTGTACGTTATTGTTTCGTTAGCGGATGAATAATTTCCGAACGTGAGCGTTTCAGATAATAACTCATTTATAACGCGGAATCAAGAAATACCGAATACAACAAACTTATTTATATATGAGGCATTTCACGTCACTTCAGCCAGTAAAGAAAATCCACAAATAATTTTGGTAAATTGAGTTACTTTATTGAAAAATATTCACCGAGTGTCGATTTTTTTTTCTTCTCGTTGATAACCATTTTTTAACATTTTTCCATTCAAGTGGCTGTATCTTTGGCAGGATTTGACGCATTTACATTCGTAAAAAAATGAAAATGTGCGTCTTTTTCTAGCCCTCCAGATAAAAATTAATTTAGATTTTATTGAGCAAGTCGAACGTCCGTTTCAGGGCAGAATATGCAAAAATATTTTTTTTCTCAAGGAAAGGCACTCGTTATTTAATTTTTTTTTAATTTCCCCGAATTGTGAATACGAAAAACGGATTTTTGGTATTTTTTATATTATGGGATTCCTAAGCACCGTGAAGTAACAGCTATTTTTATTTTTAAAATATTTTTTCATTAATATTCGATTGAAGGGTGCGCAGCACTCCAAGGCTCCAATACATATGACATATATGTCATATGTATTTCAAAAACCTGGTAAACATACAGCGAGTACTCCACACTCTTCAATCGAATATTAATAAAAAAATTAAAAAATTAAAATAGCTGTTACTTCACGGTGTTTAGGAATCCCATAATATAAAAAATACCAAAAATCCGTCTTTCGTATTCACAATTCGGGGAAATTTTGAAAAGTAAAATAACGAGTGCCTTTCCTTGAGAAACAAAATATTTTTGCATATTTTGCCCTGAAACAGAAGTTCGACTTGCTTTTTTTCTGGAGGGCTAGAAAGAGACGCACATTTTCGTTTTTTACGAATGTAAATACGTCAAATCCTGCCAGAGATACAGCCATTTGAATGGAAAAATGTTAAAAAATAGTAATCAACGAAAAAAAACGTCAGGATTTTTTTTATTTCGACTCTCGGTGAATACTTTTCAATAAAGTAACTCGATTTTTCAAAATTATTTGTCGGTTTTTTTTACTGGCTGAAGTGACGTGGAGTGCCTCATATACCATTTTGATTTTATGAATATGAGTATTTAAAAGATGCTCCCATATAAACGTGCAAATAAGAGGAAAAAGTATTTCGATACGGAAATAGGAGTCTTATGAGTAAGGGGTAGCTACCCTCCGTTCTACACCGCTCCTGTAGTTCAATACAAATAGGCATGTATACACGAACATGAAATCCATATTATCGATGGAATTGTAGCAGTTATAACATGATTGATAGAACCTGTTTTGAAACTGCGAATGAAATGAAATTCAGAGGGGGTAGTTTACCCTTAAGACAAACGTAATAATTTCGAAACATGAGAAAACATTGAATTGTAGCTTATGGTAATATTTTGAATCAGCGGATACATTTTAAACTCAGAAAATACGATTGTGATAAATCAATTCATGTAAGGGGTTGTTTACCCCCTTAAATTTGCTGTCCGGCAAAAACGCAAAAACACGTAAACTTGAATTTTGATCCTCCAAAATGATACCTGTTTTATTCATTTTCATGCAACCATTTCAAGTGCGAGGCAAGAAAATGGTAAATGAAGGGGTGATTCACCCCTTAGTTTAATTTTTTCTCAATACTTCTATAGTGGATTTTTCATCGTTTAACATTAAAAGACTTTCCGTTTTTCTTTCATTCAGATCGGTGGACTGCTTGTGGATGAAAATGCAAAGTCACCCCGGGACGCGCCTATCTGTGTGGGGTGGTTTCCCCCATTAAGACATTTTTTCCGCAGATGAAAAAAATAACCGTCTAACAGTTTTCTATGCCTTATCACATAAATGAGTTTCAACAAACTCGAAGGCGGACACTTAAGTTAATGTTCCTTGTAAGTGGACCGAGAATTGGTGTCTAGTCCGCAGCGTATGTTCAACGAATTTGTGAAACATTCGTACTCGCGGGATTGGGAGCGCAGTAGTTGGAATACAATACTGAACAAGCGGGACGTTTCGCGAGCACACTTACCCGATGTAGCGCTCATGTACGATCGTCGATGAGACTTCCACAGACTGTTCGCTGCTCTCTATGGTCTTGATGTTGTGCTTTCCAACCCTTACGACGAACCTACCGAACCCGGGCACCGCCTTGACGCAATGGGCCGCTGTGAGAATCCACTGGCTGCTGATTACAGAGCCACCGCAAAAGTGCTTGAAAGGAATCAACGGTGGCACTCCCCACTGGAGGGAAACCTGATGAGGGAATTCGCCCCTTTGGGCCTCCTCACCACCGACGATACGGGCGAAAGCCAGATCGAGTCGCGGTACATTGTTACCGAAACCCGGCTTCACTGCAAAATCATACGAAATATTATCGGGTGTCTTAAAATAACTTGACATTTTAAGGGGCCATACCAGTGTGACACTTTAAAAAAAATCGATTTTTTTTGCCTTTTTCGACAGCTTATCCTTTCGAGAATATCCTGTAAATATTTTAAGGTCGTATCTCTAATCATTTTGGCTTGCAAAAATCGATAGTTAAATCTTTAAACGCGTCTTTCTTGAAATGAGATTTTTCAAATTTGCTGACATTGTAACTCAAAGAGCAATTATCCGATTGACTTGAAATTTGAACTGAGTTGAAATTTGAAACTGCAATGGAATTGCGTGTTCAATTTGAATTGACTTGAATGAATTTGAATGAAATTTGAACTGATTTGAAATTTGAACTTGACTTGAAATTTGAACTGAGTTGAAATTTGAACTTGACTGGAAATTTGAACTGCAATTATCCGATTGACTTGAACTTGACTTGAAATTTGAAAATTTGAACTCTCGAATATCCTTACTCTACAATGACGCAGGATATTTTTGATTGGATGAAAATTGACGATTGGCATTGAAAAAAAACGACCATTTTATAGGCAAGAAAACAGAATTTTTTTTATAACTACGCCATTTTGTTAGATTTCGATATTTTTCGAAAATCCTCCGTCATTGTACATGAAATACCTTCCAGCTTAACGACATTTTTTCCTTTTTCGGTTCCAGCTACTCAATTGGCCGGAATCATGTCAGCAGTGGAGCAACTTTTTTTTTGGCGCCTCCGAAGGCAGCGCATAAGGCGCTTGGATCTCGATATTTTTCTATGAAAAAATTATGTAATATCGGTCAAATATAGCCAAATATATTCCTAATTTTCCGAATCATTCAGTTGTGTACTTTTCTTCCAAAAAATTCCCGAAAATCACCCAAATTTTCAGCGTTCACACTGGTATCGCTCCTTAATTCACTAATAAAACGTATTATTTATTTTTAAAGTACGAATATTCCTATTTTAATAGCTGTTCTTTGATCTTTCAACGCGGAGACTTTTTTTTTGGAGTCTCGGGAGACGGCGCATAAGTCGCTGAAAATTGAATATTTTCATACAAAAATTACTGTATCTACATAATTTATACACAAATATATACACATAATATACACGAAATTTGAAAACATTCGATGCAATACTTTTCTTTCTATAAATTGCCCAAAATAACGTTTTTTTTTTGGGTAGTCACACTAGTGATGCCGCTTAATAAATAAAAGTGTCCGAGCATTTTGAGACACCGTTTATATTTATCTCGATTAGCCAAAAGAAAGCAACGACCAAAAAATGGACGTCTGAAATTGGCAATATTGCGGAGTTTTCCACTTACCAGGCTGAGCCGCGATGAAGAGGGTACCGAAGGCGACGACGACGACGCAGACAGGAAGGTTCGCAAACATAGTCTCCGTGTGACAAATTGGTCGTAAGCCCAGCGTAGACGCGGCTTCTTTTATACCCTCGTGATCGAGCACGAATCGCAATATGCGTTTACCACGTTACATCCTTTTTTTTACGAATGTATATCGCGGATCTTGATATTTCTGGATAAATATCTCTCATCGTCTTTTGTGCAGTGTTGATAAGAAACAATCAATCGTAGAATCTTTACGCGATAACTTTTTATTATTAGCTTTATTTTGCGCAGAGTTCTCGATTCATTGTGGTACAATGGGGAACAGGCTCTACTTGAAGGGAAAACGAGCGATTCTGTTTTGTTGTTTTTTTTTCGCAGTAGTCTATTGAGACATGGAATTAATGTATCGCCTCGTGCTTAGCAATGGAGCTTTTTCGCTCTTTTCGGAGTGGTAGGAATTCTAAGCTTTGAAGGGTCTTCTCACTTTAGACGCCAAAATGGCAATTTTCATGATTTTTTTTGATAGGTTGATATTATAGATATTGATATGAAAGTTGTTACACCTAATAAATACACTTTCCAAATACATATAAATTTTTTTAAATGTATTTAAGTCACTATTTATAGACGAAAATCGTAGTTAAAACAATGTCCTAAAAATGTAGGTTTGCTCTGTTGATGAAATCTCGGAGATGGATCATCCGAAACAAAAAAATGAAACGGTTTTAGATTCAGTATGTTAATGGCTATAGCGCATATCATACGATTTTTTATAGATGACAAAATAACTAAATGGCGGACATTTTTCAAAAAACAAAAAAAAACTATTTCTTTCTACCGTTTTTGGCAAAAAAAAAATTAGTAAATATCAACATTGAAAAAAATACTTGATATGCGCTATAGCTACGGTTGTAAAGAGTATGTGGTTAAAATTTCATACGGATCGGTTCAGTAGTTTCGAAGTTTTTATCAATAAGCCGTCGAAAAACGTTGCTTCGAGAAAAACGCGTTCAAAGTTTGTTTGGGTTACATAAATACATTTAAAAAAAAATGTATGTACTTCGAATGTGTATTCATTATGAGTAACAACTTTTATATCAATACCCGAGTAGAAATTGTTCTAGCCTATCTGAGTTACGACCTAGTAACTGGCTCGCCCAATTGAGCTCATACGAACTGACCAATGGTTGGCTCCCTATGAGCTAGTAATATTGTGAATGTTTTGTTATCCAGCCCTTCTCTAGTCACTGCCCAGCTGATCTTCGTCACAAATGACAAAGTGAGGTTATGTGACTACGTATAGTTCCATCGAGCGAATGGCTCATGGCTGACTAGCTAACTTGAGTTTTAGATGGCTTTGCAAAAGAAAACAATTCTCAAGTAGGCATGACGCCATGACCTAGCCAACACTAGCTAACTGTGGCTATGCGCCCCTTCCCGAGTGTAAAACGTAACTCATCACCGCCTAGCCACTAGCTAGTAAAGTAATGTTTCGAATCGCCATTAGCTAGCCGTCTTAGCGATTGACTACCCAGCCCTGTAACGCTTTGGCCCGCTAGTAACTGAATACAAAAAATTAGATGGTGACTAGATAGAAAGAAATATCCCATGGCTGTATTATAATTCTGACCTAGCCATGAACTAGTTTTTCCGCTAGCCACTGGGAACAAAAAATTAGGTGGCGATTAGATAAAAAATATTTGCGGCTACATATTTATATTTTCGTGATTTTTTTTGCACATTATTTACATCATTGGACCCTTTTACGATATTCTCCGTTGTTCATTAATTAGGATTATGATATTTGCGCTGTAAATATATTAATGGTTCAATTTTAAATTATCTCTGACAAACGCTTATGCCGTACCGTGGTTTCGAACCCGGGACCTCTGGGTGATGAGTTGTGACGTTGTCCACTGAGCCAATTCTACTTGTTTAATTTCTGAATATTCTTATCGTCTACATATGTTACACTACTTAATGTCAGATTATTGAAAAAAATGGGTGGATTGACAAATGTAAATAACATTATCTAATCAATGACTCAATTGCGTTCGCATTGAGAGCGATAATCGCATAGAATTACATAACCTTAAATTGTATTTGTCCGATAATTTATTCCGGCTAGTGCGGCCGCAGTTGGGAAGTGTTGGCTAGGTCATCGCGATATACCGACTTCAGGATTTTATTCATTTGCAACGTCATCTGTAACTCAAGTTGCTTAACCAACCATAAGTCACTCGCTCGATGGAACTACATGTATTCACATAACCACACTTTGTCATTTGTGACCAAGATCGGCTGGGCAGCGACTAGCCAAGGGGTGCACAGCCGTATAGCTGGCTACACTGCAAAAACAAGTGTGTTGTGTTTACACATTTTAGGTGTGTAATGGCTCTAGACACTTTTTACACGTTCTAACGTGTGTAAAAAATAACCGTGTTAACATAACACGGATAGATGTGTTCAAACAACACATTGAGGTGTGTTATTTTCTTACACACGTTAAAATGTGTAAAAAGGGTCTACATCTATTTGATTTTTCCTCACCATGCTTTTTGTTTCAAGCTGAAAGACGCAACGTACGTGAGTTTAGTTAACCACGGACGAGATGAATTTTCCGGATAAAATAAAAGTTGTCAATCGCATTTTTACAATACTATTTACATACATGTATCCTCCATGTAAATAAAATGTATATCCTCCATGTAAATAAAGTGTATATCCTCCCTGTAAATAAAATGTATATCCTCCATATAAGTAAGTAAATAAATTCATAATCAACAGTCAGAAATATATATTGAGTATATTTATTATAGAGGGTGTGTGTATACTATGATCTCAACCCGATTCGGTTATCGTGAGTCGCTGGAGACCCGAGCCATTTTTAGTTATTGTCTGCATTTTTGGGAGGTGGGTGTGTTTATGACGAAAAATAAAATATTTGTTTAAATTGTTTTGCAATATTCATGGTGTACCCTTAAAGTAGATGTATTCAAGAGTGTTCAGGAATTTTATCAGAATTTTTTATTGCAAATTACGTGTTCTAACATGTCTCGGTCCTTCAGTGACCCACCATAACCTGACAAGGGGCCGAAAAAAGCGATAACCTGATCGGGTTAATTGAACGGGTTAATCGGTTAATTGAAGACCAAATGTAGTTTTGTTAACCTGTCAATCAATAAACGTCAAACCAACTTATGAGTTTGACGTGATGCCGTAACCATGGTGATTTTTAAAATAGGATCCATAACTCGCAATTAACACACGTATACTGTGTTGCTTTTTCCCGTGTTATTTTTGCTCATGTGTTGCTATCAACGCGTGTTGCTTAGTCCAATGTGTGTAAATATGCGTCTTGTATGTTGTTTCTACACGCTTTATGTGTGTTCGCATAAGTGTGTTATTGATGGGGACGCTACGAAGGTGTGTAATAATTTAGTGCGTAAAAATTACACACTCACGTGTGTAATTGTAACGCATTACGTGTGTAATTATAACGCATTACGTGATACCGAATGCGTAAGTGTGCAGAATCAACATGGCAACGCGTGTTTAGACTTTATGTTGTGTTATTTCGACACACTTTGAACACACGTCAAACACGCCTTGTTTTTGCAGTGTAGGTCATGGCAAGATACCTACTTGCAAGTAGGTATCTCGTAGGTATAGTCGCGTATATAATTTTCGGCCTTAACGTAGCCAGCCTTTTTTCGGGGGCTAGGAGGGGCCGGACTGACAAAAAACTGGTTCTGTTCACCATCGTTTAAACAAATAAAATTGAAAAAGCACACTATTATCAAACTCTTGGAATACTTTAATGAATAATCAAATCATTTTGCATTATTTCATTCAGTAGCCAGTCTCCAAGGTATCCTTTTCGCGAACCCGAATATTTAAGGCGGGATACACATTTACAACGATAAAAAAATCGATTTCTTTTTTTTTCTTCTTTGAACGATAGAACTATATACGTAGAATATTTTCCCAAAGTTTCAAACCGAAATTCGAAAAACTTCAAACGTTACAGCCCGTCAACGCTGTGCCTCACCGCTCGGATTCGGAGCGAGCGTGAACCTCAAACGCGTTTTTCTCAAAACTGCATTATCGAAATTGGCATGCAGGATTGCTCAAAAACTATTGAGCCGATTAAGTTGAACCTTGGTAGAAATATTGATAATATTGGTACCTTCTACTTGACGAGAATCGTTTTTGAAAAATTGGAAAGAAACTACTTTTTTAATGCACATTTTACAGAAATGTTGCGTGAAATGTAATTTTTTTGTATATGCGTGCCTTTTTCCTAAATTTGCGTTTTCTTCATTTTAATTACCGTCACATAGAAACTATACATGTTCTAACTGAAAAAATGTTTGAACTTTTTTGCAAATCAAAGTCTACGGGAAGCTAGACTGCACGCCGATTCGCAACTCCCGTGGCGACTTTGCTGTAACATTCTGCCACAGCTCCCTCTATATTGCTTATTTTTTTTTGTCTAAATGTATATCCAGCCTTAACAATTAACTGATTTTCGTCTATAATCAAGTAAAAATACATCTCAGTATACTGGCAAAATTACACGCGGAGTCACGGAAGTTCTAACGAAAAATTACGACTCTAAAAATCGTCTCATTTATGGGGCACTTTATGGAGATGACACACAGGTCACATAGCTTCCAATAATATATACACTAATTGTAAGTAACTCTAGATGCCTGATATAAACTGCTCAACAGGTGTAAAACATTCTAAAGATTCCATTGCTAATAAAAACAGGGGGCTATCGAATTTTTGAAGAAAATATTAAAGATAAAATTTAGAAAAATGTGACTAGCAGAAGAATTTTCGTAGCCGCGACTTTATAGATAAAATGCCTAAATCTACTAAATTTACGCAAAATTTTTCATTTCAGTTTATGGTTGGGTATAATAACTAATTGTGACTTATTTCTATTAAGCGCCACTGTCATTTACCAATGGGCTCATGCCTACTCAAGATACTGAATTAAATAAGTCTTAGTTTTCCACTTTTTTTTTCTGCAAATTAGCCCGCGATTTTTTCAGCTGCAATTTTTTGAACAATGTCATTTTCTATGTTCAGCAATGGCATATGGAACAATTGTTTCCGAAGCATTGTGCTTCTAAGCCACCCTTTTATCCGCCTTATGGCAGAAAAACTTCTTTGACAGCCGGCGGAGCTCAGTAAAACTACTATTGCTGCTTGGAAAAGTTAATATAAGTTGGGACAGTACTAATTTTCCGCATTTATTTCATTATTTTTAAACTAAAATATGTTTTTCATGACCATCGCTCCACCTTCTAGAGCTGACGTATCAATGATCAAGATTTTGAAAATAATTATTGATGGAATGATCTCCGTTTTTCATATCCAATTTGAAAAAGGCGTCAACTGCATGCGCTAACGGATGATTCTGAAATCGGCGTTTTAGATTTGCAATGGTATTATAAATGTTGATCTTCCAGTATTTTTTTGGTTGTGTATCGGCCGGAAAATGTAATGTACTGCTTTGCCCACAATTACCTTAGTTGTGAAGTTTGGATATCTATTTAATTCACGTAATGAATTAGCTACTTTTTATACAAATTAAGACGAACGAAATAGTTCAACTTTTATTAAATTATTTCCGTATGCTTCCTTGGGTGAAACTTTAATAAAATTAATGAATTAGTTCAATTTGTTTGTCTTGGATCTATTTTTTTTCTTGGGTCACATTGCCTGTCACCCAAGCCAGCGGGTGAGCGGTTTTAAAAAAATAGTATTTATAGTATATTATATTTCAACTTGACTTGTACAAATTTTCGAAGAAAAATATTGATTAGTTATAAAAATATCGCTATCTTTGTCGGACGCCCTTCGGTATGTAGTGCTTTGTGGTGACCATCATAAAATTTTACTGTATCATCTGAAATAAAAAAAAAAAAAAATCATGAGTTTAATAATGAATCTAGTCCTCAATCGAAGATTTTTTTCCAAAAATAAACAAAATGGCGGATTCCAGCAGATAACTTTCGATTTTCGACCAAAAAATCGTACGTTCATTGTTAAAAAAGTATATGAATTTTTAACAAAAATGAAAATCTTTCGATTAAGGACTAGTTTTTAATGCTATCAATAAGCACAACAAATTTCATCAGCATCCATCGAGTAGTTTTTGAATTATAGTGGTCACCGACTTGAAAAACATAGTTTCGAGAAAAACGCGTTTAATGTTTTTCGATGTGGATACGGTATCATATGTTCGTAAAATTTTGAGCTCGATGGATGGAGCTAAACTTTTTGCATGTATTTCGATCCCCTGAATGCGAATATCACAATTTTTTTCCGAAAAGTCGACCATTCAATTGTTTATAGCCAAACGTTAAATCAATTTTTCATAAAATTAAACTTTTTCAGGATGAATTATTTCTTCAAACATTTTGGGTAATTTTAAAACGAAAGTATTCTTTATAAAATTTTTCTAAAGTTCATAGTTTTTGAGTAATCAGTTTTTGAAAATTCCTGAAAGATTTTTCCAATTTTACGCTTCATTTATGTATAGAAATGCTAATTAAAAAATTACTTACATCGAATCATCAATTCCTGGCCCACACATTAGGGCTTTTGCCGATGTGGAAGCTTCCAAAATATCAATTTGTTGTTGTCTTCGAAGCATTCTCCCTTCCCGGGTATTATCGTTTGCGCGTTTGTCAGCCGCTACCTGCCATAGGGACCCGACGCCCCTTCACTAATTGTGGGACATCCCGGAAACTATTCATCGGATTGACTTGGAATTTTCAAGGAATATTTTCGAAACATCATGCTTCAAGAAAATGGAAAAAAATCGATTTTTTGAAAATTCTGACTGCATTTCACCCCTGAAGTGGGGATCCACTTCCTTCTACCTACGCAGTTTGGGCGAAATCAATAGGTCCCGATTGGCGTCGTCCCATTGTGAGTTCCCGATCGTAATACAACCGAAGCTCAGTAACAAATCGATAAGAAGCGAGCGTCGCGCAAAATATCCCACGCGAGAGCACAGTCGGTCTTGACCATATCTACACGCAACCGTCAAATGCAGTTGATGATAAAATCTTTAGCCATAAGAACGTACAACATACGAAGACACACGAAAATATCCAAATCCTTACTCCACAAAAATATACATTCTCCAAAAGAAAATCCTTCATGCCGAAAAGTGGGCCCGGCCATAAAACTACGTTAGTATTTCCCATGCGCTCTCACACCTGGGTCAACAAAGCCTATCTTGAGGCAAGCGCGGCAACGCGACCAAGGCCCTTTTTCCTCCCTATATTTTTCCAACGCTCCAGATAACGAGACGCGGACTAGTTTCCGAGAATCGAGATGGAGATCACACACATCATAGCCTACACCCAATCATAGTCCTCAAGAATATTTCCCCTTCCAACTCGACCAATCATATGCACTTGTAAATTTCCTACATCCTTCCCACCAATCAAAAAATTAACGCATGACGAAAATGCACTTTTCGAGAAACTTCTTCTCCCATCATCCCAGCATCCAAAATATCTTACAAGCTAGAATAGAAAAATCTTGGAGTCACTGTCCCATCATCACTCGCTGAGAAAACGTCTCCCTTAAGTCTCTATCGCGTACGAACAATTACAAAAACTGTCTCCATAAAGCGAACGCGAACTATAACTTCCAAATTACACTTTATAATAACGCGAACTACGAGAATTTTATTAAGTGTCTACGTTAAATGTGTACATCGTATTGTTTTGCGTAAATAGTACTTTAATTCCAACCTCGTCTCGCGATATATACCCACGTGTTAAATTTTGTGTCGACCCGAGCCATCATTGTTACCAAACGTGCGCAACCGAGGGGTCCAACCTACCTGCGGAGGCCCGAACCTGACGGCTATAAACAGATTAGCGTATCCACGACCCATCGGCAAATGTAAGCGAAATATTTCATGTATATTTTTGTATTATTAATTTAAGAGAATTAACCAAATTGGTTAATTATAATAAACCCCGAATTCTCAATAATTTGCGTAAATCAATTCATTTATCAATCGAGTCACTGCGTCATTCCCACATTTGCATGCACCTTTCCCTTTTACACCCTCATCCCGAGCTAGTGTGCTAGGCGTAGGCTAAAAAGGGGGAACCGCGATAGGTATATGCCCACGTCCCCTCAGGACGTGACAGTTGAGCCAAAACCAAGTATTGAATTAGAAATTCAACAAAATTATTTTTCATGGGGGTTACGTACATGAAAAAGGAGCACAAAAAAATGTCTTACCCTGGAATGTGGGGTGTCATTTTTTAAAGCTCATTGAGGAGAGTACAATTTTTTTTTATCTTTAAAAATGAAGAGATTACTGGCCGTCAAAGTTGTCAGATTTAAACAATTTTTGTTTCGGTGTCTATCTCAAAAACTAAATAATAAATTTGGAATTTCTGTATGTTATGTACTATATACTCTATTGAAATAACTAAAAACAATTTAAAAGATAATTTGTCATATGTACGGAACCTTAATAGTGCAAGGCCTGACTCGCACTTGACCGAGTTTTTTTTCTTACCAAAGGTAACCAGCTGGTTATTAGCTGCAGAAGAGGATGTTTGTGAACAATCGGCGCAGATAAACGAACTCGAGATGGAAAGTTATAATACAGGGTGTCCAATAGGAAGTCGCTAAAACTAAATAAGTGTCTCTTCCCTCCATGAATTCAACAGGTCTTTTTTTCTAAGGCGCATACCTGAGGCCCCGCAGTTTTATTCCAGCCGTGGTTGAAGCAAGTACGCGCGCGTCAAAATGAGTGAGCTCACCACGGAAGAAAAAGTATATCTTATTGAGTGCTTCTTCTCGAGGGGAAAAATTTATAGTAATGCGTATAGAGGGTTTCGTACTAAGTTTGGAACTCATAGAGTTGCCACCGAAAACACTCTGAAAAGGTAAGAATTGAATATTTATTCATATTCATCTATCACACAACTTGTGTTTCAATTCAATTAAACTGCATTGAAGCAATTTTACGTTAATTTTTGTAGGATAATCGATAACTTCGTGAAGGATGATGGTACACTCCAGGACCGTAGACACGAGTTGCCAGGTCCATCTGTTACGGTGACTACACCAGGGAAGATCAACGAAGTTGAGAATTCTTTCAAACAAAATTCAAATGATTCGATTCGGAAAGCTGCTCAAGCGCTAAAAATAACCAAATCATCATTACACAACATTGAGAAATATTTTTTAAAGTTTCATCCGTATAAAATAAGCACTCATCAATTGTTAACTGAACATGCCATGACGAAACGCATCGAATTTTGTAACACTATTACGGGAATGTTTGAAGCCGAAGAACTTGATGAGAAATTGATTATTTATTCCGATGAAGCACATTTTTGGATGAATGGGTACGTAAACAAACAAAAGTACCGGTTTTGGGGAACGGAAAATCCCAACATATCGCTAGCGAAGTCCCTTCATCCACAGAAAGTAACGGCATGGGCAGCGATTTCAGTAAAAGGAATTTATTTGCAATTCTTGGAATCTACGGTAACAGGAGAGAGTTACAAACAGCTTTTGAAAACGAAATTCTTCCCTTATGCAAAAAAGAGTGGACTGGTTAAAAAATTTTACTTCATGCAAGATGGAGCGACGCCGCACCGGACTCATGAGGTGTTTGAAGCTATTCATCGCGTATATGGGACTCGAGTAATCGGTCTGGGGTACCCTAAATTTGCTCAAGGCGGACTAGAATGGCCTCCGTACTCAGCCGACCTGGACCCATGTGATTTTTTCTTGTGGGGTTACATTAAAGATCATTGTTACGCTAAAAACCCCAGCACAGTAGAAGAACTGATCGCGGCCATCCAGGAAGTGGTTCGCGGCATTACAAACGATATGTTGGACACAGTTTTTCACAGTTTTTGAAAGAGAATTGATTTTTGTGCACAATCTAACGGTTCGCATTTCGAAAATATCTATCATTAATCACTGTACTTTTTCGTTATTTTTATAAGATGTAATAAATTGACATATCAAATATTTGACTGGGTTTTATTTATGTGCATTTAAAACTGCAGAGTTTCCTCAATTTAAAGCAATTTGGCTTTTCTGATTCTGTGCACGTGTTTTAAAATGACAGTCGATTAGTTTCAGCAACTTCCAATTGGACACCCTGTATAACGTTTTCCTGAGACTTGAACAGTCGACGTCTACCGTCTTGACGCTGGGCTTTTCAGCCTTTATGACGAATGAACCAAGACCGGGTACTGCCTTCACGCGATGTCCCGCTGAATTCACCCCTCCGGGCCTCTTCACCACCGACGATATGGACCAAGTCCAGATCGAGCCACAGAACATAGTAATCGAAACGCGGCTTCATTGCAAAATCGTACGCAATATTTTATTTATCTCAATTAGCCAAAAGAAAGAAACAACAAAAATAGAAGTTTGGAATTGGCGATATCGCGGATTTTTCCACTTGCCAGGCAGAGCCGCGACGATGAGAGTGCCGTAGGCGACGACGACGCAGACAGGAAGTTTCGCAAACATAGTCTCCGTGTGACAAATTGGTCGTAGTCCCAGCGTGGATATGGCTTCTTTATACCCGCGTCATCGAGCATGAATCGCAATATGCGTTCACCACGTTGGGTACATCCTTTTTTGGGAATGTATATCACTGATCTTGATATTTCTGGATAAATATCTCTCATCGTCTTTTGTGCATTGTTGATTCTTGATTAAGGAATCATCACAGTGCAAAATTTGAAAAAATATTTTTTTTTTTCGCTTTATCCGATAGTAAAGACGGTTATAAACATGAACCTGGCATCGCCGATTGATCGCAAGTAGACAATTTATATGAAAATACCGCACTCGAAACTTTTAACGCGCTTTTCTCGAAATGTCGTTTTTCAAAACGGTGTACACTCTCAATAGAAGAGTTTTCAAGCTACCCGTCTCAAATTTTAACACAACATTTATGTCGTCAGCCTTTATCTTGCCTTGGAAGCTTTGTTTTGTTTTTTGAAATATTCTTTTTTTTTATGGGCAGGTACCTGAGTAAATGGTGAGAAAAACAGGTAAACTTCGGGAATTTTTAGCTCAAAAACAAATGTTTCGATTGGATCCGGGTTTTTTGAATTGGAAAATATGTGCATTGCGGTATGTTTAGGAATTTTTAAAAATAAATTCGTTGACTGGAAGCGATTCAAACGCAATTATCTCGAAACATCGTTTTCAAAGTTGGTGCCAGGTGTATCTCGAAAACGGCTTGTCCGATTTTTTCCAAATTTGGATACAATATTCTTCGATAGTTTTTCTCGTTCGCCACGTGGGGTTTTTCATTTGATTGAACTATTGCTTTTTTATGCAATGCATTGAAAAAAAATCGTTCGTCCAGCCAAAATTCAGTTGGTTTAACAAAATGTATCTTTAAATACGTTTCACTTGATTTTTGATTGGCATAAAAAACGTTTTGTTAATCTAACTAATAGTTTTAGTGGTGTGAATTGTAGCTTAATTAGCATGTCTGGGCAACTGTTAAAACAACAAGATTTTGCAATCCAATGCAAAGTGTGTATGCAATCCAAAATCGTCGGAAATTGCGAACGAAAAACGAATGTTAAATTAAAACGGTCGCAATTCCGTCAAAAATGAAAATTAAAAAAAAATCCTACGTGGCGAACGAGAAAATTTATCGAAGAATATTGTATCCAAATTTTAACAAAATCGGACAGGCTGTTTTCGAGATACATCTGGCACCGACTTTGAAAACTATGATTTGAGATAATCGCGTTTGAATCGCTTCCAGTCAACGAGTTTCTTTTTAAAAAAACCTAAACATACCTCAATGTACATTTTTTCCAATAAAAAAACCGATCTAATCGAAACATTAGTTTTGGAGATAAAAATTCCCAAAATTTACCTGTTTTTCTCGCTGTTTACTCAGGTACCTCCCCTTAACGAAAAACCGTCGAAAAACAGCCTAAATTCGACACGTTTTTTTTTCAAAACGACGCCATTTTGTCAGTTTTTATAAAAAAATCTCTATAACAATATAGCGGCTTTCATACGGATTAATAATCTTTTTACAAATTTTGTTTTACAATCAGATAATATTTACGGCCACAACCGTGTACACCGTGAGGACTTCTTTTTTCGAAGACATTTTCAACCGTTAAAAAAAATGTGAAAAAATAAAAATAAACGTTCAAACATTTATTTTCTGTTCTTCATGAGTGCTGTGATGTATCATAAAAAAATGAGACTGATTGGCGTATTTCGACCATCGAAAAAAATTGCGAAAATCAGCTCTTTTTCGACCCGTTACACTGTGATGATTCCTTAATTGTGGTGGAATATGCGATAGACTGTATTCTAGTGAGAAACAAGCACTCCTATATTTTCTCTGTAGTGTCCCATTGAAGCTTGCAGCTAACCGACCACCCTCTGCTCCGACATGGAAAACTTCTGCTTTTTTAGGAATCGTAGGATTTCTAAGCTATCGCAGCTTCATCTCTACATAGCTGGTCTTACGAATGCTTGAAATTAGCAAGCCTTGAATTTATATACAGTGCTATTTCTCGAACGATTCCTGTGAATTTCATCGTGAAAAATGGGCCCGAGGGATATTTACGCGATTGGGTGAGTGTACCTTTTGTGGTTGGGGGCGAGAGAATGATCGAGCTAGAACTTGACTTTGACTCACTTGGATTGTTAAATAACCAGATTTATTTCTGCGCACCGACAATCGACTGACAATAAAACTAATTCACCTCTGATTCGTCTTAGGGTATTGATCTTGATGATCCTTGATGACTTGGTATTTTAATCTTGGGAAATAACGTAGCAAAACATTTATTTAAAGTGCCCCCAGTCCATCCATGTTTACCGAGCGATTTTAAAGCCACCACTTTCTCGTATTTTCCCATTCTACTCGCATGGCAAATACATGTTTTTACCAGAAAAATTGACCTCCTCCTGTGCGGAAACGACAACATGAAACTTCGATCCACAGTGAAGTTCAAGTCAGTTGGTTCTCAATTTTCCTCAAATTCTCCTCGGCCTCATCGGACTATCCAAATTCGGGGCAAAAGCCCGTATCATTTCTGTATCCAGTTCAGCCATCCCATATCATTTAAGGCGAGAAATCCCTTTGGAATTTTCAAAAAATCGATTTTCTTAAACCATATTTCGAAAGTATGATACCCAAAGAATATACTGACCAAAGGAAAACTCGAAATATTGAATATTTGCGGAGTTATCGCCTATAGTCTAGAGCGCGGGGACAGCATGTGGTCAGGTAGCGAGTCACATGTTGAAACTTTCAACGCGATTATCTCGAAACTACTTTTTCAAAAACTGCTCGTGTTGTAGCTCAAAAAGTTATCGACCGATTCGGATGAAATTTTGGGAGGTTAGTCTCAGTAATATTATCGGAAGGATATACGTAAAGTTTGAAAGGAAGCGTGTAAATAAATAATTTTTTGGGGTCAAATATGTCGAAAAAGTGGTCGAAAATTCGAACTTTGGAGTAAAAAGGCTCCCAAATTTTCAATTTTGCATTTTTTCATCATGTTATTCCTCAGAGGCACAGGGTCTTTCCCCTTTTACCATCCCATCCTTCGTTCCTTCCATTCCTTCTGACATTCACAATCCTTCCAGAGCCCCCTACACTCCTTTCAGAGTCCCCCCCCCCCCAGAGTGTTGACCGCAACCACTCTTTCCTAATGCACTACTGTATCGCATTTGCTTGAGGGCCCAGGGAAACTGCGGAAAATCTGGGCCGATACAGGCGGCTATATTTGACTGACAAGGGGACCTTACAGACTGTCACTCACGGATTTTGATAATTCTCAGATATGTGGTAGAGGGACTTACCCTGAATACCTGAGTAAAGGGATTTTATACAACGCTCTTCAGTTTTCGAGAAAAAACGGTCGAAAGTTTGGCTCGTAGCTACTAGTAGCTACTATACCTGTACGGTTGCACCTTTGTCGAACCAGCGGGCGTAGCCCAGTGGGCAAGGTTCCCGGATTTGACGCTTGAGGTCCAGGGTTTCAAGTCCCGTGATGGCGTTTTTTTTTTCACAAAATATAAATAAATTCGATGGATGATGCAAAACCGTCTCATTACTTATTATTATTGAATTTTTTAAAAATTTTTGTATTCATTTTTTTTTTATTTTTTATTTTCCATTTTTTTAAAATTATTAATTATTATTTTATTTTTTACGCAGGAAAAAAAGAGAGGTAGAAATTATAACATCTTTCACAAGAAACTGCAGTTTATTAATTTTCATTACAATATACAGGTTTTTCTTACTCGCTATCGCTGTGGTCGCTTGTTACATCAGAACGATGTTGCGTGTGGTATTTGTCGTAAAAGCAAGCAAAACATAAGACCGAAGAGCAACGCGCACATTGTATAAAAGCTATGGCCTTCCAGGCGCACGGAGTTTTGAGCAGCGTTATTGGAAAGCATACTTTATTCACATTTAAAAACAGCGGTCTTTCCTCAATTAACTTCGATGCAAACCACGCATATTTAATCATCAGCGCGAAAGCAGGGGCGCTAAATTGATGAAGAATCAAAGAATGAATCTGTATGGAATCTTCCCGTGATGCAATTTCTCTGTTATTTTTTAACAAATCAGGAGCATTTTGTATTTGTTTTGTGCAAATTTTCACTTGCCGGTAAAAATATACATCGCACGGTTGGCAAATCGGCGTGCACTTGGGCGGTATAACTTCAATACTGCATGTACATGCCTTCTTCTCATCTACGAAGATGTGATCGTAAAGCGTTTGATCAGCGCCGGTGATTTAATATGCGGGGTTTGCATCGAAGTTAAGGGGTTACCCCCACTTGCGATTTTGAAAAAATCGATTTTTTTTATTGCATTTTTTTGAAGTATAAGTATCTGAGAATATGTCCTGAAAATTTCAAGTCGATCCGAACAAAATTGACTGAGATATGAGCGTTGAAAGAGAAGAATCCGTTGTGTAAACGACCGGCTCGTCTGCCGTCTGGCGCGCTCGACCCTCCCTCCGACCTTCAATGCATTGTTCGATGAAAAAGGTCGTATACCTGGCATTCACAACGTTCATATAATAGACTGGAATTTATAAAAACGGGCCCGGAATAGATGACTCTATGTAAGTTTACAAAAAAAAATATTTTCTTCGTGTAAACTGAAATTGAAACTTTAAACGCGTTTTTCTCAAAATGGCATTTCTGAAGTCGGTGACCAAGATTACTCGAACACTAATGAACCGATCTTCTTGAAATTTTGCAGGCTTATTTAATACATAAAAATGTAGTCTTTAATCGTTCGATTTTTTTTTTCGAAAAAAATGGCAGTTTTATAGCTAAAAACGGCCGTTTTTTTTCGTTAAAATCGAACCATTAACTTTGACTGTCCGTCATTTTGTGAAAAAATGAATATTTTTTAAAACCCTTCGATTAAAGACTAGTTTATACTTATATTTGACTAAATCCATCCGCATTTTTTTTTTCAGATGATCCACTTCGCCGCAATGTTGGCCACCGCAAACCGTGTATATAAAAACATTATTTCATTGACGGCCATTTGCCACTAAACAATGTAATATTTTTCAATAATAAAAATTACTGAAAGTTCTTCAAGATGTGTTCTTCAAGATGGTATATTGATCGATTTTTTAAAAAAATTCATGAAAAAGGCCTTTTTTGCGCTACAAGTGGGGGTAACGCCTTAATTGAGGAAAGACCGCTTTTTTTAAATGTCAGTCAAGTATGGTTTCGAATAACGCTACTCAAAACTCCGTGCGCCTGCAAGGCCATAGCTTTTATACAATGTGCGCGTTGCTCTTTGGTCTTATGTTTTGCTTACTGTTACGACAAATACCACCCGCAATATTGTTCTGATGTAACAAGCGACCACAGTGATAGCGAGTAAGAAAAACCTGTATATTGTAATGAAAAATAATAAACTGCAGTTTCGTGTGAAAGATGTTATAATTTCTTCCTCTCTTTTTTTCTGCGTGGAAAATAAAATAATAATAAATAATTTGAAAAAAAAATGGAAAGTAAAAATTTTGAAACATGAATGAATTTTTTTTTAAATCATAAATAATTAGACGGTTTTGCATCATCCATCGAATTTATTTATATTTTGTGAAAAAAAACGCCATCACGGGGCTCGAACCCTGGACCTCGAGCGTCAGAGCCGGGAACCTTGCCCACTGGGCCACGCTCGCTGGTTCGACAAAGGTGTAACCGTACCGGTATAGTAGCTACTAGTAGCTACGAGCTAAACTTTCGAACGTTTTTTTCTCGAAAACTAGGGAGCGTTGTATAAAATCCCTTTACTCAGGTACTCAGGGTACGTCCCTCTACAACATATCTGAAACGTATCAAAAGCCGCGAGTGACAGCCCGTAAGGTCCCCTTGTGAGTTTCAGTTGTATTAACACCAGAAATTCAGACAAACTGCCTCCCGCTCAGAGGTTGACGCGCAAACCAGTGCACGGGCAAGCGGTCATCGCTCCTAGTATTGGCAGCCCCCAATGCTGCTTAACTTCAGTGACCGCCGAGCCCGCACACCGACCGCGCGCCCACCTCTGTCGGTTCACTTTTTCATCATTATTTAGGTATATCCTTCCCCTAATATGTCAGTAAACGAATGACACTTATTAAATCTTTTTCAGATCAACAGAAAAAGAGTGACAACTGCAGCACTTTTCAGTGTCGCGGAAAACAGGCGTCCGAAGACCCTTAATAACGCCGCCATTTTGTTGGTCATACCAATTTGTTTTTTTTCAAACTCGATGGTTATAATAAACTCATGTCCAAATTAAAAATTGATCAGATCATTTTATCCCCTCTAAAAAAATTCCCGTAAAATCCCTATTTTTCACGCTCCTAAAGGCATTTCTCGCCTTAAATTACGACAAGCCCGAAAGCGTTCCGGGAAGTATCAGAAGCAAAGAAATACGCGAGACGTTTGTAGTCATTATGCAGCGTGTGTTTTATTAATCAACTTGTGTAAATTTCAATTCTTAAAACTATCGAGCAGGCACATGTCGCGAGGCGTTTGAGAAGTTCAGTCAATTTTCCTTGATGGTGGTCTTGATCCAGTCGTCGAAATACGCAACGTTGGCGTACACAGAGGGCGCATTGTCAAAACCACATGGAAACAATCCCCAGGAAACAACTCCGATCAAGCTGAGCGCGCCGGAAGCATTCTTCTTGATCAAAGGACCACCGGAGTCGCCCTATAAACAAAAACGAACATTATTATTTCAAAAGTACAAATGTCGACTTACGAGCCGTCGTTCTGTGTCGGTAAATGTGTAGAGAGCTCTAAAAATGTATGTCATAAAAATTTGTTTCTGCAAATTGGTCAAATTTGAGCGGTTGATGTATTCGTGAAAAGCTCGCGTAGCCGAGGGTTGTGTTTTTCAAAATGAAGCTCCAAGCCTCTACTTTGAGGTACCTCCAGTTTACCATCGCGAGTTTACGAAGAAGACATGGATTTTCCTGAGACAAAGCTGTCGTTTCGGTTTTCTCTCGATAAAACTTTTTCTTCGTGTACTATTGTCAGGTGGCATAGCGGATTAACTTACCGTGCACGCCACACCACGACCAACCGACGTTCCCGTGCAAATGTTGCTGTCGTGCAACGGGGCCTCAATATTGATCTCATCGTACTTTGCCGCACAACTTTCAAGGTCGATGAGCGGTAAAACAGCCTTTTGAAGTATCTCAGGTGCGCGTGTACCATCTGCCGAAATCGAGCCCCATCCGGAGAGAATACTGTCCCCGCTCAGCTTAGATCCGACTTCCGGTAGACTTATAGCCTTCACAGCCGCGTTCAACCTCAGGGGAGTTTTCAGCTTCAGAAGAGCGATGTCGTAAGGACCGACAGTGCTGTACACGGAAGAACAATTCAAATGGATCAAATAAAAATATTTATCCAACACAGGCAAGTGTTGGATAGGAGGCAAAGTGCTGAGAGAATATACCGTGCTTCACGGATGCCGAAAATTTCGAGCCGCTAAAAGATTTTCAACGATGCCATATATAATTTGCGAAAGATGTACGGGAGAACGAGAAAATAATCAGGACTCGAGTATGTTACAATTAATTACACTACAATTATATATTATTGTAGTGTATTGAACTAGCTTTCCGCCAGCGGCTTCGCTCGCGTAGACTTGTGTTGCATGATCCTTAATGAAATGTGCTCCTGGAATGTTTCATTAAGGAACACGTAGAATTGTGTTGAAGAGCATTAATACCAAGATTCAAGTAAATCTGCCCAGATATTTCTTTTAGCATAAAAACTTTTCTACCCCTCTTTCCCTTTAAGGATTGAATTTCTAAAAATGGTGAAATTTCATTAATTGTGTTTAGGAGCAGTTTTACCAAGTTCCAAGTCAATTTTACCAGATTTTTCAAATTTTCCGTAGAAACTTAGCCACCCCCTTTCGTTTAGGGGTTGCATTTCGAAAAACGCTAAAATACGCATTTTTTAAAATTATGTTGAAGATCATTAAGAAGCGTCAAGTGTCAAGAAGCACGAGCACCAAATTTCGAGTAAATCCGACCAGATTTTAAAACATTTCCATACAAACTTTGCCAACCCTTTTCGCCCCTTGAGGGTTGAATTTCGAAAAATCCCCTCTTAAATGGTGCCGACATGATAAAATTGACATGCCCTCCAAATTTCACATTTCTACATTTGGCGGTTTAGGCTAGACGATAATGAGTCAGTCAGTCAGGACTTCGCCTTTTATATATAGACAGAATATACATGATGATGAAATTTTCCAAGAAGTTTCTCCCACACAAAAATTGTAAAACATTATGTACTACTTTTTTTTGTGGTTCTTATTCTCATCATATCCGAGAGTAAAACTACGACCCATAAAAAACGCATGCACCATTATTGCAAATTACAAGTGTTAACATTCTTCCACGACTTAGTGAATCAATGTTTGTCCCCAAGGTAGAATGTCTGTTGCACTCCGATAAATCATTGAAGTGGCGACAACGAACGATTGTCCGTTCCATAATATTCTACTTGAAAAACCCACGACGTTTTGTTTTTTTTTTTTTTTTAATTTCGCGCCCTGCATCGAATGTTGCAGCTTTGCAAAAAAACATTTGCCAATATCCTCTATATGACAATTTTTGAGCACCTCAACTGTATCCAGGGTCTACTTACAGTTTGGCAAGGTCGTATGTGACAGCCAAACGAAAAAATACACATTCCATCAATTGCTCACACAATAAATCCACAACATTCTCCACTATTTTTCCCAACATTTTTTTCTCCGGCAAAGCAACAATCGGATTACTCTCAGCATTCACAGGAAAAAATCACGAGATACCTGCAGTTTACGTTTTCTTTAAACGCAGGTCACGTAGAACCGTGCAAATTTAGTTTTACAGCTACATAGTGTTATTGACGAACGTACCCGGCGAATTTTGGATGGGCGATGGTCTTCAAAATTTCGCTGCTCTGTTCGGTGTCTTCGAAGATGCTAACGTGATGTTTTCCAGCCCTCACGAGGAAGGTGCCGTAGTTGGGCATACCCATAGTGCAGTGAGCAGCTGTGACGATCCACTGACTGGAGATTATGCTACCGCCGCAGTAGTGTTGGAACTCTTGAAACGAAGGGATGCCCCACTGAAGCGAAACCTGATGGGGAAATTCGCCTTTCCGGGCCTCCTCGCCATGGACGATGCGACCCAAACCGAAGCCGAAATTCGGCCTCTTGTAACCGAGTCGCGGTTCCACTGTGTGCACGATAGCCACGCGTATATTTTTAGTTTGAACGGAAAAAAATAGAGATTTTCACGACGAAAGCGTAAGATCCTCGTTGTGCAAAGAGAATTGTTTGACATACGTACCGGCCTGAACCGCGACGAGGAGAGCGCTCAAGACGACGAGGAGTTTCGGAGACATGGCCATTGTCCGCTATGATGTTATTGATTCGGCGTTCTCAACTTTTATAGATCGCTTGTCCGTACCGCGACAGATTTCGGCAGATAAAATCGATTGTGAATAAAATCTCGAAACCCCCATCGCGCTTGGAAAAATGTATTGCTGCGTGTTGTACACGTGTTATCGATAAGGACCGCTTATCACGCTGAATTATTTCAGCGTTTCAATCACGAATCCGTTGGATTTTTCTTTATCAGATATTTATATCGCCAAAGCCGTGTACGTGCGCAACATTCGTCGCTGTATTTCACATGTATCTTAAGTGCGGTTATTTCTCCCGGGTATATCCGATTGAGAAGTTACGAAATTGTGGCACGCTTGTATCTTTAATCGTCTACGGTCTGCCCCTTCCCCCATTTTACCAGAGGAGATCAGCGGATTATCGGACTGGATATATTACGTCACCATAATTTATATCATTGAGCTTGTTGATGATGCAAAAGGCCACATAGTAAGTATTTTTTCAATGTTCCTTCGCATACTCTCCCGGAAACCATCCCATCTCATTCACTTTTATCATTGCACTATTGCCAGCCGCTCAGAGACCCCCGCGGAGTATTGCCAACCACCATTCTCCCCTAATGAACTGCATTGAATTTGCAGGAGGGCACGGCGAAACTGAAAAAATGTGCCAGTGCAGGGCGGGTATATTTCATCCTGGTTCAACTGCCTCCACCATCGGAAACTCAGTAGACGGTTGAGCGGCCAACCATTTAAGCAACATCCCAGGCCGATGCTCAACTAGGGAGCTCGCTGCAGTCGCACACCGACTGCGCGTTCACCACTGCCGACTGATTTATCCGTTGCCGAATACAATAGTATTTGACAAAGGAGAAAAATCAAATAAGAAACCAAGTATAATGTTTATATTATAATGTTCAATTATTTAAATATCATATAAAGAATATTATATATCTGTATTTCTATGAGGCATTCTTCATCAACTGGACCACTTTTTTTTCCAACTTCTCCAATTTTTTTCAAAATCTGCCAGTTCGAAATATTGGTCAAAAGAAACGTCTGTGATTTTTTTATAGATTTTTTTAGGCGTCCGTTCGGGTTTTTCAATTTTTCATTACGAACACTATCTGAAAAAAATATTCATCAAACAAAAAAAAAACATAAGAATGAAAACTTTTTATTTTTTCCGCTTTGTCAAAAAAAATCAAAATCGTAATTTTTCTGCACTGAGAAAATTGAAATTTGGCAAAAAAATGAGAATAAAATTTTTTTAACCCTAATAACACACTTTCGATTTCGGTACAAATTTTACAGGATGTTTTCATCTTAACCATTGCAGGTACCATTCTGAAAATTTTATCACAGTCTCTTTACCCAATGACAGACATCCTGTAAAATTTGTATCGAAATCGAAAGTGGGTTATTAGGTTTAGAAAAATGTTATTCTCATATTTTTGCCAAATTTCGATTTTCTCAATGCAGAAAAATTATGATTTTGATTTTTTTCGACAAAGCGGAAAAAATAAAGAGTTTTAATTCCTATGTTTTTTTTTGTTTGATGAATATTTTTTCGGATACAGTCTTCGTAATGAAAAATTGAAAATCCCGAACGGACGCCAAAAAAATCTTTAAAAAATCACAGACGTTCCTTTTGACTAATATTTCAAACTGGCAGATTTTGAAAAAATTAGAGAGGTTGAAAAAAAAGTGGCCCAGTTGATGAAGAATGCCTCCTATATGCTATATAGAATATTGTGAAAGTGAAAGTTTTGATGTTTGTATGTTCCGTGCTCAATTACGCCGAAGTGGCTGAACGGTTTGAAATGAAATTTGTCACACAGGTAGAGTATGCCCTAGAATAATCTATCAAACAAATGCCGGTGACATGACATTGGTGTGACGCGCAAAGCTAAAGATCTATCGAAAAAACGCGGGAGACGGTATAAAAGTGGTGGAAATTGATAACGAAACCGATCGTATCTACGTACTTGGCCCCATTTCCTCTTTTCATCGGCAAAGATAGCGCAAAGTACGGAAAAAGAGATTTTGGTTTGATATCAACTCTGTCGTGGTGAGCTCGAGTCGTTCGGTCATCTCAATCTTCTCGCTTCAACTTTGGGAATTATGAGTACTCTCGGTCGACATCGCGGAAAACGCTTGCCTCGCGCGTGCCGCATTCGCGAACGATTTCGCCAAGAACATTTTCGAGCTGTTTCTCTTTTCTGTCCATTGAGTAGCCCATTCGCGCCTTTTTAGCCTACTCTTACTCTCAATCTCTTCGGACACACGTGCGGACGGCATAGTGTTAAAAGGAACATACAGGAGAGCCTTATATATCATAGTATAAGAATAAATAAATATGATAATTTGAAGTAGCATTTTTGTAGATTTGGAGAATGACACTTAATTCATCCCGACATCTCATTTAATTTGCCCGGAAAGTGCACTTGAAAAATGGCCAAAAGAGAAGCAAAGGGCTGAATGGAAAAATTGATAAAAATTGATGTTCCGTTTTTTTTATTTTGCCAAAAATCGGAAAGTAATCGGAGCGCATTTAATCCAAAGGCATTTTAAAGAGAAAACGGTCACGAAGGGATTCATCGCAGGATGGGGTTTCAAATCAAAGCAGAAAAGAAAGTATCGACGATTCAGTGAAGCCTTCTATTATCGGCTGCTGGGTAAAAAAATTGGATTTTGACATATTTTTTTACACATCCATATCGATGTATTTTTACCCCCTCAATACGAACGCACTATCGATTTTCTAGTAACGAAGTTTCGCTAACATAGTTAGCGAAAAGAAGAAACAACAACAAAAATGAAAGTTCGAAATTGCCGATATCGCGGATTTTTCCACTTGCCAGACCAGTGGCGTAGCGTGGATTTTTGCCGCCCGGGGCTAACCCTAAATTTGCCGCCCCCCCCCCGCCCTATTTTCGCAACTAACAAGGAAACGTTGCGAGGTCGATGTCTCCGATTTCGATGAAATTTGGCATGCTTGTAGAATGGGTAAAAATAGGCGACACGTCTTTTGTTATATCGGCGGAACCCGATTTTTAAGGGTTGAAAAGCACCCTCGAAAATTGGGGTGTTTTTAGTTTTTCGTCGATAACGTTTTAACGGTACGAGATATGAAAAAACTTCAAATTGCAACAATGTTTATTTTTTTGTGTACTATACATTGGAGCTGAGAACGATGCAGATAGCAGCAAATTTCACATTGTTTATTGCAAAAATGCAATTTTTTCAACCGTATCTCCGAGAATTTTTAATCGATTGGGATGTAAATTTGCATACATGTAGGAAATGGAAAAGTGCGGATACGAATTTTTTCTTTTTCCGATATCTCACAATTAAGGGGTTGAAACTGCCCGTCGATTTTTTTGCCGAGAGCATCGTATAATCAGCTAGCCTTTTGGCATTTCGGTCTAAATTCATGTAAATATATGTTCGTGTTATGGGGCAATTGCATATTTGTAACATTCCAGCCCCCCCCCCCCCCACCCAACAGTCCCCTCTTGAAAGGCAAACGTTCAAAGTTCTTACCGTGCGGCAAGGACGAAAATTTGTGGAAATAAAAATGGGTTGAAAAGAAAGAACAATCAGTCAAAATAGTCGATACACATTTTCTCGTTTTGGCGGAACGACACTCTTAAGGGGTCAACGCACCCTTAAAAACTTCGTTCTTTCTATAGCTCGTGAACGGGCCGAAATAAAAATAAAGTTCGAAAGGAAAACATGTTGTATTCTTTGACTACTAGACGTTCATGATGATAATGATGAGTACAGCAATAAATGGCGTATTGTTTATTGCAATAATTCGTGAATTACTTGTGAAAAAACACTCTTCAGTTTTCCACTAATATGGGCAGAGGCAAGGATCGCAATCACGGACTGATTTCGTTCTCCGGGAAGCAACTGGATTACAATTGTATATTTACGAAGTAATTCTCCCCCGCCACGTACTGCCTTTGAAGATTACAACACAATCGGAAAAGTGTTCTCACGCTTACTCATTTAGGAAGCGTTTTAACTCTACGTTTTTTATGGATTATACTTATTACAATAATGATAGTCATGATAAAAGTGTTTGAAACAAAGAGATTTCTTACACCACGCACAAGTGATAATAGCTGCTTCGCCGCATATATCGCATGTCGGTGCATTTTGTGAAAAGCAAAACTCTACCGGAATCACCGAACAGGAAATACAGTTCAGTAAGGATCTAGAAAACATGATCATTGAAGCGATGGACCAACCTATGAAAATAGAAGTCGAAACTGGTTTGGATTTTCTGTCACCAAATGAAATTCATGAAGCAGCCGCAATAGAAGATGACAGTGAAGGAGATTGGCACGGACAATGATACCTAGATCCAAAAAATGATGAAAATGTATGAACCCAAGATATAGAAGAATTGAGTTACGAAAACAAGACAAGAGCTGTAGATTCCTGGAGATCCGGGGCAAATGGGAATAGAAAGTTATCATCTGTTCAAACGTAATTCAAAAAGGTGCAATCAGAGCCGCAGTTGTGCCGGTAGGCCCATAGTATAAATAAGGGTGGCACCTACAAAGAAAAGTTAACAAAGATAGCTCACTACACGTTAAACAATTTTGATGATGCTTTGGACAAAAGGCTGCCTGTCCATGATATAGATCTTCGACGATGGGCCTTACGTGGACGAGAAATTGTAGAAATACCAGCCGTAAATTTCCAAGCATCCGCTATTTGGCTAAGGACATTAAAAAACCAACGTGGAATTGTGTCACGGACGATTACTAGATATGTAACAAAACAACAATTATTAAACGCTGATACACATAGAGCTACGTACAGGCCGCACATTGGCAAAAGAAGGGCAGAAATCCGTTGAGACAGTCGTGCAATCGAAAACATCAACAACACACAGTTATAATATACAGTTGAGTATACTACACATGTTGATCGTTTTAAACGAACCTACTGGCAAAAGTCCTCAAGTGGAACAAACTATGTTCAGAGCCGACAATATATTTCTATTGGCTTCGAAATCTGGAAAATTGACGACTAATCATTTCAAGCGATGGTTCCAAGAAGTATATATTCCCAATACGGGTCCAAAATCGGTGGTACTTCTGGATTCTTGGAGCGGTCAATGTCTAACTGCATTTAAAGAAGTGGATATGCAAGGGAAAGGTATTAAAGTTTTAACCATTCCAGCAGGTAAATATATTGCACCAGTTCCATTAGTTCTGTAGACAATTAGTCCATACGATAATTAGTAATTCCTGCAAGTACGACTGGAATGATACAGCCCTTTGATGTTTATGGCTTCCGTGTGTGGAAAAACTTCGTCAAACACTTTTCTGACGCAGTAATATTGTATAATTACGAAGTCAATCTGCATTTGAGTGACAATATTGTTAAATTACAATCTCTTACACACAACCAGTTTTCTTCTCCACGGTTTACAAGCCTTTTCAAATATGCGTGGTAAAAAAGCGGGTACGAAGAAGAAAGACCACCAAACTTCGAAAATCCGGTAGAATTTTGCTTTTCACAAAATGTACCGACATGCGATATATGCCGCGAAGCAGCTATTATCACTTGTGCGTCGTGTAAGAAATCTCTTTGTTTCAAACACTGTTATCATAACTATCATTATTGTAATAAGTATAATCCATAAAAAACATAGAGTTGAAACGTTTCCTAAATGAGTAAGCGTGAGAACACTTTTCCCATTGTGTTGTAATCTTCAAAGGCAGTACGGGGTTGGGGAGAATTTCTTCGTAAATATACAATTGTAATCCAGTTGCTTCCCGAAGCACGAAGTCAGTCCGTGATTGCGATCCTTGCCTCTGCCCATATTAGTGGAAAACTGAAGGGTGATTTTTCACAAGTAATTCACGACTTATTGCAATAAGCAACACGCCATTTATTGCTGTACTCATCACTATCATCATGAACGTCTAGTAGTCGAAGAATACAACATTTTTTCCTTTCGAGCTTTATTTTTATTTCGGCCCGTTCACGAGCTATAGAAAGAACGAAGTTTTCAAGGGTGCGTTGACCCCTTAAGAGTGTCGTTCCGCCAAAACGAGAAAATGTGTATCGACTATTTTTACTGATTGTACTTTCTTTGTAACCCATTTTTATTTCTACAAATTTTCGTTCATGCCGCACGGTAAGAACTTTGAACGTTTGCCTTTTGAGAGGTGATCGTTGCGGGGGGGGGGGGGGGGGGGGGCTAGAATGTTACAAATATGCAATTGCGTCATAACACGAACATATATTGACGTGAATTTAGACCGAAATGCCAAAAGGCTAGCTGATTATATGATGCTCTCGGCAAAAAAATCGACGGGCGGTTTCAACCCCTTAATTGTGAGATATCGGAAAAAGAAAAAATCCGTATCCGCACTTTTCCATTCCCTACATGTATGCAAATTTACATCCCAATCGATTGAAAATTCTCGGAGATACGGTTGAAAAAATTGCATTTTTGCAATAAACAATGTGAAATTTGTTGCTATCTGCAGCGTTCTCATCTCCAATGTATAGTAACCAAAAAAATAAACATTGTTGCAATTTGAAATTTTTTCATATCTCGTACCGTTAAAACGTTATCGACGAAAAACTAAAAACACCCCAATTTTCGACGATGCTTTTCAACCCTTAAAAATCGGGTTCCGCCGATATAAAAAAATACGTGTCGCCTATTTTTACCCATTCTACAAGCATGCCAAATTTCATCGAAATCGGAGACATCGACCTCGCAACGTTTCCTTAAGTGCCGCTCGCCGCCGCCGCCCCACATCGGCGCCGCCCGGGGCCATGCCCCCCCCCCTCCCCGCTACGCTACTGTGCCAGGCTCAGCCGCGACAATAAGAGTGCCATAGGCGACGACGACGCAGACAGGAAGTTTCGCAAACATAGTCTCCGTGTGACCAATTCGTCGTAGTCTCGGCGCGGACACGGCTTCTATATATCCGCGTGATAGAGCACGAATCGCAATATGCGTTGACCACGTTAGGTACATCCTTTTTTGGGAATGTGTATCGCAGGTCGTGATATTTCTGGATAAATATCTCTCATCGTCTTTTGTGCAGTGTTGATAAGAAACGATCAATCGTAGAATCTTACTGCAGTACACGCGGTGGCTGTTTATTTTTAGCTCCATTCTGCACGCAGTTCTCGATTGAGGAATCATAACAGTGTAAAATTTTCAAAAATCCTTTTTTTTGCTTTATCCGATAGTATAGACGGTGTTAAACATGGACCTGGCATCGCCGATTGATCGCAAGTAGACAATTTATATGAAAATTCCGCACTCGCAACTTTAACCGCATTTTTTTCGAAATGCCGTTTTTCAAAACGGTGTACACTCTCAATAGAAGAGTTTTTAAGCTATCCGTCTCAAATTTTGACACAACATTCTCCACGCCATTCTTTATCTTGCTTTGGAAGCATTGGCTTTTTTTAAAAATCTTCATATATTTTTCTAAATCGCTGTCGTTTTCTCAGTTTTGATGACAAAATCTCCATAGCAAGATAGCGGCTTCCATACCAATTAATAATCATTTTACACATTTTGTTTTAGATAATATCTCCGGCCACAACCGCGTACACCGTGAGGACTCCTTTTTTTCGAAGACATTTTCAACCATTAAAAAAATATGAAAAAATAAAAATAAACGTTTGAAAAATTATTTTAATGAACTATATTGCTTTGCAATATATAGCTCTGAAGACAACATTGTACGATTAATGGTCTTCAGCAACCACATGCAAGTTTTTGGCATTCGATACTTTCGAACAGCCCACATATATTTAGTTGAACATGCGTGACGTATGGAGTACCTAATTATAATTGGCGTGCTGCTTCCGCCGATGTTCGGACTGCTCCGTTGTTTCAGCAGCTCTCAAGCTAGCTTGCCACTCAGCTTGTTCTTCGCGGCGAGTTTACAATTGTTGCGATGCCTCAACAGCCCGATGGGACGTAATACAATCAACATTTTTTTCACGCCGATGGCCTTCGCGGTCGACGCCTGGCCCGCTCAAGCCCTCTGAACTTTGCTTGGGGTGACGTGTCTTGACTTCCAGCCACCATTCATAGCTCCAGTTTTGTTCGAAGTTTTTGACAGATTAACCTCACGTTTCTCCGGCATGTTTTAACACTTTTTTTACTCAGGATGTGAAACTTTGAGGATCCGCACTAGAAAGTTGTGCAGGGATGCCTGGAAAGGCGACCCGCTAAAAAACCCACCCCGTTTTTTCTTAAGCACTAGCCCGGGACTGTTTATCACATTACTTCAGACTGAGCTCTCTATCTTCTATGTCTAGGTCCCTTTTTCCCCGTAGGATCTTTTCGGCGTGTACCGCTACGAGATTCCGGTCCTCTTCCTGGCCCAGCATAATCTCTGCTGCGGTATCTGGTGTTCAATGCTCTTTCTTTTTCGCTAAAACTCTCCTGTATGTTCCTTTTAACACTATGCCGTCCGCACGTGTGATCAATATTATTTTCTTTGCGCTGCTAGGACGCCATTTTTTTTTATGTACGTGAGTTGATCGCTGAAACTCTGAGTAGGAGTGGTGAAAAGGCCGGAAGAGATTGAGATTAAGGTAGTTTCGTAGTTTAGGTCAAATCTTAGGAATTTGTTGAAATCTAAGTATGGTGTTAATGTGATGTTTATGAACTGATGCCCAAAAATTCAATTCGATTCACCGTTCAGTTCATGAGATAATTGCAATATTCCGCCAGTGGACGCAGCAGGGCTGCGTCCACAGGCGGTGGCATTGGCTGGCTTTTCAGCCGAGTCATTACTACTTTGTACGACCTGCCCCAGGGAGCATCTTCCACCTCGCTAAGCAGTTCGCCCCAGCTTTCAGCTTTACTCTGCTTAATAGCCTTTTTAAGCTTCAAGCGCGCCTTCCTGTGCTGTTCTTTCAAATCGGGGAACGAGCGTTTGCCTCGAGCTCGTTGCGCTAGGCGGCGAGTTCGATGACACTCCTTTCGGAGGCCGGCAATTTGTTCGCTCCACCAGTGTACTGCCGGTCGGAAGTTGACATAACGTTTCCGTGGCATTGTGGCATCGCATGCTTCGGTGACCCTCTGCATGACCACCTCGATCTTCTCGGTTGCACTTTCCGCTGCGAGGGGCTGGTGTCAAAAGTTTCACGAAACAAGTTCGCGTCAAACATTTTCGCTTTCCAGCCCTTCTCGTTTGTCTTCGGTGCCTACGCTGTTCTGCTGAAGTCTCTGCGAATCTCCCAGAGAATCGCTTGATGATCACTGTGAGTGGAGCTATCACTGACTACCCAGTGGCACTGGTTTCCTCTCGCCAGGCTACTACTCATAAAAGTGAGGTCCGCTATAGAGGAGGCTTCACCTTTAACAAGAGTGGGCTTTGTACCTGCATTAAGTAGTACTACATTCAATAAGGACATAGCCACAAGCAGGGCTTGGTCCTTCCTATTCGTCACTTTACTACCCCATTCCACAGCCCACGCGTTGTAATCTCCGGCTATGGCTACCGGGAAGCGTTGTTTAGCGTCTGCAACTAAGTTGTCGAGAAAATTCTCAAACTCATCAGTCGTCAGGCTAGGCGGTGCGTAACAACTGTAGAAATGAACTCCTTTGGCTTTTATTCTCACGAAACCAGTTTCCATCTGACTCGCAAGATCCTGAAATGGAAGCTTTCCGCAGGACCAAATTGCGGCCTTCCCACGTGCGTCACATTCCCAGGGTTGCGTGTCTAGATGTCTATATGGTTCCGAGAGTATCGCCAAGTCAGGCTTCAGCTCGCGCACAGTCTGCATGAGCAGGTCCTGTGCGGCTCCACAATGGTTGAGGTTGAGCTGGAGTACTCTCATTTGAATCGTTTTTGGAGTGCCTGGAGAGCCCGGAGAGCCCGCGTGTACGCTGGACATCGGCTGCTACCTGCGATGTGGGCTGTAGGTGCCCCATCTCCCGCTTCTGCACATATGACACACTTAGCGCTTGCTGTGCATTCGGCAACCTTGTGGCCAGTATTACCGCACTCGATGCAGTCTTTACCCCGGTCGACGCTGCTCTTGCAGTTCCGTGATAAGCGTCCAAATTTCCAGCACATGAAACACTAGTGGTCTCACCACCTCTCGGATTCTGCAATTACACCAGCCGACTCGGATGGTTCCTGTATCCAGAAGTTTCCGGGCAGCAGGCACCATGTATTACCGCGGTCTGAGTCCTGCCATGTGCTTTACGCAGAAACTTAAGAGAGTATTCCGTGGCTGGATAGTCCGGACCCAAGACTCTCTGCAGGGCCGCCGATATCTCCTCCTTCGTCGCGTCCTCTTCCAGGTCCTTGATTTCCAAATCAACTTTCTGGACTTTACTCTGGACCGTTGCTGTTTCGCCAAGAACACCTCCGAATTGGTTTCGCAATTCCTCTCCTTGTTAGGGAGAGTCGATTTCGCTTGTCTTATTAAGTGTGTGTGTGTAGATATAACTTAAGTTATTGAAGAGCACTCGTCGCAGGAAAGGAGATAGGTGTCTCATGCCCCCCCCCCCCTTGCGTGACAGCTGTTCGCTCGTCACGCCGCCACGCGGCAGTTTGGGTCGCAGAATACTTGTCTTCAGGCCGCCCATAAGAACTGTTCTTCTAGGTACGTCTGAATTCGTTGACTCCGGTCAGGCGTTACGGTCTACGTACGTAGGGGAAGGGGGTCAAGGTTTGCGTTAAATCACGATTTTAGATCGATTTAAACGATAGCCAGAAATACCTAAATTTCTGCATGTCCATGTTTTTAATTTTAAAATCGCGCGCAATTTTACCGTGGAAAGTTGACAGCTTTCCATACGAAATGTCAGTTAAGGGGGGAAGTCACTGTGCAAGAACTTGCACAGTAGCGTTCCCACTTTCCCCGAGAAAAATTTGAAGGAAACAAAATTTTGTTTTTCATAATTCTTGAAAGTACATATATACAAAAATATTTTGGTAATATTTTTATTCACATGTCCGAAAATAGACAAGTCACTTTAGTGAAAACAGGTAGCGCGGCTGGTTAGTGCCCTCAGTCCCTACAGGTGTGGCATCGTTCACAATAGATGAAGTGCAGGCTCTTATCATTTCGTGAAATATAATGAAAATGCAGAACCGTCATATCGTCCGCACTAATCGTTGTGGCTAAGGTTGTACCTAGCCAATTTTTTTATTTTAACAATTACTATTTTTAAAGACAGCTTGAACACAAAAAGGGGCTTGAAAATAGAGAAAAAAGGCCTTAAATAGAAAAAAATGCTCAAACGGTTGGCATTTTGTAAAAAAAAACACAATAAAAATGGCTACGCATAACTATAGCTATATTTGTATAAATATCGATAAATTGTTCGCTTTTTATTTACAGATAACCTTCCATAAAGATATCGATGGGACAACGAAGAGAATTTTTTTTTTTCCAAAATTGGGAAATTTAGCGGTACGTAATTTGTGTACGCCCCCTAAAAGAGAGTGATTGCGTGCAATGGCCGCGTTTGTCAACATCGCTGTCTTCCAATAAGTAGCGCGGGGAGGGGGGGTTGCGCATGAAACGGACATATACATACCACTCAACATACAGGGTGGACCATTTAGCGTGACCACCCCAAATATCTCCGTTGTCTTCAGAGTGACGCAAAAATGTCAGGAGGTTAATTGATGGATTTCGAAGGGCTGATACAGTGGTGGAAACTTAATTTTTGTCAAGGTCATAGTTTATAGGTGTTTTACACCTATGATATCATGACCTTGAAACGATTTCCATAGGTCATTCGATTCTTCTGAAATCAGCTACAACGTCTCAATAAGAAGAAACATTTTCCCATTTGAAAAACCATTGACGACCTCGAGAACGCAAAAACTATGACCTTGAAAAAAGTTAGCTTTTCACCACTGGATCAGCCCTTCAAAATCAATCAAATTACCCGCTGACATTTTTTCGTCACTCGAAAGGCAACGGAGATATTTGCGGGTGGTCACGTTAAATAGTCCACCCTGTATACTTAATAACTTGGAATGTTACCAACCATAATAAGGCAATTTCAGTGGTGTTATTAGTCTTGTTTTCTTGAAATATTTTCCCTTCTAGAATGATTTAAGCCTTAAGGTGTCTATATTTGCACCTTGTACCTTACCAAATGTTATAATAGTATATTTTCTGAATTACAAAGTAGACGTGAGATTTTAACCCCCCTCCCCCGGCCTCTAAATGAGATTATGTCAGACCGCTCCCCCTCCCGCGTGGAGTGCACGCAATTTACGGACGTCCCCTATTCTCTGAAACGGCTGATATTTCGAAAAAAGGAACACCTACCGCTCTGTTGAACAACGTCTTTCCTTTCGTTTGCCCAAAATGTGATCCGCCTAGAAGAACTTGGCCGTAGGATGTTTACCGATCGGACGTGTGACCCATGTTCTAATGATATCGAACTAGAAACTAGTGACAGGAAAAAAAACGGTCTAACTAGTTGATGAATGTTTGTATATTTAAAACAATCGCGCTTTTAATATTGTGCAAATAACACTGTTGATACATCAAAAAGCACTGGCTCGAAACGCTTATAACACAAAAGAGATAGGTCAAGAAATTACATGTCGCCGTACATGACAAGAAATAGTCTGCCAGGAGATATTTCCGCCGAATGGTATGGCCGTTATACCGCCATCGATATCAGTATCACTGAGGTCCTTTGTAGCGAGCAACAGCTAGGGTGACAGGAGACTCGCCTTTAGTGGCGATTACAGCAATAAATGGATGCATTGCGATGAACCACTCATTAATCGTCGGGCGGTTAGCATCCACTGAAAAGAGAAAAGCGTTCAGTCCATTCTGTTGTTTTTCTACCGACAAATGAATTGATACTGATTCGAATATTCTACGGATAATTATGTCAAACGATGCTTTATCAGTTCTCGAACTGTGAAGGCCTAGCAAATAAAGATGGCATCCTGTTCGTGCCGTGCGTCGATGGTGTCACGGCATCGTTGAAGGTTAAAGTCAAGAGAAACAGGAGGAAACGGTAGTTAGGCCATACCGCCACGGTACCGTAACGTGCCAGCCATCTCAAACCGGCACTTTTTACAAACTTTACAAGCTGTAAGCGCAACGTACAGCCACTTGTTGCAGTCTGTAGATATGTTGGCGTCAGACGTGTCACATAATGCAAGTAAAGTGAAGCTCCAAATATTGTAAATAAGGGGACGTACGCAAATTACATAACGCAACTTGGGGGAGGGATCCGTGGGGGGGATCGCAATTTAGTAACGCAATTTGGCGTAAGGGATCCGGGGGAGGGCGCCGGGTCCGGCTAAGCGTTACGGTCCTACGTACGTGGGGTGAGGGGGAGACCAAGATTTACGTCACGTCATGATTTTAGAATCGACAGAAAAAACAAAATTTCTGCATGGTCAAGTTTTGAATTTTAAATTCGCGAGAAATTTTACTGCCAAAGGTGACACCTTTCCATACGAAATGTCAACTAAGGGGTTAGGCCACTTTAGAATTTACAAAAAATCGATTTTTTTTTGACCAGGCAGAAAAGAAATGCAAGAGCAGGACGATATTCTGGAAGGCCAATTGGATGGTGCAGGCATCGCAGATTAAAGGTATTGCAAAATTATTCATGATTTTCTACTACTCAAACCTTTAAACGCGTTTATCTCAAAACTGCATTTTTTTAGTTGGCCGGAAACATAACTCAGACAATTTTCAACCGATTCACTTGAAATGTTGAATATATCTTGAAAAATACATTGTCTGCGGAAGTACGATTTTTAGGCAAATTTTTCACTTTCCACTTTAGCAGTGCGCCATTTGGCCAAAAATTAATCAATCGAAAAAATGCTACGTACTTCTATAGCAGTTATTATATATGATCGAAAAAAAATCATTGGCTCATTAAAATTAAAAAATTACAGGAGCTGTTTGTCCGGCCGTGGGACCTGGGGAACGGAGACGTCATCGCAAAAACGCTGCACAGCCAACATTCTGAAATTAATCGCTTGAAAAAAATTATTGTATACAGGCACTGATATGATACGATGAACACCCTCTTTATAATCTTGATTTATTTTGTAGTTTATCTGAAGAAAATTTTTTTCGGCTTCCAGAGTGGCCTAAGGCCTCGAGAGGGGAAAATGCAAAAATTTGCACACCAGCCCCCACTTTACTGAATAAAAATTTGCAAAATAAATTGTTTTTGTTCTTTAGATTTCTTGAAAGTACATATATTCAGAAATATGATGGCATCATTTTAAGTAAAAAGCCCGGACGTTGATGGAGTTGCAGTCACTTTGGTGAAAACAGGTAGCGTAACCGGTAGGACCCTCAGTCCTTACAGGTGTGTCATCGTTCACAATAGATGAAGTGCACGGTCTTATTATTTTGTGAAATGTAATGAAGTTGAACAACCGTTATATCACGCGAGACCGGATACTTTAATGTAGTATCACTATTGTGGAAAAAAACATTACTTTATATAAAGAAAAACGGAACGAAAACTTTGAACACGTTTTTTTCGAAACAACTCTTTTCGACCTAGTCCCAGCGAATACTCAAAAACTTATCAACCGATTTTCAATGTTTGTAATCACACTGACTACCGTTGTACGTGAACGATTTTGCAAATTCTGATAATTGCTGTTTTTAAGGACTGCATGAATAAAAAAGGACCTTGAAAATAGGAAAAAATGTTCAAACCGTCGCCATTGGGAAATTGGGGAATTTGACGTTGCGTAATTTGTGCACGCCCCTAAGATACTAAACATCGTGGTGCATTGCCAGGCTTGTGGAATAACAAAAGCAGCTAAAAATTAGAAGATACTTCCAGTATCTCCGTCATACCGTAATGCCGAACAATGATCCTAATTGGACGCCAGTGAGCGGCCATCTTGAGGCAGCACTTTTCAGTACTGGACCTTCGTCTAATTTGCGTAGTTCCACGCGCTTCCTCCTATTTCTTTAATTGTAGGGTCAGGGCGTATCGCCTAATACAGTAAAAACGAATTCATTCTTCAGGATTAAGAAAGAAGTCAAACGACTTACGAGCGATTGCTGGCTCGCTACCTAGGTCATCGACTTCTATCATCATTTTCTGCACGACTTTGATGACATCGACCGTCAAGTAGCGGTGGCTAGTTCCGTTGAAGTACGTATACTCTAATGTATTCCTCATTCCCATCTGCGAAAAAGTTTATCATGCATCAGTAAGGAATAAATACTTCTAAATAAAAACAAGCATTAATGCCATGATCCTACGACATACGTGGCTATAACCATTCTTAAAGAGAAGAAACTTTTCTGCAGCTTATATATGAGTTTTTGTGGGGTCAATATTTTAAGAGACGTAAAGCGTGACCCGGTTTAAAAAATGAACTGTTGATCGATCACTGAAAATTGTTATTATTAGTCTCGTAGAGCATGAAATGCTCCACAAATTGATAATTGTCTTTTTTTTCATAGAATAAATAGTTAACAGTGCATTTGGAAGTTTCAACAAACGTTTGCTTCTGACTTTTATAAAGAAGGTGATGCACTACAAGATTGATAACAATTGTTTTCAATGTGCAATGTACTCTTGTGGGGAGATTTCGAGAAAAAAAAAAATTTGAATAAACTGACGCGTTGTAACAGGGAATATGTGAGTACTACGGGAAAAAACATCCAAATTGTGGGATTTTTTTTTCTCTCCGGCTGTAGCTTCAAAAACGAGTTGGAAGCACAAATCTATACCATATTAACACTTTGTCTGTAAACCTGGTTATTTCGTGTCCGAGCCAAAACTACTTTCCTACCGAGTTGCTTAAGGGGCTAAAATAGGCTTTTTGGGGATTTTTATTTCAGAAAAACTACAAAATAAATCGAGATTACAAAAAAGGGTGTTTATCATACATATCAGTGACTGTATACAATAATTTTTTTAAGCGATTAATTTCAAAATGAGGGCTGTGCAGCGTTTATCTCAAAACTGCATTTTTTAAGTTGGCCGGAAACATAACTCAGATAATTTTCAACCGATTCACTTGAAATGTTAAATATATTTTGAAAAATGGATTGTATATGGAAATATGCAGGATTTGTTTGGTTTATATTGCATAGTTAATTTGTTATTAACAATTATCTGACGATTTTTCGGGCAAATTTTTCACATTCCAAAAATTTGCCTAAAAAATCATCAGATAATTGGTAATAACAAATTAACTATGCAACATAAACGAAACAAATCCTACGTACTTCTATATACAATGTATTTTTCAAGATATATTCAACATTTTAAGTGAATCGGTTGAAAATTGTCTGAGTTATGTTGCTGGCCAACTTAAAAAATGCAGTTTTGAGATAAACGATGCACAGCCGCCATTTTGAAATTAATCGCTTCAAAAAAATTATTGTATACAGTCACTGATATGTATGATAATCACACTTTTTTATAATCTCGATTTATTTTGTAGTTTTTCTGAAAAAAACCCCAAAAAGCCGCTTTTTCGGCCTCTAGAGTGGCCTAAGGTCTTAATCTATTTAACAAAAAATATACGAAAATAATTATTTTCCTATAATTTAATGATTGATATATTAAATTGAATGTTTCGAACACTAGCATGAAATTTTTCGAAAGTATTAACAGGGTGAAAACACGGCCGGACTTGAAATACCAAGGCTTACAGACGGAAGATACCGGGAAACGTTTACAGGCGAAGTGTTAATGGTGTTTTCCATGTTTTCAAAATGTCACGAAGTGCTAAGTGAACTGCTAAGACAGCACTTTGACTGTTTCCACTCATTTGCAACATTAACTGGAGCGCACCACATGATTTAGGTAAAAACGTTAGACATTCACAGCTATCGCCTTGCGAATCAGCTACACCTTACGAAAAGGAGAGTGGAGTGTTAAAGTTACTTAGATACTCTCAGTATCTTTTTTCAATGTTCGGATAAGTGATTGTGGAACCTCTCACACTTTCGTTCCCTGACGACAAAATGTTTGGCCGTTAGGCATGGCATTTAGTGCTTGGATTTATTTGCTTGGCTCGTTTCTGGTACTTCAGGCTTCGTTGGGTTTTTTCGGAGATGCTTGGCTCCTTTTATCAACTAATTTTTTTGTCTTCAGTGGTAATTACTTACGCTTGCGAGGGGCTCGTTGAGTTTAATTTTGCTTTCGATTTTGAACTGCGGTAGTACGACCTTGACGTTGGTCGGGCGACCACGACTGATAAGCTCCTCAACCGTAACTCCAGCAAAGTGCTTTTCCAGGTTGTCGAGACCGTCTCGACTGTCCGGTAGAATGATGAACATGCTGACGGTTTGGTTGTCATGTTTGGTCTGTGCACGTAAAATGACAGGTTCTTTGTCGCGTCACGCAATCGACTCAACACTTAATCTGCCTGATGTAAGTGCTTATCATAGACAGAGAAGTTATTCACCTTGTATGGCAGTTCGACGAATCTTGACTGAAGTTCGGGAAGTTTTCCGAAATGGAAGTTGCCTTCTACACTCATGGCCGTAACTTCCTTTTCCTGACCCCCACCGACGTAGAATCGAAGTTCTTCGGTTTCGTCGAATTGTTTCAACCAGGTGCCCTTGAAGTATGCAGCGCTGATAAGAAATATGATCGTTTGACCAATATCATCTGCAAAAAAGACGTACCCTTGGTTACGTATCAGGTTAGAGGAGGAAGGGTTAGTCTCAACAATTGAAGTTTGCAGTAAGGCAAACCCGCCTATCTCGCGAACGCGGGGTTTCATTAAACTCGGCGAACTATCCATGCGCTACTTTTAGATCGTATTTTTCAAGCACCGAAATTCCTCGAGCATTGAGGCATGCACGGCATGTGAAGAAGGTCTGGTTCGATGCGAACATCTACTACACGCGTCCTCGCCTGATGACTTCCTCCATGTGACTCATGGACAACTGGACAATCCAATTGAGTCATCCTTGTTTATTTTTAAAACAGTGAAGGGAGGAGACTGCCTCATTGAGGACAGCCTCCTCCTCGTTCGAGTGCTTGAGGATACTTTTCTTAATGAAATCTTCCTTGAGGAGGTACAGTGATGACCACGCTAGTAAACTTAGAGTCTATTTTGCGCCGTCATACCGCCACGTTTTAGTAAATGGACTATTTTTCGAAAAATATTGTTTAAGTACTGAATTTCGAGCTACCTATTATTTTTATATTATGGAAACAAACGTAATAATCTACTACTCGACTTCAGTAGTACGCGATATCGTTGACATTTAGCATCGTCCCATTTTCGATGGCTGTCATCGGTCCGACGCGCCCGGCTTATTATTTTTTGTAGCCGGTCAACATAGAGAATGCAAATACTGTAGAAGTATATCAAGAGAGTAACGAGATTGTACCTGAAGTCCAGTTGAAAGACAAAGGTAGATTCTGTCGGACAAAAATTAGAAAATGAAAAGATGATATTGCGCTTGCGAATAAAGAATGGCGCGTTGAGGTTAACCTCAATGTCCAATGTCCAATCTGTCCAAAGTCAAAACATATGTCATCGATTGTTATGTTATTTTCCCTTTCCCAATTTTCACAATATTTGCAGATATAAAAAGGAACGTTCATTTTATATGACGGTTCTTCCATGCTAAATTCACATATAGATGCGTTGTATACGTGTCGCCAGAAGAATTGAGATGCCTTGGCTATACATAAAAGAACTTTAGGTAAATATCGACGAAAGGCCCTTTACAATCCATTAAAGATGTACGGCTTCGCACAATCATATTTTTAATTCTCGTTGAAAATATTCCATAGGCGAATCAAATTTGCGCGGGTATCCGGCGTTGCCACACCTCGAGCAAGATGGCTGGTGTTACGTCACGAGAAGTCTCGTTCTCCGAATACTTCAGTTTTTCGCGACTTTATTTATACATTTATTGCTTATTTCTGCGGTGAGCTTTCCAATTCAAAGTGGCTCATTGATCACAAAAATTCAACGAACCCAACCGTCAGTTTTTTTACATGTGTCTCGGCTCCAAGTAGCACAAAAAAAACAATTTTCAACCGATTCACTTGAAATGTATTTTTCAAAATATATTCAACATTTCAAGTGAATCGGTTGAAAATTGTCTGAGTTATGTTTCCGGCTAACTTAAAAATTGCAGTTTTGAGATAAACCCTGCACAGTCGCCATTTTGAAATTAATCGCTTCAGAAAAATTATTGTATACAGTCACTGATATGTATAATAAACAGCCTTTTTGTAATCTCGATTTATTTTGTAGTTTTTCTGAAAAAAAAATCCCAAAAAGCCTATTTTTTCGGCCTCTAGCGTGGCCTAAGGCCTTAAGTATTCTCATTAACTTGTATAATTATTTTCTATAACTTTTTCTCGCTCAATTCACGCGAAATGAATTGACAACGTCGTAAATTGTGGTATACTATAATGCCCAGGTTGGCAGGAGTTTCGCGAAGTTAGAGACATATGCGCCCCGTTCGTAACCTTAATATCGGCCCAAGGAGCTGTCAAAAATGAATATGGGGCCGAGTTAAAAAAGTTTCGCTGTAAGAAAAAGTGTGTTCCAAAGCTGTCTACAATGTCGAAGAAATCAAAAACTTTAATAACTTTCCGATATTCTAAAAAAAATGTTATGTATGAAAAAAACCCGCGTTATTTTGTCTTTGCCTAGAAATGCCTATAAATGTATAATGGGTAAATGTATAATGTATAATATAATAATCAATGTATAATTATTACTAATTAAGAGAATAAGTGCCAATAATAGTCGTTGTTAATTCTCCTGATCGAGTAGTTTGGGGTCCCTGGGCATAACTACCGAATACTGATAAGATAGGTAGCATTTGTGCCGTCTACGACGTTGCCATAATTGCACAGTCTAAAATTTTGTGTGCTTGATTTTCGCACAAATTCGCTATCAAAAACATTAATAATTTTATAACGGTACTGTGAATCCTCATTTTCACGGAACCGAGGGCTAGTCCGATAATTAGTCGAATCGTAGCTATTTCGTCAATTCCGTGGTAACATTCACTTACCAGATATTAATAATGTACTGAAAAATGATTGGGAGTTTTCCACAAGCGTAATGTAATTAACCCACGAAATACGTCGAGTTGACGATTTTTTTCTTCTAAAAAACGGTGCTGTAGATTGTATTCAAACTGCACAAGATGATCAGCAAAGAGGTTATAAAGGTCCACAAAAAAATTCAGCTTCACAAAATTTCAGCATGTTGACATTACCCCATAACAACCTTAATGACGCTATAACCTCTTTACTCGCATAAACAAATAGCTAAAATAGAATATGTGATTGCAGCATGAACTGGACAGAAAAAGAAGTTATTAAATTTCATGAAACAACATGAAAAACTTACAATTAGTACGAGGCAGATTGCAGTATAAGTAGTCCAAATAGAAAATTACTGGTAAGTTTTGTACATATCAAAATATTTTCGCTGCGTTAAGGAAAGACGCTCACGCATGGGCACTTCGAATTTCGACACGAAATTTCGTGCCTAGTAATCTCATGCGAATAATCTCGCATTTTCACCAGGTGAAAAGCACGATAAATAGAGTGAGCTGTTCACTTTTTTCATTTTCGCCCAAACTGAGAACCGCAATAGTCGCCGGAAAAAGAGAGAAGAGAAAGCATGTTCTTACCTCGATGCATGACATTTCTGATTCGACGGTTCGTTTTTTTCTCGCACCACTTGTTCATAGTCCAGCTTGCATACGTTGGTTTGTCCAGCGCAGTAGAATCGGCTTCGGAACGAAAGACGTTCTTAACGATGCCCATAAATTCGGAATTGAAAGAGATGCGTTTACTATAGTACATCTTGTTAGCCACGTTTAGTAGGATGTCTTTGCCTGCCTGCAACATAAATCCGGAACACGTTGAATTCTCCCTAGTTTCCAGATCAACCCGGTTTGCTTTTTCTGTACGCTTTCCGTTCATCGCTTTATTGAGGAGACTTACGGCCTGCTTAGCAAGGATCGCGAATCCGAGTTTGGCTTCGTCTGTGTCGTTCGGAAATGATAAAACATTGCGTATATCAATGGTCGCCTCACCACTTGTGCCAAACGACAACATCGACAGGATCATCGAAACGGCAAACGGCGACCAAGTCAAAGAGTTTGGTGTATTTTTCATAATTTCCTGCGCAAATGAAATTTCGTTTAATAATCATTTGCACGTGATTTCAGTTCTTGCTCGTCGAATGTTTTAACCTAAGAGGAGAGATACACAGGGTGTGTAGGGCAACGTTAAGATAGTTCTGTAGGTACACGTATGAGCCAAAAGTTTCGGTCCAAGCGTATAGTAACATCGAATGCCTATGCGATGCTGTTGGTTGTACATTTTTGACAGAGCTTGTACCCTTTATATGTTCCACACATTCGCACCTTATGCATAGATAGGTATCATATTCGCATAGAGAGCGGCGCTGTAATCGTGGCAACATCGCGATTTTCCTGCAGTCACAGCGTTGAACTTCCTACGATCCGTCTTTTGCGAAATATTTTATATAAATGGAAAAAAGCGTGAAAATGTCAACCCAAATGCGATACAAAGGAAACTTTACGAGAAAAAAGGCGCTTGCTAAAAGTCCGAAATCTGTGGCAGCCATGTGTCAAGCAAATGCGGCTAAACGCGATGAGAATAACCATAACCTCAACGATCGGCAACAAACATTTACTGTCGAACACGTACACGTGTGTTTTTTTTTTGAAATCCTAAGTTCCGTTTAAAACCTATATTGAGAAATGCGAGCAACCTCCTATCGGTTTACGTATTAGGTATAGGGATCGCGTACAAAAATACCCATATTCAGTTGCAATTATCTCATAAACGAAACGGTGAATCGAATTAAATTTTTGGGCATCAGTCAATGAAGGTCATATTTACGTCATACTTAGACTTCAGCCAATTCCTAAGATTTGACCAAAACTACAGAACTATCTTAAGCGAATCAGACGGAAGTCCAATAATTCAAAGAGCCCCTTCAATAAGGCCACTAACTGGCGCCCAATTTGAATCATTTTCCAGCATTGTGGCATTATGGAGGTGCCGGAAGTACCTTCTAATTTTTAGCTGCTTTTGTTATCCCATAAGCTTGGCACTGGACCATCACCTTTCGTATCTTATTTACAATGTTTGGAGCTCCACTCTACTTGTCTTATGTGACGCGTCGGACGCCAACATATGCATTGTAGAGTGCAACAATTGGCTGTAGGCGACGGTCATAGACATCGTAAAAAGTGTTGCCTCGAGAGATCTGGCATGATTTACTTCCATCGCAACATCGTCTAGTTCCCAATACCGATACATTTCCTCCTGTTTCGCTTTCGTCCCAGATGTTGACCCTAATTTTACCTCAAACATTTTTTGCGAGAAGGCGTTGATTGACTGCGTTGTCGCTTGAATAGAATTCCTCCAGAACTTGACCATCAAATCCGGGTTGCCTCGAGCAGCAGTGATGTTCGGACGGCCCACCGTGTTACCATGGCGGAACACAGTGGCGCCTTCGTTGGCCGCGGCGAAAGAGTTCGCTGTGTGCAGCACGAGAAGGCCGACTGATAAAACTGAAAAATAGTACATCGTTCAACGAATTTATTCAAATGCTTGTCTATTCGTGGCCACACTCCGAAATATACGACTGTGAAACGAGGTCTGTAGACTCTTCGCCGCCGAATTGTATCTGAGAAAGTTCGTTTGTTCAGGATCGATGGAATTACGTTAAAAGAAGACAACAGCCCCAAGTGCACTTTCGATACCATACCCAAAGGTTTTACTTACGTAAGCGCATTTTGGGTTTGTAGTCAAATCGCACCATGTACACTGTAAGATTCGTACGTTCACGGTCCGCCCGAAAAAAAGCTATACCGGAGTCGAAGTTACAGTGGCTTTTTGTAGTCACCTACCTCCCCCCCACATCCGACACGAAATACTCTTTCGGGTGGAGCATCGTGTATCTTTTATTAATGATAATATTTCGTAATATTGTTGAAGCAGGTGCGATTACAGGAAGTTGTCTATAGTAATGGTTGCTACATCAGTACTCGCCTACCTAGTTTGCTCATTCCGCTTACAAAATGTTTGATCTTCCCTCTCCATTTATCGGATAACAAAGGCGTTCTTATTTTTATCATTCGCACTTGCGTACCATTTCGTCACATCGCTTACCTAATCACACAAAAATGTCCTTGTTTGAGGCACACGCAAAAAGCGAAAAATATATCGGTTTGCGCATATCTATTACCTACAGCTGCGAGTTCAGTTTTCAATTTCGAATGGATATGATTAGAAAAAGCTTTTGATAAGGTCTTTTCCGTACGGAGTGACGAAAATGTAAACAAGTCTTGCATAACATTTATGCACTGAGAAAAAAAAATCATTGATCCAATATCATTGGTGGTATTCAATGGAATTTCATTGATCCAATTGTAAATTTGTTGGTGTAAATAATTGGAATTATTAGTCCAAACAAAACGCTACCCAAATAGGGTTTTATAATCGGCACAGTAATGGCCCCCGACTGGTTGCCAGAGAAAAAACGATGGCGCGGTAATGGCTATATAAACGGGCCAGATCCGCACCATGCATGGTTGTTAATGGTAAACCATGAATGACTGCTAAGACTTGGCCAAATATCATACCCCCATATTGGCCCAGCAGCGGCTGCTGGATCTTCTGCCGGAAATGAAAAATAAAAAATTTACAAATTATGAATATAAAAATTCTAGTAGTATCTTTTTTGTTTTCTTATGCTTCACTTATGTCCATGTACATAGAATAATTGCATTAGAAACGCTTTCTGCATTGTTCCAGTTTTTACCTATAATCGGGATCGAACCTACGTCTTTCGTTCTAGTGTCGAGCGCCCTACCCACTTAGCCATCCTAACACTTACAGAATCCATCGTTTGTTCGTTCGCTAGTTTTATGCCGATAATTTTATTCGTGACGGTAAAGTTTACCGACAATTTTTTTGGTCCATTAAGGCTGTGAAAATAACTCGCTCGTTTTGGGTGAAGTTCCGAAAAGCATACTCCTCTGATCGAGCTGAAACTTTGCATCGAACTTCCTCTCATTATCCGAAGTAAAAGAAACCTTTAACGTATTTTTGACGACTAGCAATCATTTTCGATATATCGCATTGTAAAGTTTATTATTTCAAGCCATACGAGTATACCTATGAATCCGATAGATACCCCCCACTTCTTCGGCCTCGTTGCTTCCTGGCAAACAGTACTCGCCCGTACGTGCATATCACTTGCCATGTGGGATGGGTTTGTTTGGGTTTATTTAATATAGTAGAAACGCAGTACAATAAATAACTTTCAATATACGATATATCGAAAACTATTGCTAATCGCCAATATCCTTTTAAAGGCTCTCTTAAAATATTAAAATGAAGGTCGGTGCAAAATTTCAGCTTCATCAGTGGGATATGCTTTTCGAAACCTTATCCCTTGTTTTTACGTATTACAGTTTAACGACCTGCGTTCGCAAAACGCCCAAAAACAAACCATCAATCACTGGAATAGATCTGGCAAGCCGATCATCCGCCTACGATACCCCAATGCTGATCGCCATATTATCAGTGCGATGGTATTGGCCCACCAATGGCTGGCATAGATCTGGCAACCCGTTCATCCGCCTATGATACCCCAATGCTGATCGCCATATAATCGGTGCGATGGTATGGGCCCACTAATGGCTGGCATAGATCTTGCAAGCCGTTCATCCGTCAACAGTACCCCAATGCTGATCGACGAATTATTGGCCGATTATCAGCAAACCGTTTAATGGCTGAATGCTGGCATTTTTGTTACGACAGGGTATTGACTTCAATAACATGATAAAATTGAACGTTTTATTATCATTCAAAAGATATATTGTTAGCCGAGAACAATATATTATTGAAACTATCTAAAAAATGATCGCGAACAAATTATATAGTTTTGAATGCAATTTCTGCAACGAACGAAATAAGCGTTTCAATTCATAACATGAATATTGTTGATTCGAGTACATAAGAAAAATTGAATTTCGCTCGTTTGCTTCAAATAAAATTTCTATTGAGTAAATATGTTATTTCATTGTTTTCACGGTGTCCAATATTTATTTTTAAGTATATTATTTGTTAAAATATTTATTTTACATTTTAATTGAAAAATATTAAGGAAATGTCTGACTTGGTTAAAAAATTATGCGAAAGTAAAATTTGTTTCTTGGACATTTGGTTGAAAAAATTTAACCAAATCATGGCCGAGTGCCACCGAAATCATGAAGTGAGAAAGCCCGTAGTTCTCGGAGTAACCGCTAGAAGCCGCACGCGCGCTCGTTTCTCGTAAGCGTAGCGGGAACCGAAAATCTACTTAAACGCTGGACAAACTCTAAAGAGTATCGCTTCTCGGCTTGTGGTTAAGATTAAAGTGTAGTATCTGTTCTAATCAGTTGAATATCTGATGTTCTCTCCATGGATATTCCATTGGATATCTGATCTTCTCTCCACTATTATTCAATTTGTTTGTTACTCAATCGTTTTTTGTTTTCCGGTTTTTTTTACTGTTCATACACTTCATATTTATATTCCCTAATTTCTTCCGATTACTGCCCGGTTGGAGGCTGAAAACACGTCACTTACCTGAATAAGTGCGCTTTGTTTTCCAATAGCTCTGAAATCGGGTGATTCTGCAAATGTTTTACGCGACGACGCCAAACAAATTCGCACATGCGATCACCTATGGCACCGGCAGAAACGCCGCCGCGTGATAATACCTGGTGCATCCATCTCCAGGATGACTCAATGTTTTGCGTATCTGTAGGTACCAGTAGTTGAGCCCACGAACTCTACGGAAAGATTGACCGTGGCGCAGAGGTACCCATACATATTTATATTCAGGCGCCGGTCCACTTAGAAAATTCCAAAAAATCTTTTTGTTTACTGTTTTCGAAAGTATATACATTCAGAAATATCGTGTCAAAATTTTATGAAAACCCGAGATCTCTACTGGCCTCTGCACACTGCGCGCGATGAGCGACGAGCGATGCGCGATCAGCGACGCGATCGTGTAAATTTATTTTCCTGCGTTCACACTGCGCGCGACGAGCGACGAGTGAAGCCAGCGACGAGCGTCACAGCAGAGATTGAAAGTGAGGTTACGTGAAGAACAAATCGTGAAGTGTTAACAAATTGTTCCGTTTACTCCAATATTGCTGAAAAAACGTTAGAACCTAAAAATAATCAGATAAACGTTTTATTGGAGTATATATGTTAATGTAAGTGCTGCACATTTACGAAATAAACTAACTAACTTGAACGTAATATAACCTCGAAAATTACAAATATGTTATTTGTTTATTGCAGGATTATCGCAGCCATGGATCTAGCTCATTATTATAGAAGAAATCGAAAACAGCTTTTAGTGGTAATGTGTCTACGTGCGCGAAAGGGGTGGATTTTGAGTGATAATCAGAGACGGTTGACGTTAGCTTATTACGCCTACTTGAAGGATCAAGAAGAAGACGCAAGAAACAAAACTGCACGTCGATGGTGGGTTCGTCCGATAAACCAACGTCGGAATGACCAAGGGGATGGCAATCATTTAATTAATGAAATGAGACTGCAAGATGCCGATTACCATTTTATGTATTGCCGCATGACAGTTGAGGTCTTCAACGAACTACTTTCGATTGTTGGGCCACAATTACAGAGAATGCAAACTACTTTTAGGCATCCCATTTCTCCTCGCACGAGACTGTACATGACGCTAAGGTATGCTCTTGAAATTTAAGCGTGAATAAAGAAAATAATTATTAATATCTATGCATTATGAAACATGCCACGCTGAATGATTTTTTTCTTAATATCTTGCAGGTATTTAGCCACTGGAGATAAAATGACTTCGATAGCTTTAGCTTTTCGCACTAGATGCAGCACGGTCTCAGCAATTATTGCAGACACTTGCGAGTCTCTGTGGGACGTGCTACAAAGTCAAATGTTTGTACCAAGTGGAGAAAATTGGATGAAAGTCGCAAATGAATTCTATGAGCGTTGGAATTTTCCACACTGTATAGGCGCAGTGGATGGGAAGCATGTCATCATAAAGGTGAATCTATTTTTATTGATATGAATTTTTATCGCAAGATAATGTATCGAGATTTGTATTACATATTTATGCCCCAATAAAAATTTTGAAAACCAAATGTTTAGCTGTTGAAGATTTCGGTTTACCATCAGTACACAGTAGTAGAAAAAAACTTTTATTAGTTTAATAACCGTTATTAACAATCCTTTCGATGTGAATTTTCCAACTTTCAGGCGCTACCGAAATCAGCATCAACTTTCTAAAATTATAAAGGAAGTCACAGTATAAATTTAATGGCTATAGCTTCAGCATCATATTGCTTCCTTCTTGTCGATATTGGAGCTGAAGGTCGACATAGTGACGGTGGAGTTTTTAAAAACTCCACCATGGGACAATTATTTGCGCAAAACAGCTTAATGGTACCTCCACCTTCGCCAATTATCGGTCTCGAAAATCCTATGCCTCATGTGTTAGTAGCTGCCGACGCGTTTCAGCTGAATACTTATACAATGTGGCCTTATCCAGGCAGAACACTGTCCAACCAAAGAAGGATATTTAATTACCGGTTGAGTCGAGCTCGAAGAGTTGTCGATAACGCATTTGGTATAATGGTAGCACGATGGGGAATATTTGGTGGACCAATAAACACTTCATTACAAACTACCGAAAAAATTATTGGAGCCAATTATTATACCAAATGGAGCAATAAGTCTCGGTGAATGGCGAGAAGACGCGAGGCCTTCTGAGTTCCGACCACTAAGAGGAGTCGGCAGCAACACTCATGCTCGAGACGCAGCTATTGTTCGTGACAACTTTACTAAATATTTCCTTGGTACTGGAGCTGTTCCATGGCAGTGGGATTATATAACTCATCAATGAAAAGATTAGAATTGTGTAAAAATTTGCAACTTGGAATTTTTTATAATTCAATAAATACGTAGAAAAATACTTTTTATTTGGTGTAACATTCTTAATTTAAAAATAATTAATTATAAGCGTTATATAATTGTAAAATATGTATTGTAATAAAAAAAACCGTTTTTATCCGTTTTCTTCCATTTGCTCTGCTTCTACTTTCATAAGTTCGAGCAAGATGCTATTTGTGATCTTCATAAAATACTTTCGCTGCAACTTTTCCAACCGGCACTGCAGATAATTGCAGAATGCCTGTTCTTCGCTCGGTTTTTCTGATAATTGTGACATAATGTTCTCAAAGTGTTTTTCCTCGCGCATTCGTTTCATTTGAGAGTCATTTGACTCTCCTGATGAACTCCGCCGGCGTTTCTTTGGTATATCCCACGACGGTCATAGAGCCGGGCTAATGGAAGGGGACGGCCTATTCGGGACGCTGAATGGCGACGTTATCTCGGGCGTACATATTGGCGACGGCGATTTTTTCCTTAAGAGTGATCCTAAGGTAATTTTAATGTGAAATATATGCATGTAATCTCAATCGTGAAAAATTCATTTTGAGTAAAAAGTATAACTATTTGCTTTTGATATATTCGTGAGACATAATAAAATGTTATTTAATAAGACAATCATAATAAAATAGAAATTATTCACTAAGAAATGGTTGAATTATTACGAATTAGTTTTTTATAAATAATAAAACGACGTCGCAGTGTACGTACTTGGCAATACTGTCCTTCCTGAAGGCTGGGAAAATGAGGATGTTGAAGCCGTCAGCAAGTCAGATTGTACTGTTAAATTATAGATTATTTATTTTTAAAAGTTGTAAAAGCGTTGTGTATTATAATTTCTAATTAACATTATAAGAAGATAGCAGTGTACATACTTAGCGTTCCTGCACTTTCCGAAGACCGCGACAACGGTGGTGGGGAAACCGTCAGCAGCGGGGTTTCCTTACCCGCATGCGAATTGTCCTTTGAGAATCCACTCAAGTTGCTGATCGTTCTGAATCGTATAAAAGTAAGATATTTCAATCATTCCGACAAAGAGTCATCGAACCATAAAATTATGTTCATGTTGAATATTCAAATACGAATTGAGAAACATACTTTCGAAACTGTATGGTTGACAGAAGAAATTCCAGGTGATGATAGAATTTCCATTGTACCCGCTGTTTACCTGCTTCCCTTCCACTGGGAACATAGATATTCTGCTCCTGGTGCTTTCTTCTGAACGTATCCCGTATATTCTTCCATTCCTTTTGCACAACTTTCGGGTCTATATCTGCATTTTAATGATAATAATTATTTTGTTACATGTGAATGTATTGAAATTTCTAATTCTATAACAACATCTAGTTCAAACATGTTCTTCAACCAAAAATGCACTCACCCAGAATTGCGGAGATTTCTTTCCACGTTTGTTTCGTGACATCGAGTGACTCGCAATCGGACATCGATGCGCTGATCCCAGAGACACGGTCTTTCGCGTACCTCCGCAATCAAAATTTCTTTACATGTGTCGAAAGTATCGTCACAATCCTCGAAAATAGAACAACGATTAATCGATATAAAACTTTTTTCTACACATACAGTTGTAATTTAATAAATGTCCACATGACAAAAATTCTTTTTCATATAATTTGGCGTCGAGACACTGCCTCATCGAGACGCTGCCGTGTCTCTTGATTGTTGATAAACAAACTTACTTCCAAAACTTCAAGACCCTCAAAGTTAGTATATTCCTCCATGATTGCTAATTACTTTTTAAATTTCTATATCTCCTTTTTCACAAACCCAAACAAACGCACTGTCAACAAGTGTCCAGGCGCGCGCGAAAACTCATATTTTCAATGTACCTTATCATTCCCCATGTGTTGAATAGAGATAGAACGATTTTACTGGCTGAAAAATGTCGTCTGCTGGGGCGTTGTCGCTTGCCGCGAGCGACGAAAGTTGAAACTTGGTCAACTCCGTGAGCGACGTCGCGAGGACGCTCGCGACGGATGTGACGTTCGGAAAAGCAGAGCTCTCATCGGGTATCGCTCATCGCTCATCGCTCATCGCGCGCAGTGTGCAGAGGCCATAAGTATTTTTTTTATCTGAACGTTAGGACCTCATTTCGTCTACCTGAGCGTATAGCGCGCTCGGCCGACCCATCGGCCTTTTAATCCTCTTTCCCCGCTATTGTTCATTAAACAGCTGCTTCTCATTATAAATCGTATAATCCAGCTATATTTTAGTCCTTCTTGAAATATAACCGCAGTTATAAGTAAGTTTTAGGAGCAAAAACGAGGATTGAAACACCTCTACCGTTATTTCAACATCAGTATTAGCTTAGACTGCGTAGGAGTAACATCGGGTAGTGCAGCATGGGCAAAAAGAACGAAGCTCATCCAGAGAGAACCATGAAGCGGAAGTTTTCAGGGAATCAACACTCGGATAAAACTGCAGATTGTGCAAGCAAATCAGCTGAAAAACTGGCAACATCGAAGGATCAGAGGTTCGACGTACACACGGATCCAGCTGCTGGTTACAGTACCATGAGCTTTCTTCTCGTGTTTCCAACATTGTCAAACTACTTGAAGTGTAACGTTTGCAATAGAGAAATTTCATTTTCTGAATATGGAGAGCAAGGCTTGGGTTTTTAAGTGTGTTTGAGTTGTGCGTGTGGCGAAAAGTACACAACTCGTGCCCGATGATCAGAAGTGGTTACGAAGTGAATTGTCGCCTCGTGCTTGTGATGCGTTTAATGGGCATTGGATTAGTTGGAATCAACTTATTTTGTGGTCTAATGGACTTAGGCTACAGATTACACAAGAATGTTTACTATCAAATCGTTGACGCCATTGCCATAGCAGTAAAACCGTTTTCGATTTAGTGACGCGTCAATCTGTTTAAGAAGAAAAAAAAGTGCAAAAGGAAAAAGGACTTCCCGAGGACGTTTTGATGGTTTCTGGTGACGGATCTTGGGAAAAACGACGCTTCTATTCTCGAATTGGTATATTGTATTTCGCGCCTCTTCCTCAAGATCAATCGTGTAGTACCCTCACTTCATGCCGGTATCACCACATGTTCAAAGCCTACCTAGAAACTTTTTTCGTCTCAGCCGTGGGCTGCATTTGTCCTAGACTGTCATTCTTCTTCTTCGTGCGGGAAGAACCACATGCGTGTAATTTAATCTTGTGTTTTTGAGAAAAGTTATGGGTAAAAAACGAGACCGCAGCGTAGCTTCAGAGAACGAGGATAAGGAAAATCGTCTCGAGAAACGACTTAAGCGATTAGAGGATCTTATCCTGCAACAAGGGAAAAAGAAACATCGAAAGCATAGACGCAGTAAGTAAATGTGACACGCGACCGCCATTTGGTTGTTTATTTTTCGATGTTTCAGACGGAAGCACAGCTCCAGGTTTCAACGGTTTAGAAAAAGCCTTATGAAAAAGCGAAACAGAAGGAAGAGATTTTATTGATCTTGACGATCACTCGTACAGGCTCTAACCTGGACGAGCGAGTTATTACTCTGATCGAGGAATTACTTCTGGCCACTCGTGAAGGCACTAACCTTCACGAGTCGAGTTATACTCAGGCACAATCACGGTTTATCCCCTGAAAAGGCTCTAACCTATTTCAGGCAGACAAATTTGGCTATATTGCTCACGGCAGAGCTCTCGCAAAATATTATCATCTGAAGGAGGACTCGATCACGCTCAGTGATAGTTATGATCACATATATGTGTCAAATAAGAACGTTCATCGGAGTCCAAAATAAAGGACGGTCTCAGAGCCTGTTTTTTTTGTTTGTTTTGTTTTGTCAGAACACCATCAGAAATCGGCATCGACACGGAGATACTCTCAGAGCTCGAGATCCGTATATGAGACATCGGCATCTTCGCAGAGCTCAGGAGACTCAGAGGATGAGCAAGGCTCTAAAAAGATTCAAGATGACAGAGAGTCAGCTGGCATAGAGATTTCTACGCGGGGTGAGCACACTCCTTTGCGTGTTCCTACTCAGACTCCCTCACAGACTCCGTCACAGACTCCGTCACAGACTCCGTCCCAGACGCCGTCACAGACTCCGTCGCAGACTCCTTCACAAACTCCTTCGCAGAGTCAACGAATTGGTTTATCGTCCGTGGCACAAACTGTAGTGCGGGATGCACAACAAGAGGCCCCGCTAGCTACTGGTAGTCAGCAGGTTGCCGTATCTACTGCGCCAGTCGGTCATCAGACTGCAGGTCAAGATGATAAAGAGACCACATCGCAAGATCTGAGTGAAATTCCTCTCGATCCAAAGATACTCGAAGTTTTGGGAGAGCGGTTTATGGAAGAACGAACTCTCGCTCAAGCGATCCCAAAAGATTTGTTGGTTCGCTGGGAGGAAATTTTAAAGACCGGCTTACTATCAGAAGCTAGAGTAGCTCTGGTAAAGAAACATCCTCCACCAAAGAATTGCGTGATTATTGATCCACCAAGAGTAAACCCGGAAATTCAGGCCTCATTACAAGAGGTAATCGTCAAGAGGGATGAACGAATTGTGGCAAAGCAAACAAAGATCACAGCTTGTTTCGCGGCAATCGCAAAGATCTTTTTAACTGTCGTGGATCAATACAAGGGCCAAGATAATTTGGTCATAATTGAACAATTAAGCGATACCGGAAAATTGCTATCGGATCTTCAACACGATGAATCGGCTATAAGGAAAAGTTTAATCTTGGCAAATTTAAACGCATTTTTCAAAGACGTCTTGAATGCAGCTACTCCGGACGAATTCTTATTCGGTAAGCAGCTGGATGAAAAATTGAAGACGGCAGAGGCTCTTATTGTTGATACGAATACGACGAGAACCGTAGGGTGGGTTAGGGAGTATTCCAGCAATGAGGGGGCGGTTCCTCTACGGACCGAGTATATGACTAGTGCGTCGGTAACTTTCGGTTAGGCAGGCCCGAACTGGTTTTTTTTGGGCTTTAGCCCCGATAGGAGCCGATTAAGGCTGAGTTTTCGCCCTAAAAAGGACGGTGGTTGGGGATGAGAGGGGGTTCCGGGGATGAGCGGGGGTCGTTAAATTTTTGGGGAGGGGGTGTCGGTAGTGGCTCCTTACGGTGTGGAGTTCTCGGTTTGAGGGGGGATGGGAAGGGGCGCAAGGGCGTGGCGTTTAGGAGGGGTGAGGGTTGTTGAGGAGACGGAAGGGGAGGGGATCGGGGATACCGCTCGGGGCACAGGCGTTAACTCCCGTAGGAGTTTTTCGAAGACCTCGTCGAATTCGGCCTGTGCCCGTATTGGTGGAAGGGAGCGGGGCGAATCTGGAGTTAAGGTGCGCGGGGAGGCCGGAGGTGGAGGTAGGGGGACCTTGAAGTTCCTCTCCGGGGGAATGTTCTCGTCCGTTTCCCACCTGGTGGGCTTAAAGAGTTCCCGGGGGTCAGGTCCGTACCGCGTGACGGAGAAACCTGCAGGACCAACTCGTTCGCAGAGCCTCTGTGCTCGCCTCCGTTCGGTGGCTGCGCTCTTCTTTTTGGGCATGGGAGGAGAAAAAACAAAGGAACCCCTTTTTTTCTTTTTATTAATTTTTTCTCGGCAGAGGGGTGGAAAAAGAAAAAACTAATTTGAAAGTATAATTTAATGTGATTATATATATGTGTGTGTACTTAAAATTAACTATACATCTACAAGCTAACTTGGACTAGGTAGGATTTTTTGTCATCTATCGGCGATCGGGAGGGGATTGCCACCTTTCGACGGACAGGGGGGAGTTGCCACCTTTCGGCGGACAGAGAGGGTTGCCACCTTTCGGCGGTGAGAGGGGATTGCCACCTTTCGGCGGACTGGAGGGGGTTGCCACCTTTCGGCGGACAGAGAGGGTTGCCACCTTTCGGCGGTCAGAGAGGATGGCCACCTTTCGGCGGACAGGAGGAGGTTGCCACCTTTCGGCGGTCAGAGGGGTTTGTAGGTTTAGGGAGCTTTGCTAACGCTAGGAGGATTCGCTGGCAAAGATTGAGCTCTCGGGCTTCGCGTCTCGCCTTTTATACCCGTCGGCGGGGCTCCAGCAAGTTCCAGCAACGTCGGGTATATAAGAGCTCGGCTTGAGCCACGGGGCGCTTGCGCCGTAGACAAATTTTCAAAACGGATTCGGTGAAACCCCGCCGGCGGCGCATGTGTCGCGAAGTGCTAAATTCCCGGCGTCGGCACGACGAAGACGCGTTCCGAGTTCACGGGGTTAACCTCGGAACGCGTTTGACAGTTCGGGTAGAGAAATGTGTATTTTTACTTCCACAGGTAAGTGTAGTGCAATTGTTGCTAATGCGCGTAACGTGTAGATGGTATCGTAGCTAATTGACTCCTTTTTATGTTTCAGGTATTATTTTCTTGCAGGTTCCTTCAGCACGCGAGATCTCACGTCCGGCCGGTAAGTGTCACTCTCGGTGACTAAATGTTTTGTTTCTTAAATTAATGTTATTACTTTTTTCGGAAATGTTATTAAAGTTAATTAACTTCATTATTTCTTGTTATTCTAATTCCTTATTTTGGTAATTACAGCGTCTCGACGGAGGATCGACAGAGGCCTGAGACCCGGCGCGCCGAGAACAGCGTAAAAGGTAAGAATTCACATTAAATACTATTTGTGCCTTTTATATCACCTAAATCAGTCGTTCGGTGATTACTTATTAATTTTCTACTTTTTACAGGGAGACGCCGGATGCCCAACGTTGAGAGTTCCTTCGCTACGCTAAGGACCCGAGGGACAACGGTGCAAGAGGTAAGAGTTCTTAGATCTATTAATTGGTCTATTTTCTTAATACTATAATGTAGTTTAAGTAGTAGGGCCTAATTATAACTATATTGTCTTTTTACAGGGCGGCGCCGGAAGACCAACGGAGAGACTTTCTTCGCCAAGGTAAGAACAAGGGACGCTGGCGTTCCTCGTTCCATATGTTAGTGTATTTGTGTTTGTGTTGTATGCTTTATGTATTTTCAATGTTGTGCTTATTTTTTTTTTGTTACAGGTTAAGAAGGTGCCGCGACGATAACGACGGCAAAATTTAGATGTACGCCAAAGTGGCGTACAACACTCTTGAAACCTCGCGAAAAGACCTGAAGTCTGTGCAAAGATCACAAACTAAGGCTCCAAAAAACTCGAAGTTCCCGTCCCGTCGACCTCAGTACAATCAGAGACCCTTTCAATCGACGGCGGGCGGGAGAAAACAACAGACTACAAAGAATTTGAGTTTTCCGACGAATCGAAGAGCCAGTCAGAGATCCGAGAGCAATTAGAAGGGCAACCAGAGACACGAAATCAACTCGCATCAGGAATGTCGCTAACAACTGAACGTTCCGTGGCAGGTAGACTCAAATATTTTATACGGAGTTGGCAAGAAATAACCTCCGATAAAATAATTCTATCGTGGATAAAGGGCTACAGGTTACCCTTCGAGTGTCCGCCTTTTCAATATAACGTACCAAGGAGCATCTCTATCTCGAATACGGATTGTTTTGAGATTGAAGATTTAATTTCGAAACTCCTCAAGAAGGGCGCGATTACACGATGTAGCGCTGAAACGGATCAGTTTATCTCCAGGATTTTTTTGATACCGAAGCCAGACGGTAGTAACCGATTAATCTTGAATTTGAAAAACTTGAATGGATTCGTAAAAACGCAGCATTTTAAGCTAGAGGACAGAAAGACCGTAATAAACTTAATGGCTCCTAACTGTTTCCTGGCGACAGTAGACCTAAAGGATGCGAATTACGTAGTCTCAATTGCGCAATCAGATAGAAAATTCTTGAAATTTCTGTTCAATGGTCAGCTTTACGAATTCACCTGCTTACCTTTTGGCCTCCCATCGGCACCCTATGTTTTCACAAAAATCTTAAAGCCAGTGATGATAAAGTTAAGAAGGCAAGGATATCTTTCGGTAATTTATCTAGACGATCTATTGCTTTTCGGAAGGTCGTATGAGGAATGTGCGGACAACGTTAATGCTACTTGCGCACTCTTGAACGAGTTGGGTTTCATAATTGATGGAAAAAAGTGTCAGCTAGTTCCATCCAAAAGGTGTAAATTCCTCGGTTTCTGGTTTGATTCGATGAAGATGACCATTGAGCTAACACAAGAAAAAAGAAAAAAGGTGGCTACGGCGATAAAGAAATATAGCGCCTTGAGCCGGTGCAAGATTCGAGATTTTGCCGAATTTCTGGGTACAATCGGGTCATGTTGTCCGGCGATTAAATATGGTTTGGGTCATACAAAAATATTTGAGAGAGCTCGGTTCTTAGCCTTAAAAGCCAATAACGACTGCTATGATAAGTACAGGACGTTAGACGCATGTCTTCAACCCGATTTCATCTGGTGGGCGAGCGTGATTTCTTCCGCGGATAACTTAACAAGAGTTCCAAGGTTTTGTCGCGAGATTTTTACAGACGCGTCACTATCAGGATGGGGAGTTGTTTGTGAAGGTGAGAGATCGCACGGTTTTTGGAACGATAAAGAACGCGAGTCTCATATTAATATACTAGAACTAACTACCACCTTCTTCGGGTTAAAATGTTTTTGCTAATGACCTGAGAAATTGCGACATTTTGTTGCGCATAGACAACACCACGGCTATTTCATATATAAATCGAATGGGTGGAGTGCGATTCGAAAAACTAAATCAGTTGTCAAGGTTAATATGGAATTGGTGCGAGGAGAGGGGTATTTTGATTTTTGCATCTTTTATCAGCTCAAAGGATAATAACGAAGCAGATTTCGAGTCTCGTAAATTGGAATTGGAAACCGAGTATGTCCTATCAAATATAGCATTCTGGAAGAATGTCCGTTCCCTTGGAGCACCCGAAATCGATCTCTTTGCTACACGCGTAAACGCAAAGTGTAAGCGATATATTTCATGGCTTCGCGATCCAGACAGCGTGGCGGTTGATGCGTTCACCGTATGCTGGAAAAATCTCTTCTTTTACGCATTTCCTCCATTTGCGGTCATACTACGAGCGTTACGTAAGATACAAGACGAAGGCTCAGAGGGTATCCTTGTAGTGCCAAAGTGGCCTGCTCAACCCTGGTATCCACTATTTCGAGCTCTCCTCATCTCTAAGCCAATTTATTTCAGTCCAAACAAAAGTCTATTGACTTCTTCTAACAGCGATCCTCAGCCACTCTGGAGGAACTTTACGCTGGTTGCAGGAGTTTTATCAGGAGGGCGTTCGAGGCAAAAGGTGTACCGAAGAAATCTGTAGGGATTATAATCGCCTCACTCCGCAAATCGTCGATGAAACAGTACGATGGAGGTTTAAAAAGATGGTGGGAGTTTTTCATCAAAAAGGATGTGAGTCCGTTTTTCTCCTCGATCGAGAACGTACTGGAGATACTAGCTCAAGAGTATGACCGAGGCGCGACATATGGTTCCTTAAATTGTCTCAGATCTGCAATATCGCTTGTTATTGGACCGGAAATAGGACAAGATTATCAGATAAAGAGATTATTTAAAGGAGTATCGGAACTGCGTCTGTCTGAGCCAAAGTACGATCAGACGTGGGATCCGAAGATCTTTTTAAATTACGCAACGACTCTTGGATCAAACGACGATCTGTCACTGGAAACGCTTTCTATGAAGCTTGTCACCTTGCTCGCGTTAATAACGGGACATCGTATGCAGACTCTCTCCTTAATTAAGATAGAGAACATTGAGAGACTCGAGGGATCCATCGAAATAAAAATCCCCGATAAGATTAAGACATCGCGAGTAAACAAGAAGAAGCCTGTGTTAGTCATACCAGTCTATGGAAAAGACAGAAATATTTGTGCCGCAACTACATTGGAGTCATATCTAAGCAAAACAAATTCTCTTCGAGGTTTGGAGCAGTTCTTATTCATTGCAATTAAAAAACCTCATAGAGCAGTCACTACCCAAACATTAAGGCGCTGGATGAAAAAGATGCTGACAAAAAGCGGTCTGAATACCGAGATATTTTCAGCATCCAGTACCCGGCACGCGTCGACGTCGGCCGCTAAATGAAAAGGCGTCAACATTGATAGTATAAGAAAGACCACGCGATGGGCAAATAACTCTAAAACGTTTGCTAAGTTTTACGACCTGCCAATTGTTAATGCTAAAAGCGCATTCGCGAAAGCGATCTTAGAGATCTGAGGTTTCGTGTTATTTTCTTTTTGTGTCTTTGACACATAAAATGTTACAATTATTCATCTCGTTGAAGAATCATATTATAATGTTAATTTACTAGTAACACTGAGTATTTTGTTGCCATAATTAACTTTGAACATCTACACGATTGATCTTGAGGAAGAGGCGCGAAATACAATTAATCAATTAAACGAACTTACCTGTAAGTGAAGTTCTATTGTAATTGTATGTAGCGCCTCTTCCGAAAAGATCAGTCCCCCCCAAAAAAGACCCCATATCTACAGTATAGATATTTACCCGAGCTATTATGGCAACGCTTTAAAGAAATGACAGTCTAGGACAAATGCAGCCCACCGCTGAGACGAAAAAAGTTTCTGGGTAGGCTTTGAACATGTGGTGATACCGGCATGAAGTGAGGGTACTGCACGATTGATCTTTTCGGAAGAGGCGCTACATACAATTACAATAGAACTTCACTTACAGGTAAGTTCGTTTAATTGATTAAGTTTCACTTATTCTTCGATGTACTGGAAAAATCGCTGACGTTGAAATACGATCAAGTCTCTGTAAAGAATGTGAAAAATGGAAAGGTAAAGAAAACACATTAGACTTTATCACCTGGTCTGAGAAGCATAAACCTTGTTGTACAGCAAATCACTCAGGAAGTGCTGGCAAAATGGAGGTAGATGGCATGGTAGAAATGTTTTTACGATCGGTAGAAAGATTTGCTGTGCGATATGGATTCTACATCGGTGATGGCGACTCAAAGACTTTCAGAATGCTGCTTAATTGGTGAAGAGTTCGTTGTCAAAAAATTGGAGTGTGTTTTACATGTGGCTAAACGCGTTTTTATAGTGCAAATGAAGCAAGAAAATCTTTGATCCAGAAGAAAAACGCTCTAAAGGAAGCAGAAGAGGAAAAAATCGCATCGAAAAACGTTACACCGAAAAAAGGCGCATTGAAAAAAACCGCACCGAAAAAAAACTGTAGTTGTGAAGAAAAAACGGCTACTGTGAAAAAAGTGTCAAAAGCAAAAACACAAACTTTGACGATCAAGTTGATGAAACAGTTGTCTGAAAATTACGGCTTAGCTATTCGAAGGAATTTGAATTCTATTGAAGGTATGCGCAAAGAAATATGGGCAGGGTATTACCACAAAATTTCGACCGATGCCAAGCCGCAACATCACAACTGCTCGATAGAATGGTGCAAGTACCTCAAAGCTAAGGCACTTCAGCAACATTACAAACATCCTCCTGCTCTTTCTGAGAAAGTACAGGAAGTTTTATAACCTATTTACGAGGATCTCACCAAAACAGAACTGCTCGAAAGGTGTTTAGGTGGCCACACGCAAAACAATAATTAAAGTTTTAACAACTGCGTATGGAATATGGCACCTAACGCATGTTCAACGGCAAAAAAATCGTAGACATTGCCTGCAAAGTTTCTGCGTGTGTCTTTAATGAAGGATTTCGTCCAGTGCTTAAAATAATGGAAATAATGGGGGTCAAACTCGGCCCGATCGCCATCGGATTCGCCGACAATCGCGATGACGAGCGTGTTCGCTTTGCACACCGCCGCAGTTCTGAGTGCTCAAAAGAGACCAGAACCAAACGAAAGCAAGCAAGACTTGAAGAAATCGACGATGATGAGCAATCAGAAAGGATTTTGTACGGTGCAGGAATTGCCGATTGAGTTTAGGTGAGAGTTTTTCATAGCATAAACTTCAAACGCGTTTTTCTCGAAGCACCGTTTTCAAAATCTAGCTCCATCGTATCTCTATAACTAATAAACCGATTCTCTTGAAATTTGAACCACCATACTATCATAGTATAAGAATATATAAATATGATAATTTGGAGTAGCATTTTCGTAGATTTAGAGAATGACACTTGATTCATCGCGACTTCTAATTTAGTTTGACCGGAAAGTCCAGTCGAAAAATGGCCGAAAGAGAAGCAAAGGGCTGAATGGAAAAAATGGTAAAAATCGATGTTACGTTTTTGAAATTTTTCCAAAAATCGGAAAGTAATCGGGGCGCATTGAATGAAACGGCATTTCAAAGACCAAACGGTAACGAAGGGAATCAGCACAGGATGGGGTTCCAAATCGAGGAAGAAAAAAAAGTTTCGATGATTCAGTGAAGGCGTCTATTTTCGGCTGCTGGGTAAACAAATTTGGTTTTTTCATATTTTTTTAACACATACATATCGATATATGAATATGGATGTGTAAAAATGCGACAGATTGGTCGTAATCCCAGCGCGGACGCGGCTTTTTTCATACCCGCCCGATCGAGCACGAATCGCACTATGCGTTCACCAAGTTACATTCTTTTTACGAATGCACATCGTTGATCTTGATATTTTTGGATAAATGACTGTCATCGCCTTTTGGGCAGTGTTAGTAAGGAACAATCGATCGTAGAATCTTACTGCAGTACACACGGTGGCTGTTTATTTTTAGCTTCATTCTGCACAGAGTTCTCGATTGATTGCAGTACAATTTGTGACAGCTTGTATTCAAGCGAGAAACAAGCACTCCTATACATTGTCCGCAGTGTCCCATTGGAGCTTGCAGCTAACCGACCACCCTTTGCTCCGAAATGGTGAACTTCCACTATTTTTAGGAATGGTAGGATTTTTCAGTTATCGCAGCTTAATGTCTGCATATATGGTCTTACAAAAGCTTGACTTTGGCAAGCCTTGAATTGATATACTGTACTATTGCTCGAACAATTCTTGTTAATTTCATCCTGAAAAACGGGCCCAAAAGATTTTTACGCGGTTCGGTGAGTGTACCTTTTTGTTGAAGGCAAGAGAATGATCGAGCTAGAACTCGATGTTGACTCACTTGGATTGTTGAGTAACCAGGCTTATTACGGACCGATAATCTACTGATAATAAAATTAATTCACCTCTGATGCGTCTTACGGTACTGATCTTGATGATCCTTGATGACTTGGTATTTGAATCTTGGGAAATAATGTAGCAAAACGTTTTTTAAAAGTGCCCCCAGTCCTTCCATCATTACCGAGCGATTTTCAAACCATCACTTGCTCGTATTTTTCCCATTCTACTCGCATGGCAAATACATTATTTACCAGAAAAACTGACCTGCGCCTATATGGAAACGACAACATAAAACTTCGATCCACAGTGAAGTTCAAGTTGGTTGGTTCTCAATTTTTCTCAAATCCATGACAACTTCAAATACTTTAATGTATATTGAAGACACTTTGCTGCCGAATACATTTATTCTCCAGGCATACTATTCCCACGATATTGCTATTGAGAGACTGAAACAAGCAACTGATCGTGAGAAAGACAGTCAGCCTCATCGGACTATTTAAATTCAGAGTGAAAGCCAGTATCATTTCTCTATCCAGTTCAGCCATCAGGTATTATTCAAATTACGAGAATTCCAAAGACGTTTCCGGCAGTATCAGGAGCAAATAAACGAAACAAGACATTTGTAGTAATTATGCTGCGTGTATTTTATTAATCAAGTTGGGCAAACTTAAATTCTTAAAACCATCGAGCAGGCACTTGTCGAGAAGAGTCTGAGAAATTCAGTCAATTTTCCTTGATGGTGGTCTTAATCCAGTCATCGAAGTACGCAATGTTGACGTACACGGAGGGCGCATCGCCATAACCGCATGGAAACACTCCCCAGGAAACAATTCCGATCAAGTTGAAAGCGCCGGAGGCGTTCTCCTTGATGAAAGGACCACCGGAGTCGCCCTATAAACAGTAACGAACATTTTTATTTCAAGAATACAAATGTGGACCTACGAGCCGTCGTTCTGTGTCGGATATCCATAAATGTATAGACAGCTCTAAAAATGTATGGCATAGAAATTTGTTTCCTCAAATTGGTTAAATTTGAGCAATTGATATCTTTCGGAAAAATTCTCGTAGTCGCAACCCAACATTGGGCCCGTGAAAAACGACGCAACCGACCCAACCTCGAGCCAGCGTCACGCCAATCACATTCTACCATTGGCCGATGAACGGCAGCACTACCGGTTCAGTGTTGCGTCACGGTAGGAGTAATCTCTTCGGCCCAACGCTGGGATGTACGGTTGGCCAATAGTAGGCTTACCGGAAATCCTGACAGTTGGCCGGGTATTGGCCCAACATTGGGCTAAAGAGATCGCGATTATTGGTTGACGGTTGGCGTGATCACCGGCCCATAGTAGGGCTAAGGTCGGCTTCATATTGTTGGCGCAATATTCGGGCTAGTGTTGGTCCAGTGTAGGGCTGTCAAAACAACCCAATGCTTAGCCAACAAACGATCAGATTCACAAGTTTCTGTGCTCGATGATTGCTCATCGAAAGAATGATTAGATTCACTAACGTCGTTCTGCACAATCACTTGTTCGTGGAATGTTTCCAAATTTGTTTCACTATCTACTTGTCTTTTTGTTTCGTTCCCTCTGATCCTAACCTGCTGATAAGGAGTCTTCTAATTTTTGTCGACGTTTTAACACTCGACGTTTCTTAATACTGTCATAATAACTCGGCATTTTTTTAATACACCCCAAAGTTCAGTATAAATTAATTTTATTTTTAATAAAGTGAATTTCAGATAACAGTAATTGTGAGTTTTTATTATCACAGGACGTAGAAAATTGCATGCAGCGATAATAAAAAAACATATAATAATAATATACGTGAAAAAGCATTTTTGTATACCCGAGTAGAAATATTGTCAAGCTGGCCTGACATTTGATCCTGGTCTGATCACGTTGTAGTACGGAGGCCTTACTTAAGGTATGCCTCAATTTGTCTGATCCAGTTGGTGTCAGGTGACAGTCGCGCAACTGTATATACGGTTTCCTCCAGTTGCCTGATTCAGCTAGCTTCAGGCGATGGTCAAGCAACTGGACGTACGGCTCAAGTAAATTCGCCTGATCCTACTAGCGTCAAGCAATTATCACGTAACTGGACTTATACAGTTCGGCACCAAAAACGTGTCTAACCTTATCTGGTCAAATGCTACAGAGACACGAGAGAAGTGTGCGCTAATTTAATCAGTTTATACATTTTCATCGGATGTGTCTAATAACCGGATGCAAGTTCGGCAGTAGTCTCGTGCATTTTATTCCGTATTGACGTGTTCTCGATTGTTGGCATTGCGATATTTATTGGAGGTAAGATATCTCTATATACCACTTTGTTATATTCCAACAATACATTTTTATTTTACATACTTTTTCAACACTTTTCTATTTTCTTGCATGCGTGTATTTGCATTCATTCTGTTGCCCACGTGTATCATGCATTTCAGTAAAACATTACCTCATTTCAGAAACCCGAAATAAGTACTGTACCCCACGAGACGACAAGTGGAGTACAGCGGAAAAGGAGACTGCAGCGATGAACAGGTACATGATCACCGAGGAACGACTCCAAGAGGACTGGCACATGTCGCCGCTACCAATATGTAAGTAGATTTATATTGTTTCGTCCATCTCTTCAATTTTCCTTCACGTTATTCTGTCTCCTTTCTTAGAGGAGAAAGGAGACAGACAGCATAGACCAACCAAATAATAGTGAGTCGACAAAGTAGTTCCGTATGGTGAATATGATGCCACCGGTGCAGGTTAAAAGACAGCAAAGACCAAGCAAATAATGGTAAGTTCACAGCGTAGTTCAGTTCTCGGTGCGGGTTAGTCCATTCAGAATGCACTTCGCATGGATATTACATTCACCGGACTGAACTACACTGTCAACTTACCATTGTTTGATTCGCCCATGCTGTTCGGGCTAACCTGCGCCAATGGCATCAATTTCATCTATGCAAGTTAGCCTTGACAGCGTAGGTAGGCGTTACATTCATTGAACTGTAGTACCCTGTGAACTTGCCATTATTTGGTTTTGTCTACGTTGTCCGGGCTAACCTGCACCGATGGCATCACATTATTCGATACAGTTTAGCCCGAAGAGCGTAGGCCAAACAAATAATGGTAAGTTCACATTGTAGTTCAATCCGGTAAATGTGATGCCATCGGTACAGATTATCATTATCACAAAATATAAGGTTTGGAATATTTAATCTAAGGAGTAAGAAGTTGTATTTTGTTATTTTGGACACGCTACATACTTTTTAAAAAATTTCATAATTTCCTTCTATCGCTATTTTTAGTTGATAGTCGACAAATTGTCTCATTAATGCACTTCCGTTACTTTTAAAATAATGATGTTTTAATGAAAATATCGAGAGAGAACAGGCAGATGACTAAATTTTTAACACATTAGTTAAATAAAAAAGTCTATGTGGGAGAGGTGTAAATCTTGAAATATCGATGTCAATATTATTTTAGGATAAGAAAATTCGCATAAGACTTCCGAAAAAATTCGAATAGGTTAAAACTTCAATTATGTAACTTTTCTCCTCTTGGTCTTTTCATTAAAACATCTTTGTTTCAAAGTAAAGGCAGTAAATTACTGAGACAAATCGTCGACTATCAACTAAAAATAGCGATACAAAGCACTTTTGGAATAAGTCTAAACAGATGCAGTGAGTCCAAAAGAACAAAATACGACTTTTCAATCCTTAGACTAAATATTCCAAAGCTCATAGTTTTCAAGTTATGCCCCACGATACCGGCTTTTCGGAAACCTGCCGTTAAAAAAAAATGAATATCTCTAGAAATAAGAGTTGCAAATTAAAAAAAAAACTAAACTAACAGTGTCCTTTTAAAAGATCTTATCACTAAATGGTGGAGTTGCTATGTTTCAAAGTCCAGCTTGCGATTTTGCAAAGTGAGAAAATGGTTTACAATTTTCTTCCCGCCGAGATATTCGATTTTTTGTCCGGATAGAAAATTCATACGGTGCATAATACTTTTGGCCAAGGCTGTATATGTTAACATTGAATCTTAAGTGGGATGCATTTTTTCGACTTTTTCAGCGGCTGTTATCTCGAAATAAAAAGAACATGACATGGTTCTTTCGAAAGAAATTGGACAAGCCGTTGGGACATTCTTCAATTCCGCAAAAGACTTGGATAAATGTCGAGGGGTGCTGCAGAAGAACCAGCAATGGAAGGAACAAGACGTTCCCTAAAAACCTCTGCCCATAAAACCTTTATAACCTTTTTTTAACTTTATATCTAAGTTCTTTTCCTTGCCTTCTAAGGTCCTTGAGTTTTGTATAAAAAATATCAGTTTATTTCGACTTTTTTCTACATAAAAAATTAAACAAAGTTTTATTTATTTTCCATATACCAAAACATATATGATGAAGTGGAATGAGGAAAAAAATCTATGTAATAAACTAAGATTCTTATTTACATTAGAAAATAAAGTATCAACGTGTTTTATAATTGTGCCTTTTTCTATTTTGGCGATGCGTGGTATCTTTTTATTTCAGGAATAAATAGGACATCCTCAGCAGTGGCTCATTCCATCATCCTGACTAGGCGATCATGTTTCACTTTAATTAATCCTTAAAAAATTAAGCCCTAAGAGGCTAGGGTTTTTGCACTGATCAGGCCTTTACTTTTTACCTTGATCAAGCTTTGATTTTGTGTGCTGATCAGGCCTTGATTTTTTCCCCTGATCAAGCCTTGATTTTTCCCCTGATCAAGCCTTGATTTTTTCCCCTGATCAATCCTTGATTTTTTACCCTGATCAGACCGAAATCAGACAAAGTGTCACAAAAATTATCACGGCTTGATAAAAAATCCTGATCAAGGCATTAGCAAAACATCAGGATGCCTGATCAAGTCTTTTTTGTAGCGGGACCAGGATTTCTACTCGGGTATATGTATGGACTATACCGTTCAAAGCCAGTGTTGGGCCAGGATTAGCAATTCGTCAGTTTGCCATGCTAAAAAACGATTGGCTCAGATTCAGGGCCTGCGCTCGCCCCGACAATTAGCGGACGGTCATTAATTAGTACTGGCCCAGCGTTGGCTCTTCGATGGTGGGCCGAGCTTCAATTCGAAACTGGCAAACCCATGATCAACCGATTGGCCCATGTTCGGGGCCAACACTCGGACCCGATAGTTGGCTGACAGTTGGTAATCGATATTTGGCCTAAGGTTGGGTATTCGTCGGTTTGCCATGCTTCAAATAAGCACTGGCAGAATCATGGCAAAATCATTGGCCCGTATAAAGGACCAACACTGGGTATTAGTGGTTGGTGCTGAATATCGTACCAAGCGTCGGCCGCATCTTAAGTGCCGGCAAATTTTTCACGGGATGCCAAGTACACGTGGCTGAAATTTTTTATTCTGCAATACATGCCCTAAATGTAAAGTAATATAAGCTGTAAGTGGTATAATTTTTGGACCAAGGTGCATATTTCTAATCAAAAGTATGTCCTCTTCATGGATTTAACACTTCTATTTGATAATATTTAACTTTATCGAGGCAAAGTACTGAGAGAATATACCGTGCTCCACGGTTGCCGAAAATTTCGAGCCGCTAAAAGATTCTCACCGTTACTATATAATTTGCGATGGATGTACGTGAGAACGAGAAAATAATCAGGTCTCCAGTATGCTACAATTAATTATACTACAATTATATATTGAATGATGATCAAATTTTCCAACAAGTTTCTTCCGCACTAACGTACTCAAACATTCTGTACTTATTTTTTTATGATGCTTTTCCTCATCATATCGGAGAGTAAAACTACATCCCATAAAAAAACGCACGCAAAATTGTTGCAAATAAAAAGTGTTGAAATTTTTCCACCACTTGGTTGATCTATTTTTATCTCCAAGGTACAATTGCACGATTGAAGAGTGAGATGCAGTCAGAATTTTCAAAAAATCGATTTTTTAAAAACATTTTCTTGAAGTATGATGTTTCAAATATTCCCTGAAAATTTCAAGTCAATCCGATGAATAGTTTCCGGGATGTCCCACAATTGGTGAAGGGGCGTCGGGTCCCCATGGCAGGTAGCGGCTGACAAACGCGCAAACGATAATACCTGGGAAGGCAGAATGCTTCGAAGACAACAACAAATTGATATTTTGGAAGCTTCCATATCGGCAAAAGCTCTATTGTATGGGCCAGGAATTGATGATTCGATGTAAGTAGATTTTTAAATAGTATTGCTATACATAAATGAAGTGTAAAATTGGAAAACACTTTCAGAAATTTTCAAAAATTTATTACTCAAAAACTATGAACTTTAGCAAGATTTTCTAAAAAATACTTTCATTCCAAAATTGTCCAAAATATTTTTTAAAAAATCATTCATACCGCATTACTTGATTTTTTTGAAAAATTGTTTTAACAATTGGCTATAAACAATTGAATGCTCGACTTTTCGGCAAAAAATTGTGATATTCGGATTCAGCGGATCACAGAACCTAAAAAAAGTTTAGCTCCATCCATCGAGCTCAAAATTTTACGAACATATAATACCACATCGAAAAACTTCAAACGTGTTTTTTCTCGAAACTACGTTTTTCAAGTCGGTAACCATTATAATTAAAAAACAACTCGATGGATTTTGATGAAATTTCGTGTGCTTATTGATAGCATTAAAAACTCGTCGTTAATCGAAGGATTTTTATTTTCGTTGAAAATTTATATATTTTTTTAACAATAAACGAACGATTTTTTGGTCGAAAATCGAAAGTTATCTGTCGGAAGCCGCCATTTTTTAAATTTTTTAACAAAAAAGCTTCGATTAAGGACTAGATTTGTTATTAAACTAATGATTTTGTTTGGTTTTTTTTATTTCAGATGATCCAGTAAAATTTTATCATGGTCACCGCAAAGCACTACATGCCGAAGGGGATCTGACGAAGATGGCGATATTTTTATAAGTAATCAACACTTTTCTTGGAAAATTTGTACAAGTAAAGTTGAAATATAACATAAAAAGTCTGTGTAACCACTTTTGTAAAACAAACTTAATTACTATAAAAAAAAATTATCGAAAATGCTCGTTTTTTCACGACTCTGACTGCATCTCACCCCTTAAACGAGGAAGTTCGATCGTTATTATATGAAGCGTATCATTCGAAGATGTTAAACTGTAGTAATGTTTGTCATGCCAAACTTCACAACATTTCAGAGAGTAGCGATATATATATATATATTAATATATATTGGAATTATAGTCTCCACGGGTTGCCATGGTCACGCCGCCCGTTGATTTTTCTTCACAATGTTCAGAGTATTCTATTAGAGTTCTCACATTTTTTGAAGATGATTTCTAAGCCCCGAAATGGGTGTTTTTCGGGTGGGAGTGGATCATTTTCGAACGAGACATTTCGTATGATAACCATCGGGCTAATTCGATCGTGCAATTATACTACGCGTCTCATTCTCGATGATAAACTGTAGACTCTCAGCGTATATGTAATAATAAATAGTAGCACTGGTGCTGATTGGATGCTTTCTATTTTTTCTCTACAGATAAAGAAAAAAAAACAAACGTTCTTGATTAAGAATGGCACTACGTGAATAGGCCTGTTGTGGAATCTAGCAGACGTCCACATTTGTGCTGCATGCAGTAAGCTTGTTGGTATCTATGCCCGACTTATCTAGCAGGGCTTTTATCCAGTGGCCGATGATTTGTACAGTTACATCTTTATATGGCTTTATCGAGCTTATGCAGAGTCAGTGATTGCTTTCCGATCAAAATTGTTGGGGTGTTTTATGTAAATTAAAATTGCAGATGCTACACACAATTCGTTCGATTGTTTTTCGAAAAAGGGTAGAAATAGTTCCGGTTGTACTTGTCCTGGTTTCGATATTTTGGTGAGGTCTGGAATCTTTATCGAAATTCCTGCTTCCGACGTTTCTATATTATTTGTTCGGATTAGTGCTAAAGTTTGAAGTCTCTGAGCTGTTGTAAGGATTAATAGGGTGGCTACTTTCTCTCCCATTTCCCTTAAGGATATTTTTTCCATCCAAAGCGTTTTTAGAGTTCGTAACACTTGTTCAGTATCCCAGGTAGTATCGTACTTTGATCGTGAAGGTTTTTCTTTAAGTACTCCTTAAAAAAATCGAACAATCAGCATGTCTTTTCCAATCTCTCGAGTGGATATGAGCGCAATTGCTGATCGATCCGAGCACAGGATACCGTAATTTGCACCTTCTTAGAATCTTCTTCTAAGAAAGTTAATAATCTCTGGGATTCGAGCTTCGCACACATCAAAATGTTGTCGATTTGCGAAGTTCCACCACCGCTTGAAAGATGTTCGGTATTGTTTTAAGGTCGACGAGGGAATCGAGTCTACCATGACTTGAGTCGCTTATTCCTCAATGCCTCTTTTCAGGAATGCTTTTCTGATACATTCCCTACCACCATCGAAAGCCGAGATGCCAAAGTATTATCGACCTGCATGGTGATAATAAAAGTTTCTTAAAAGGTTTAAACATGATTGGTTCTGCAATTAATATAGAGGTGAAAGACGGGAACCATGGTTGAGGTGGTCAAAACGGAACAATTATTATTCCTTGTGCTTCATCGATTGCATTTTGTTGTAATACTTTTAGAATAATTGCGAAAGGTGGAAAAGCGTAGAACTTTTCTTGCTTTTACGATATCGTAAATGTGTATATGGCTGTACATCTGGCTGCGGAAATATAGCGTAAAATCTTTTACTTTTTTTTGTTATGCCTTGACGCAAAGAGGTCATGTCAGAAGGGGCCGAAATTGTTTTGAACCCTTCAAGTGGACACTGGGTCATTTTGACCCAGTGATTTTTTTGCGTAAGTACGTATTTTTCGACGTATGCCCCACTTTGAATGAATGTTTTGGCACTTAATTTTCGTTTTCGTTAAAAAATAAATTTAGGGCCATAAAATATGGATAATGTACTACAAAAAATTTCTCTACAAAAAAAAAACAAAAAATGCCTTGGGTCAGAATGACCCAAAATGCACTGATAGGTTGGCGACGGCGGTGTGCACTCGAAGGGTTAATTATCACAAAGTTTTTACTTTGTAATTCCCATTCCGTATCGATATTAGTATATTAGCATTTTGTTTGGAAGAAATATACTGAGCAAAGAACCATAGTCGTCTTTCTTTACCCCACTGGCAACCCCATTGATGAGGAAACTGTACACCTCCGGCTTTATTTATATAAGAGATGGCTGTGGTATTGTCAATTCTAAATAAGATTTCGCAGTCTGGCAAATCTGCTGCGAAACTTTTTAATGCCAAGTATACTGCTAATAGTTCAAGGTAGTTGATACTGTTTTTTTTCTCGTCTTCATTCCTGAAACCGTGTGTGCTTTGGCCCTCCCGAGTATGCTCCCCATTCCGTTAAGGATGCATCAGTCTCGATTTCCAAAGCAAATTCATGCATTCGCATTAGATTATATCCAAACCCAACATTTTTCTTCCACCAATGAAGATCTTGCATAACTGTTTTTTGCGTTGTCAAAGTACCGTCGTAGTTTCCCTCATTGAGTTCAGGTGCAAGAAATGTTGCTCTTTTAAGTCTCTTGCAGTACATGGTGCTGCACGCAGTCGCTGGTGCAGCCGCACATAGCGTGCCCATCAATTTTGCAAAGTCTCGAATTTTTTATGTTTTTTTTTTTTCGGACGAAATTTCTCAAGCATCGATTTTATATGAATTTTCTTTTGTTCAGTAAGCTCCAATCTAAAATCTTTCGAGATGATGATGAAACCTGGATATTTGCATCTTTAGCTTGGGATAAGCGCGCTCTTTTCTCGATTGATAATAAAGCCTAGACTCTCTAATAAGTCTACTGTCTTTTTGATATTTTACGAACAATCGTTCAATTTTTAATTTATCAATGGAATATCATCCAAGTAAGTAATCAGCGAAATTCCTTGCAATCTCAGTGTGCGCAGAACAGGTTTAATTAGTTTCACAAATACAAAGAGACTAGAGCACAAGCCAAACGGCAGACAGGTAAACTGATAAAGTTTATTTTCTAGCCGAAATCCGTCGGGTTTAGGCACCAAGAAAACGGTGAAATGAATCGATTTGGAGATTCTTCGCATTCTTCGATGATAGCTTGTTAATTTCATTTTCAATATTATCTTTTTCGGCTTTACTCCAAGTTTGATTAAGCTCCTGTTTGAGAAATATTTTCTAAATAGGATGTTATATCCATTGATAAATTCAAGAATAAGTTTATCAGTTGTAATCTTTTCCCATTGCGAGAATTTTTTTTCAAACGACTTGCGAGGCTACCTGCCTGGCGTATTTTGTTTCCAGCGGTTTGTATGGTCGTGTGGGTACTCTCGACGGATGTGAAGGTTTCTACTGGTGGCGTCGTTTGAACCGCATCATTGGTTATCTCTGGGCACCCACCTGCCTGTACATGACAGGTGGGCGCCTGAAGTTTCCCTGATCCGATGGTCTTGAGAAAGTATTTTTTGACTGGATCTTCTCAGTTGGGTTAATTTGCGCACACGATTTCGTAACTGCTTTCGTACCCTTGATTTGTTCGTTGCATTTTTCGCTGTATAACCATTTATAACCCAAACCAACAAACGAACAATACATCCAGAACATTAGCCACGATTTTTTCCCGGCACTTTTTGTTCTCTGGCAAAACAATAATCGGATCACTTTTATTATTCACAGGAAAAAGTCACGAGATACTTGCTGTTGGCGTTTTCTTTAAATGCAGGTCACGCACAAACGTGCGAGTTAAATTTTACGGCTACATACTGTTGTGGATGAACGTACCCGGGGAAATTTTATGGGCGATGGTCTTCAAAATTTCGCTGCTTTGTTCGGTCTCCTCGATGTTGCTAACGTGATGTTTTCCAGCTTTCACGAGGAAGGTGCCGTAGCTGGGCTTACCCATAGTGCAGTGAGCAGCTGTGAGGATCCACTGACTGGAGGTTATGCTACCGTCGCAATAGTGTTCGAACGATTGCAACGGTGGGTCGCTCTACCGAAGCGAAACCTGATCGGGAAATTCGCCTTTCCGGGCCTCCTCGCCACCGAGAATCCGACCCAAACCGAAGCCGAAATTCGATCTCTTGTAACCGAGTCGCGGTTCCACTGTGTGCACGATACCACGCGTTTATTTTTAGTTTAAACGGCAAGAAAAGAAAAAAGGAGGTTTTTACGACAATAAGCGTAAGATCCTCGTTATGCAAAGAGAGTTGTTTGGCACACGTACACTGCAAAAACAAGGCGTGTTTGACGTGTGTTCAAAGTGTGTAGAAATAACACAACATAAAGTCTAAACACGCGTTGCCATGTTGATTCTACACACTTATGCATTCAGTATCACGTAATGCGTTATAATTACACACGTAATGCGTTAAAATTACACACGTGAATGTGTCATTTTTACGCATTAAATTATTACACACCTTCGTAGCGTCCCCATCAATAACACGCTTATGCGAACACACATAAAGCGTGTAGAAACAACATACAAGACGCATATTTACACACATTGGACTAAACAACACGCGTTGATAGCAACACACGAGCAAAAATAACACGGGAAAAAGCAACACAGTTTACGTGTGTTAATTGCGAGTTATGGATCCTATTTTAAAAATCACCATGGTTACGGCATCACGTCAAACTCATTAGTTGGTTTGACCTTAATTGATCGACAGGTTAACAAAACTACATTTGGTCTTCAATTAACCGATTAACCCGTTCAATTAACCCGATCAGGTTATCGCTTTTTTCGGCCCCTTGTCAGGTTATCGTAAGTCACTGAAGGACCGAGACATGTTAGAACACGTAATTTGCAATGAAAAATTCTGATAAAATTCCTGAACGCTCTTGAATACTTCTACTTTAAGGATACACCATGAATATTGCAAAACAATTTGAACAAATATTTTATTTTTCGTCATAAACACACCCACCTCCCAAAAATACAGACATTAACTAAAAATGGCTCGGGTCTCCAGCGACTCACGATAACCGAATCGGGTTAAGATCTTAGTATACACACACACCCTCTACAATAAATATACTCAATATATATTTCTGACTGTTGATTCTGAATTTATTTACGTACTTATATGGAGGATATACATTTTTTTTTACATGGAGGATATACACTTTATTTACATGGAGGATACATATATGTAAATAGTATTGTAAAAATGCGATTGACAACTCTTATTTTATCCGGAAAATTCATCTGGTCCGTGGTTAACTAAACTCACGTACGTTGCGTCTTTTAGCTTGAAACAAAAAACAGGGTGAGGAAAAATCAAATAGCTGTAGACCCTTTTTACACGTCTTAACGCGTGTAAAAAAATAGCACACGTCAATGTGTTTTTTGAACACATCTATCCGTGTTATTGTAACACGGTTATTTTTTACACACGTTAAAACGTGTAAAAAGTGTCTAGAGCCATTACACACCTAAAATGTGTAAAAACAACACATTTGTTTTTGCACTGTACCGGCCTGAGCCGTAACTAGGAGAGCGCTCAAGACGACGAGTAGTTTCGGATACATGGCCATCCCGTGCGGAAAACTGATAGGGCATCCCTAATAAAAATAAGGGCCTTTCAGGGCTTTCCTAGTGCTTTCCCTAGTAGGGATTTCCACAATGGGCCCAGACTTGGCCATTATCGGGATAAACTTGTAGGGATTTCCACAATAGGCCCCGACTTGGCCATTATGGGGATAAACCTGTAGGGATTTCCACAAAAGGACCCGACTTGGCCATTATAGGGATAAACCTGTAGAGATTTCCAAAATAGGCCCAGACTTGGCCAGTATAGGGATAAACAAGTAGGGATCTCCACAATAGGCCCAGATCTGACTATTATAGCGATAAACCAGTATAAATAGCTTAGGCTACATGGTTGATGGTATTTCAATTACTCAAAACGATTATATACATCGATCAAATAATATTATCGCACACAAATTGGGAAAAAGCATAAGGGCATTAGCAAATAAAAAATCAACGAAGAACACGAATATGCAGACAAACATCAAACAGTATTTATTTATCAAATTAAAGAAACCTTTTACATAGATACAAACAATTACTCATGGTTTCACTCATACATGGAGAAATGCTAACGCATAAGTGTGAACAGTCCCAACCGGTTTTCTCGACATTTTTATAGCAACTAATTTCCGCTCAATACTCATCATAGGGGAAATTATTTCTTCTGAAGACTTCGCTGATATTTCCCATTCATAAACATTATCTGACTGTAGGATAAGTAAATAAAATGGTCTTTGTTTTCCAGATCTTTCCCTCAATGGAAATAGATTCTAGTGATTCAGTAGACCCATATATTTTTTTTATTTCTACAACACATCCATTCCTTAGAATGGATTATTTTTAATATTAATTTTGTCATGGCAGTTTGTCATAAAGGCTCACATGCAAATACGCAATCACATTTCTAGGCGTGCACACCTACATAGACATGTACTCACTTCCACACCTATGCACGTGAACAATTACATAAAAACAAATACAGATATACCCTGGCGCATTTAACATACACGTATATCCACTGATACGGATATTTTATGGCGCTGAAATAGTTACGATGAGGCGCCGTTGAGGTATTTTCAGGGCGCTAAAATGGTTTTGATGAGGCGCCGTTGAGGTATTTTCAGGGCGCTAAAATGGTTTTGATGAGGCGCCACTGAGGCAACTTATAAGGCCCCGGTCGTTGCGCCTTTAATGGCCCTTGTTGACAAAGTGTGACCGGCCGCTAACGGCCCTCATGTGGTTTCCAGATGAGGGCCCGAATAAAGTTAGGGGAATATTATTGGGGCCCGATCACAGCCCCAAATCAATTTCCGCACGGGATTATCCGCTATGATCGTTACTAATTCGGCGTTCTCAACTTGCATACATCGCTTGTGCATACTGTGACCAATTTTGGCATATAACATCAATTACGAAAAAAATCTCGAATCCTTCAACGGGTTCGGAGAAATATATTTCGGCGGTTGTACGCGTATTACCGCTGAGGACCGCTTATCACGTTACCTTATTCCCAGTATACCGTTGAACCTTTACTCTCTGCACTCTTTTCAATCACGATTTTGTTGAATTTTTGTTTATCAGATGTCTATATCGCCATAGCCGTGATCGGGGGATTACGTGTACGTACGCAACATTTTTCGCTGTATTCCACTTGTATCTTAAGTACGGTTATTTCTCTCGGGTATATCCGATTGCAAAGTTACGAAATTGTCGCACGATTGGATCTTTAATCGCCCGCGGTCTGCCCCTTCCCCCCATTATCCAGAAGAGCTCAGTGGATTATTAGAGCCGGTATATTACGTCGCCATCATTTCTATCATTGAGCCTGTTGATGATGTGAAAGGTCACATAGTAAGTATTTTTTCAATGTTCCTGGGCCATTTCTTTTTTTCTTGCATTTCTTTGCACTTCTAACTTTTTTTACCTAGATAAAAAGAAGTTATCCTTCTTTGCACACCCCCATGTAGGTTTCGCCAATCGAACCGTAACGGCCAATACTTGGACCAATGTTGGCGGGGCGATGATCGATTACCCAATTGTACGCCAATGCTCGGCTGAGTATTGACTAGCCAACATTGGTTTGCCAATACGAGGCCAATGTTCGGCCAAATATAGACTCGCTAATCATTGACTTGTCGATACGAGGCCGATGTTTGGCGAAGTATAGACTCGCCAATCATTGGGTTGCCGATACGCGGCCAATGTTCGGCCAAACATAGACTTGCTAATCATTGGCTTGTCGATACGAGGCCGATGTTTGACGAAGTATAGACTGGCCAATCATTGGTTTGCCAATACGAGGCCAATGTTCGGCCAAGTATAGACTCGTTCATTATTGGGTAATCGATATGAGGCCGATGTTTGACGAAGTATAGACTCGCCAATCATTGGTTTGCCGATACGAGGCCAATGTTCGGCCAAATATAGGCTCTCTAATCATTGGCTTATCGATACGAAGTCGATGTTTGGCGAAGTATAGACTCGCCAATCATGTTTTTGCCGATACGAGGCCAATGTTCGGCTGAGTAACGCATGATCAAACCGCAATTCGTATATTGACGATTCATTGTTTCGCGTCGAAGTCATCGAGAGACGAGATGAATACTTTTTACGAGTCCATTGGACATTATTCTTAACAACCATACTACCAAATCAATGCACTCATTGTTGGCTGATTCTCGAACGAGCTCATACGCGATACCCTGCCCATTTTTATGAACCATCCTACACTGACAGAAAAATTCTATTAATATTAACTGACCGCGTCTATTTATTTATTCTTTATTTGAATTAACTAGATTTTTTGTGAAATCAAATTTTTCCTATTGCATTCCATTATTGGAATTATTAATTTTAAATATGTTTATTTATTCAAATTAAACTTGAACTAATCAACAAATGGTCTGTCTTTATTGGAACACACATATTAAAGGGTTGTGGGGGTAGAGAGGGTGGAGCGAGAGGAATTATATATATATATATATATATATATATATATATATATATATATATATATATATATATATATATATAGGTTAGGTTTGGAAATTCTCTAACATGTCAGTCGATAACACTCTCTAATTATCACGATGATATTAACTAATTGATATAGTTTATGCGATACTAATAATAATGAGAATCCATTTGGTCTCTTATGGCATATCTGCGATTCAAATGTTACGAGCACTCGGTAGCATAGGGGCAGCGTGCTTGGCTATGAGTAGGTAGGTTCAAGGTTCGAGTCCCATATAGGTGAAATATTTTCTTCGAACTAATCGTTTCGAAAGACCAGGTAATGACGAATTACAATACAAAAAGAATCAATTTTTTTTTTTGGCAGTGCAGGACCAATTTTGGTGATCTATATCGGGTCACAATTATCCGCCAAGACTCGGTCGATAATCGGGCCAAGCTCGAGTGCCAATGATGGCAATCTTGACGGGGACTGATTGTTGGCCGATTCTCGAATGAACTCCTACGCGATGCTCGGCCGATTCTCGTAAGCCATTCTAGGGCCAATATTGATTGCGAATATCGGGCCGCTCTTATCATCCGAGGCTCGGTCGATGATCGGGCCAAGCTCGAGTGCCAATGTTGGCAGGCTCGGCGTCGCGCATCGGCCAATCGTTGGCCACTACCGATCACCCTACATGGGCCCTAACCCTAGTTAGGGGTTAAGCTGTCAGAATCACGGTACACATTAAGGCGGTCCTCTAGTTTCTCGGGTCGAAAAAATCGATTTTTTTTTCATAAATCACATCTACAACATGTGTAGAAAATGTGTGCCAAAGGATTTTTCGATATTCGAAGTGGGTCACAAGTTACGGCCCTGGAACGGAGCAGGTATACAGAGCGGGTATACTTTCAAACGCGTTTTTCTCGAAACACCATTTTTCGAAACGGTGGCCACGATATTTCAGAAACTACTGCACCGATCCTGTTCAAATTTATACAGCATCTTTAATATGTTATAAGCCAGCGATTGAACTAGGATTATCATGATTGCTTCGATAGTTTTGTTTTGTACGAGCGAAAAACTTAAGAAACAATGAGTAAAAAATAGAATGTAATTTTCAAAAGTGTATAAAAAGTCAATTTTTGTAATTTAGAATTCACTCTAGTTCAATCGCTAGTCTTAAATATGAAGATTAAAATGCCGTTTGGTTTTTTGATTTCAGATAAGCAGAACAGCCGCAATCTTGGTCACCGTCAAGCACCTCTTTTGCTTGATGTCTTCCTTTCGGCCACTATAACTTTTATTCTATTATATATTTTACCTTCAAAAAATGTGTAAAGCTTATTTAAATGTTAATAAAGATTATGCAAAAACAATGAGATTGATTATTTCGATGCTTTGCCCGTAAATAATTATTGAAAAAGCCGTAAAAAAACAGCCGAGAAACTAGAGGACCGCCTTAACACGACGATACTAGTAGCAGGTGATGATACTCGGAGGCGCTGCGTTGCGTTGGTGAGACGTGCGAAGCTAACGATTTGTCGGAAAGCTCGAAAAAAAAAACGCGGGAGATGGTCTAAAAGTGGTGGAAATTGATAACGAAACGGTTCGTGTCTATGTATTTAGCCCCTTTTCTCATTTTTATCGGAAAACATAGTGCAAAGTACGGAAAAAAGTGATTTTAGTTTGGTATCAACTCTGTCGCGATGAGCTCGAGTCGTTCGGTCATCTCAATCTTTTCCCTTCAACTTTTGGAATCATCGGTACTCTCGGTCGACATCACGGGAAACGGTTGCCGCGCGCGTACCACGTTCCTGAACGATTTCGCCAAGAACATTTTTGAGGTGTTTCTCTTTTCTGCCCATTGAGTGGCCCATTCGCGCGTGCAGGTGGACTCGGCGCATTTTTTTGGCCCACTCTTACTCTCAATCTCGTCCGGCCTTTTCGCCACTCCTACTCAGAGTTCCGGCGGTCACCTCGCGTACTTAAATAAAAAAAATTACCGTCCTAGCGGCGAAGACAAATAGAATTGATCATACGTGCGGACGGCATAGTGTTAAAAGAAACAGACAGGAGAGCCTTAGTGGAAAAGATAGGCCTTCGAACACAAGACACGGCAGCAGAGATTATGCTGGGCAAGGAAGTGGACGGGAATCTCGTAGCGGTACACGCCGAAAAGATCCTACGGGAAAAAAGGTACCTAGACATCGAAGATAGAAACTCCACATAAAAGCGAATGACGAGGCCTAGAGGCAAAGAAAGAGAGCCTAGTCTGGTGTAATGTGATAATCAGTCCCGGGCTAGTGCTTAAGAAGATACGGGGTGTTTTTTAGTGGGTCGCCTTTTCAGGCATCCTCGCATAACCTTCTAGTTCTAAGACATGCAGGAGAAACGTGAGTCTAATCTGTCAAAAACTTCGAATAATACTCGAATGAAATGATAGCTAGAAGTGAAGAGACGTCACCTCAAGCAGAGCGTAGAAGACTTGAGCAGGCCAGGCGTCGAGCGTGAAGACCACCGGCGTAGAAAAAACGTTGATTATATCGTATACCATCGGGCTGCTGAGGTATCACAACAATCGCAAGCTCGCCGCGAAAATCAAGCTGAGCAACAAGCCAGCTTGAGAGCTGCTGAAACGACGGAGCAGTCTGAACATCGGCGTAAGCAGTACTAGTCCAGTAAACGAGACGAAAACCCAGCCCTTTTTAGCGTAGAATATGAACTTTTGACTGAAGGTAGATGGTTGCATACTGAAAGTAACCCCAATAAAATGTTGCCCCTCAACTCGCCCCAAACCTAAGGAATAGGGGTTGAAAACTTAAAAATCGCCGTATCTCGATAATGAATAGCCCGATCAAAAAAGGTTTCAAACAAAAGTTGTTTGGAATAATAAAAATCGTATAAAGTTATGCGACGTCCAATCCCCTATCTTCGAAAATAGCGGCACAAAACCGATTCGAACATTCGAGGTTGATGCTCGTGCGAGCGGAGTAGACATATCGCTGCGGCCTTGTCTGGGTCAGTGGTGCTCTCGTCTTTTTATGCCACTATTTTAAAATATAGGGGATTGGACGTAAGATCACTTTATATGTATTTTATTATTTCAACCAACTTTTGTGTGACACATTTTTTGATCGGGCTATTCATTATCGAGATACGTCGATTTTTAAGTTTTCAACCCCTATTTCTTCGTGTTGGGGCAAGTTGAGGGGCAACATTTTATTGAGGTTACTTTCAGTATGCAACCATCTATCTTCAGTCAGAAATTCATATTCTATGATTACTGATCACTTACGATGAGCAGACGTGTTGTTGCTGAAAGGGTAGGACAGCGGCGGCAAGCTTCCACCATGAACACGTGGGTCGTTTTTTAATACACTGCGTTAGAATACAATCTGGCTCTACATTACGGCAGTAATAGACTTTAAAAATGGAAAGGAAGAGTAGAGAGTGTTGATTCTGATGAGTTTTGAAATGAAAAAAGAAAACTGCCGGGATGTGTTGTTCCAGAGGTTAATTAGCTATTTCTATATTGGAGTAGCCAGTTCAATCCTCGAAATAGCTTTTCACATATAAAACAGAAGAATCACGTAGGTTTTTAAATCATACCTGAAAGTATAATAGCTGTTTCCATGTGACGTCAATTGGTGCTGATAAGTTGTTACGATTTAAAAGGCTGCGCTTCCCATGGAAGTTGGCTTTTTCCATGGAAATTAATACATCACAAGGCCAATACCTGAAAGTGGAGGGAATGCATTTGGGCACTCCGTACGTCTCGCCTGGTCAACTATATGCGGGCTCTTTGACAGTATCGAGTGCCAAAAACTTACATTTGCTTGACGAAGTCAAGCACATGTAACATAACTCATACAATGTTGTCTACAGAACTAAAGAACAAAGTCATATGGTTCTGCAGACAAGCAACCCAACACTTACCTCAGTCGGTCAGTCTCCAACGGTGCTTGAGAAATATGACGCTCTACCATCTTTGTTTCTTTCTTACGTTTTTTCTGTATTTTTTTATATCCTCTTTTGATAGAACGCTGAAGTCCACGCTCACGAAGAAGCCGGCAAAAGCTAGTTTATAATATACATCATAGTGTAATAATATATATGCTAATTTTAAGCAGCATTTTTGTAGACTTCCAGAATTTCGCTTGATTCATCCCGAAATCTCATTTAGTTTGCCCGGAAAGTCTACTTGAAAAATTGCCTAAAAACAAGTAAAGGGATAAATGGAAAAAATAGTAAAAATCGATGTTGCGTTTTTGAAATTTTGCCAAAAATCGAAAAATAATCGCGGCGCAAGAAATGAAACGGAATTTTAAAGAGCAAACGATAACAAAGAGAATTGGTACATAATGAAATTCCAAATCGAAGCAGAAAATAAATTATCAACGATTCAGTGAAGCCATTTATTTTCGGCTGCTGGGAAAAATATTTGCGTTTTAAATATTTCTTTTACATATCCATATCGATGTATTTTTACCCCCTCAACACGAAGGCACTATTTATTTTCTAGTGGCGAAGTTTCGCTACCATAGTCTCTATGTGACAAATTGGTCGTAGTCCGAGCGCGGCCTCTCCTATACCCACGTGATCGAGCACGAATGGCAATATGCGTTCGCCACATTACACGCTTTTGACGAATGTACATCGCTAATATTGATAATTCTGGATAAATATCTCTCATTGACTTTCGACTTTTGATAAGTAACGATCCACCAGGAAATCTCACTGCAGTACACGCGGTTACTGTTGGTTTTTAGCTTTATTTTGTGCACAGTCCTCGATGAATTGTGGTAGAACATGATGTATTCGAGCGAGAAACGAGCACTCCTATATTTTCTCCGCAGTGGCTCATTGAAGCTTGGAGCAAACTTTTTCTTAAGAACAGTAGGATTTCTAAACTATTGCAGTGTTATCTCCATTTAGATAATCTTACAAATGGTTGAAATTGGCAAGCCACGAATTTCTATAATGTGCTATTGTCCGAACACATCTTGAGAATTTCGCGTTAAAAACGGGCCCAAGTGATTTTTACGAGATGGGGTGAGTGTAGCTTTTTGTTGAGTACGGGGAAATTATGGAGCTAGACCTCGAATTCAGCAAAACTCACTTAGATTGTTAAATAACCAGATTTATTTTCACGCACCGATAATCTACTGATAATGAAATTAATTCACCTCTTTCTCGTCTTACGGTAGTGATCTCGATGATCCTTGATGACTTGATATTTTTATCTTTGGAAATAACGAAGCAAAACATTGCTTTTCCATTTGTGCTCCGAATCCTACTAACCGAGCGGTTTTGAAGCTGTCACTTTGCCACCTTTTTCACTCTACTCGTTTGCCAAATACCTACATTTTTTACTAAAAAATTAAGCGCCTCCTGTGTTGAAACAACAACGTAAAACGTTGATCCAGAGTGATGTTTAAGTCTCTTGGGTCTCAATTTTCCTCACATTCATGACAAGTTCCATTACCTTGTTTTTTTCCAACTTTGCTTGCGAATATATTTATTCTACATGCATACTTTTCCCCACGATCTTGCTACTGAGAGACTAAAGATACCCATTGATCGTGAGAAAGACAGCTAGCCTCATCGGAATATCAAAATTCGCGACATAAGCTCGTACCATTTCTGTATTTTGTCCAGCCATCACATAGCAATTGATTTACGACATCGCCAGAGACCTACCGGGCGTACATATTAGAAGCGAAAAAAAAGACGCAAAATGTTTGTAGTCATTATGCACCGAGTATTTTATTAAGCAAGTTGTGAGAGTTTACATTTTTAAAACCATCAAGCAGGCACTAGTCGAGAGAAGCGTGGATTTAGAACTGCCGAGGGCGTTTTAGACTGAAAAGTTGAGTCAATTTTCCTTGATGGTATTCTTAATCCAGTCGAGGAAGTAGGCAACATTGACGTACACGGAGGGCGCATTCCAATAACCACACGGCATCGTTCCCCAGGAAACAACTCCGATCAATTTGACAGCGCCGGAAGCGTTTTTCTGGATCAAAGGACCACCGGAGTCGCCCTATAAAGAAAAACGAACCTTAATTCAAGAGTACGCATGAGGACACTGCGAGCCGTTGTCTTGTGACGGATATTCGGATATGTATAGACTGTTCTAAAAATTGACGGCATAGAAATTCGTTCACAAAAATTGGGCAAATTTGAGCTCCTGATGTCTTCGTGAAAAATTCTCGTAGACGAGGGTTATTTTTTCCAAAATGAAGTTTCAAGCCTCTACTTTGGGGTACCTCCAGTTCATCATCCGATGCACCTTCATTCCTTTAACATCTTAATTTACCAAGAAGAACCGGGTAGACATACATTTTGCTGAGATGAAGTTCTCGTTTCGTTTTTCCCTCGATAACACTTTTTGTTTCATGTACTGTTGTCAGGTAGCATAAGCGAATTTACTTACGTCGCACACCACACCTCGACCAACCCGCGTTTCCGTGCAAATGTTGCTTTCGTGTAATGGAACTTCATCAAATGGTAAAAGCTCGGTGTACTTTGCTAGACACTTGTCAAGGGCGAGAAGCGGTAAATAAGCCTTTTGAAGTGTGTCAGATGTGGATTCGGCATACGGCGTAGTCGAGCCCCATCCGGAGAGAATAGTGTCCCCGCTGGGCTTAGATCCCACTTCCGGCAAACTTATCGCCTTCACAGCCGCGTTTAACCGCAGGGGAGTTTTCAGCTTCAGAAGAGCGATGTCGTAGGGACCACATTTCCTGTATACGGACGAACAATTGAAGAAGAATCAAATAGAAAATACGAAACGAGAGTGATAGACGCGCGGTCGCGGTTTGCGCCTTCAGCGATCTTCCACGTTAAGGCCGTCATCCCATCAGAGATGGGCATACTCGAATACTTTTGGTATTCGAGTATGCCCATCTCTGTATTCGAATACCCATTTAGTATTCGAATACTTTTAGTATTCGAGTAGGAAAATAATACCGAATACATGTCAGATGGATATTCATTTTTTTTCGATAATGAGTCCACCTCGATTCAGTATTCGTTCTGAGAATAAATAATGAATCCAGTTAGATTCAGTATTCATTATTTTCAGATGAATCCAATTCGATTCAGTATTCATTCCGTATTCGGATATCATCAAATTGAATAATCTGGAAAAATTTACAGTAAACATGTTTATTCTATTGAAACATTATCATCCGCTTACATTATATGAGCCCAAGGGAAATCGCGCTCTTAGTATCTAGTAACTGGAGAAATGGGGGTAGAAATGGGACATTATATTTTTCGCATTTTAGTTGTCCAATTTTCCAGATTATTTAATTTGATGATATCTGAATACGGAATGAGTACTGAATCGAGTTGGATTTATTACTTATGATGAAATGAATACTGAATTCAGTTGGATTCACTATTCATTTCAAATCAATGGGATAATTTATTCATTTTCGGAATGAATTTTGAATAAGTTTCTTTATTATTCACAATCGTAAAAAAATCGAATATGCCCGACCCTACATCCCATATGACAGGTCCAAAAAATCGTACACATTTTTTTTGCACAAATTGGAAAAAATGTTTGTGTGTTATATGGACTCAGGATAGCAGACTAATGGTGAGCCATCATTATCTTGGTCTAAATCGTACTTGAACTTTTAAACGCGTTTATCTCAAAACTGTATTTTTCAAATTGGTTTCCATGATATCTCAAACACTATTGAACGGATTTCGCGCACATTTTTATAGCAGTCAGCACATCTATAGTTCTCACCCGAAGTAAAATATTTCTGATATCTGCCATGGTTCTTTTTTGAGCTGAAAAGTAACAAAAAAATTGACGAAACTTGGAACTTAACTTTTAAAACTGTGGTGAAAATTCAATTTTCGATATTTTTACTTTACTCTAGTGCGGGTGATAGCCTCAGGTCTACAAATTAAAATGCCGTTTGATTTTTTTTTTCAGATAAGCAAATCCTCCCGGCTGCTATCGACCAACTTTTGTTACACACGAGTGTCATCCGAACGGTGTAAAGTCGATGTAACTCGTTATTATTGTTTCATAAAAATTTGAAGGGCTGCAGACATATTAATAAATGTGTAGTAAAAATAAAAAAATAGTCGGTTCTACTGGTGCTTAAAAAAACGTGAAAAAGCGAAAAAGTAGCTCTCAAATGAGATCACACCCTTAAGCTTTTTGGATAGTTGAGAGCTTAGCTGTACGCTGGCTTGGTCTATATCCAGTGGGCGGTAGTTTTGTATAATAAAAATGAGTAATTGAAAATGTACGGTGATACATGTAGCCGGAATATTTGAGTTTGAAATATATGTTTCAGATGTAAAGTAAAATAACCCGTAAGTAGTATAATGTCTAGACCATTGCTCAAATTTCTAGTCAAAATTATTCCTTCATGAATCTTCCAGTTCAATTTGATAATATCAAGGTTTATCAGGGACACGTACTAAGAGAATATACGGTGTGTCACGGTTGCAGCAAATTTCGAGCCGCGAAATTATGCCCACCGGTGTTACATAATTTGCCAAGGATGTAGTACGTGAGAACGAAAAAATAATCAGGACTTTGGTACGTTACAATTAATTCACCTATAATTATGTATTAAATGATGATGAAATTTGCCAAAAAGTTTGTCTCATGCGAAAAATCCATAACATTCTGTACTATTCTTTTTTATTTTGCTTTTTCACATAGTATCTGAGAGTAAAGCTACGTCCCATAAAAAACCAATGTAAAATGATTACAAATCAAAAGTGTTAAAACTCTTCCACGGATTAGTAAATCAATTTTTATCGTCAAGGTAGAGCTTATGTTACACTCCCATAAATTCTTAAAGTATCAACAACGAACGTCCGTCCGTTCCATAATATTCTACTCAAAACCCATGATATATATGTATTGTTTTTAATTCCGCGCCCTGCTTTCAAAGTTGTAGTTTTACGAATAAGTATTACTTTCCCTTTCTTTTGTTATTTTATTACTGGCCTCTGGGGAAATGATATTCGAACCACCTTTGCTTTTCTTCTCCTTCTTTAAACGCGCGGCCATGCACGTACATGCAAATCAAACTTCACTGGTCTGTACCTGTCTCTCCGATGAATGAACTTTTCATGGACGATGGTGTTCAAAATTTCGCTGCTCTGTTCGGTGTCTTCGGCGATGCTGACGTTATGTTTTCCTGCCTTTACGAGGATGGTAGCGGAGTTGGGCAGATCGTAAGTGCAGTGGGCGGCTGTGAGGATCCACTGACTGGAGATTATGCTACCGCCGCAGTAATGTTTGAATGCGTTCATCGAAGGCTTGCCCCACTGAAGCGAAACTTGATGGGGAAATTCGCCTTTGCGGGCCTCCTCGCCATGGACGATGCGACCCAAACCAAAGCCGAAATTCGGTCTCTTGTAACCGAGTCGCGGATCCACTGTGTGCACAACACACATATATTTTTTGATTGAACAGCAAGAAAAGACAAAAAAGATTAAGGTTTTTACGACAATAAGCGTAAGGTTCTAGTTATGCACAGAAAGTTGTTTGACATACGTACCGGCTTGAACCGCGACTAAGAGAGCGCTCAAGACTACAAAGAGTTTCGCAGACATGGCCATTATCCGCTATGATCATTACTAATTGGGCGTTCTCAGCTTTTATACATCGCTTGTCCGTACCGCGATAGAAGTCGCCCGATAAAATCGATTACGAATAAAATCTTGAATTCCCCAACGCGTTTGGAGACATTTATTTTTCAGTGTTGTACACGTGTTATCGACATAGACAGCTTATCACGTTGACTTATTTGGAGCACACCGTTGAACCTTTACTATCCGCACTCTTCTCAATCCCGAGTCCGTTGGGATTTTCTTCATCAGATGTCGATATCGCTAAAGCTGTCAGCAGGCGATTTCGTGTACATACGCAGTCTTCTTCACTGTATACCACTTGTCTCTTAAGTGCGGTTATTTCCCGCGGGTATATCCGATTGAGAAGTTACGAAACTGTGATTGGATCTTTAATCGTTCGCAATCTGCGTCTGTCCCTATTCCCCAGAAGAGCTCAACGGATTGATGGATCCAATATATTACGTCGCCATAATTTGCATCATTGAGACCATTGATGATGCGAAAGGGCACGTAGTACGCAGTTTTGCAATGTTTCTTTGCATGCTCTGCTGGCGGCTTTTACAAACCCATCTCTCTCACTTTTATCACTGTGCCATTGCCAGTTGCTCAGAGCCCCACCACGGAGTATTGCCCATCGCCATTCTTCCCTAATGAACTACATTGCGTCTGCACGAGGGCACAGTGCTACGTCGCGGCCTGTTTAATCGCACTCAACCCACAACCCCGACAAATCTGGACAATACGAAGAACATCTATCAGTAAAACGAAACCCCTTGCCGGGTGACAATAAACCCGCAATCTTGCAGAGTCCGAGGATTACCAGGCCAACGCGATTTTTATCAGCGGCGCCATGTCTACACGGCCGATTTTGCGAACGAGTACACATCGTAAAACGCAAGAAACAAGTGACTATGACCCTCAAAGGAACAAGGAACAGAATCAGAATCTCCTACCAGGAATAAATACACACCATCAACGCGAGAAACGAGTTACCTTTCAAAGAGACGAGATGGAATGAGTTACCAAACAATTGCATTAAACGGGTGGAACCGACGTTAGAACACCTACGAGGAAGCAATAAAATGATCTCCAATAAGCACAACCGCGACGATTCCCCTTGACCAACGCTTTAAAAAGGAGCATACAAGGAAGGAACAAGGCTCCACTCAGCGCAGTCCAATCGCTGCTGCGAAGGCGCACAGTCGAATCTCTGCCACAAACGAGTCATCAGTCTAACTCTGCATCTCTGCCACGTAACTCTGGATCTCTGACGTACGAATTTCCTTCGCAAACAGTCCAAGTCCGAAACTAGTCGCGATTGAACGACCAAGTCAAAACCCATTCATTGTACGACAATGATAAGGTCAAAGTACAAATTCCAAAAGTAAAAAAAAAACAGAAGAACAATTTAACTAATAATTTGTATCGACGAACTGTATTATTCTCGTTTCAACATTACATAGGAACTATTTAACCTACTTGTATACCGACGATTGCATAAACGTCCAATAACGTTGTACCCGAAACTACCAAGGCGAGAACAAAAGGAATTATTCTTATAAATAAAGATAAATGTAAGTGAGTTGAACATCTCTGTTAAGGCCTTAGGCCACTTTAGAGGCCGACAAAATAGGCTTTGTATGAATTTTATTTCAGAAAAACTACAAAATAAATGGAGATTGCAAAAAGGGTGTTTATCATACATATCAATGACTGTATACAATAATTTTTTTAAGCGATTAATTTCAAAATGGCGGCTGTGCAGCGTTTATCTCAAAACTGCATTTTTTAAGTTGGCCGGATGCATAACTCAGACAATTTTCAACCGATTCACTTGAACTGTTGAATATATCTTCAAAAATACATTGTCTATGGAAGTACGTAGGACTTTTTTTATTATATTGCATAGTTCATTTGTTATTTACAATTATCTGACGATTTTTTTGAAAAATGAAAAATTTTCCTAAAACATCGCCAGAAAAATGTTAATAACAAATGAACTATGCAATATAAAAACAAAAGCATACGTACTTCCATAGACAATGTATTTTTCAAGATACATTCAACATTTCAAGTGAAACGCTGCACAGCCGCCATTTTGAAATTAATCGCTTCAAAAAAATTATTGCATACAGTCACTGATATGTATGATAAACACCCTTTTTGTAATCTCGATTAATTTTGTGGTTTTTCTGGAAAAAAATCCCCAAAACGCTTATTTTTTGGCCTCTGGACTCGCCTAACCCCTTAAAGGTATTCTCCTACGCTATCTTCACACTATCAGGCGGTCTCTCTCCTCACTCTCCCATGTCAAAGACGTGACTTCCGTCCGGGGTAACACACTTAATTGTCTTGACCCGAAAGAGAAGTTAACACCGTGTTACGTCTTCTCTCAATCTGATAAGTTCACGGGGACGTAACAACAGGGCATCTGAAAAAAATGTGCCGATAGAGGCCGGCTATATTTCAGATTCAATTGCCTTCACCATCGGAAACTCAGTATGCAGCTGGTCAATCATCCGAGGAACGGCCCAGGTCAATGCTTCAAGGCAGCTCGCTGAAGTCGCACACTGATGGTGCGTGCACTACTATCGACTGACAGAATAGTTGTTTAAGGACGCCAGCCAAATTAGGCACCAAATATAATATTTATATTTTGATATTTAATTATATAAATGTTGTATAATGAATATTCTATATTTCTAATATATATATATATATATATATATATATATATATATATATAATTTTTAAATTTTCACCGCTATTCTTGTTATAACATATCTACTGAAATTTGTAGCTTCCGAATGGATGCTGTGTCAAACTTCGCTATATATTAACGATATTTCATAAACATTGTCGGCCATCGTTATCGCAGGCCTGAGAGCTCCGATACTCGAAATTCCTTTGACCAGCGACCATTCATGATTGCGCATCGACGGTGCATTAATTAAAATTAATCATTGATAAGGAGGTTTTTAAAAAAATAATCGGTATCTACAATCGCCGGCGGCGCCAATACCCGCGGAATTAACGCCGTTCGATTAAACAAAACGATAATGAAGAGCGACTGAGAGTAAATGAAAATAATAATGAGGACCGAGCGCCTTAATACAGTGGGTCCCCGGTGTTGCGCTTCAATTTCTGAAAGACTTATCAGAAAGTTTAACAAGTCATATATCACGGTTATGTGTCGACGACCGGTAGACCTAATTTTAGATGCTCAAAGTTTACTTTTGACATTTTGATGTTATGAAAATATTACGTGGTTTATTGTAAAAATTTCAAGGTATTTTTCGCAACGTTTGAACAACAGGAATTCATTTTTTCTGTTAAAAAATGAACGTAAAAAGGAGTTGTCCATGGGTGTAGTCCTTAAGCCTCGTCCGGAGCAGAACATTTGCGGATAATACCGAGCCTTCAATTTTAACCTGAAACAAAAGAACGGAGGATTTTACAAATTTTGGACATAATTAAATTATTGGTGAACTTGAAAAACGAGAAAAAGGTACAAAGTTGAAAAAGTGGTCGAAAGTAGAAAAATATCCATTTCGAGGACAATTGATGGTTATTTTTATTTACAAAAATTCCATCATGCGTTGGACTAGGTCCAACCATCATGCGTTGGACTAGGAAAGACCGCGCGTTCGACGTAGGGGCGTACTTTTCCAATAGCCCTTCCATTATCTCGCATTCCCTTCAAACTTGCCTCTGTGCAGCTCCAGCAACTCTCCAAAGTGGAAGAAATGGATCTTGGGCAAACAGTTAAAATATTTTTTATAGGAATTGCCCTCACGTATGCATTTATACGCGGATCCCTATAGCAGGCACGCATGCATACGTATAGGTACTAGTACACGTGTGATGGTGTATGCTTAGGCGTGTATGTGTGCGGGTGTATACGTGTGTCTACACATGCGTAATAGAGTGTATGCATGTGCGTGTATACATGTGCCAATTGACGTCCTCTGTAGCGCCGGCAAGTGGAGACAAGGGAGATTTGTTCCCGATCTAGGCCCTAAGTAGGAGCTCATTTGATATTGAATACGAAGCTACTTTACTGCCTTTATCTCCTACCACTGTGAGGATCTGGAGGGGCAAAATAGGCTGAAAATTTCGACTCGGGAAGAACGCATGGTCGAATTGCGAATCGTACATCGACGACTCTTTGTTACGCGTAAAAGCCATTAAGAGACAGATCATTACTCTATTGTACAAGTCCGTTGGACATTTACCTTTATAAAATATACTCCTAGTAAGGAACTCTTACTACAGATCAGAAGTAGCATATATCACGTGCTGGTTTTGGAATGACAAAATCCAAAAGGCAAGTGTGGTTATCCGAGGAAATTGAGAAGTGAAGGCAAAGGTGGAACTAACGGTGAAAGTGTCACGATAAGAGGAGAGGATCACAAAGAAAAGAACTACATGTCATCGAAGTCGAGAAGGCGTGATCGTGACAAGAAATCCGGAAGGACAAGGGATGACGATGGGCGGCGAGCGAGATATTCGCATCGCTCGAGAAGACGGGACTCAAGGAATAGCACGCCACGACAGTCCAGATACTCGAGTCTCGAAGATCGCACTCGTCATCGAAGAGAGACTTCAGGATCGGGTCGTAACGGTCGGCGCGGAGACCGCCAGCGGCATCGTCAGGCGAGAAGGCGAAGACGATCGAGGAGTTGCCTGTTCTGTACATTTGCAAGCAGGAGTCTCGTGGATGGTACCGCAGCTCAGACTGAGTCCGATTTTGCGAAATTGACTGAAGTGCTATCGGCTATCGTTGGGACAGGTGCGGAACGGTGAAATCAGTATATTAAGGGGTTACCCCCACTTGCGATTTTGAAAAAATCGATTTTTTTATTGCATTTTTTTGAAGTATAAGTATCTGAGAATATGTCCTGAAAATTTCAAGTCGATCCAAACAAAATTGACTGAGATATGAGCGTTGAAAGAGAAGAATCCGCGTTGAAAGAGCGTTGAAAGAGAAACTTTAAACGCGTTTTTCTCAAAATGGCATTTCTGAAGTCGGTGACCAAGATTACTCGAACACTAATAAACCGATTTTCTTGAAATTTTACAGGCTTATTTAATACATAAAAATGTAGTCTTTAATCGTTCGACTTTTTTTCTCGAAAAGAAAGGCCGTTTTATAGACAAAAAACGCCCGTTTTTTCGTTAAAATCGAACCATTAACTTTGACTGTCCGCCATTTTGTGAAAAATGAATATTTTTTAAAATCCTTCGATTAAAGACTAGTTTATGCTTATATTTGACTAAATCCATCCGCATTTTTTATTCAGATGATCCACTTCGCCGCAATGTTGGTCACCGCAAACCGTGTATATAAAAACATTATTTCATTGACGGCCATTTGCCACTAAACAATGTAATATTTTTCAATAAAAAAATTACTGAAAGTTCTTCAAGATGTCTTCTTTAAGATGGTATATTGATTGATTAAAAAAGTTTTGTAGTTTTCTTTAAAAAAATTCATGAATAAGGCCTTTTTTTGCGCTACAAGTGGGGGTAACGCCTTAATGAGAAAGTAATACCTGGATTTAATCCGGAAAAGAAAGAGTGATCAGCTATCGAATGGTTAGAAAAAGTGAACATGTACGTCACCACGTACGAGTGAAATGATCCACGGAAAAATTTACTTGGCTTCATTAAAGTTGAAGGGAAGCTTTACAGTAGCAGTTTGCAAGCAATTCTCAGGAGAACAAGACTCTGGGGGCTTCTTGACTACGCGGTAGCGTATGGATGTACGCCGGGTCAGTTTTTACAAGCGTATTGCTTTGAAAAGGTCATAATAAGTGATCGAGTGAGTCTAAAGCCATAAACAAAAAATCATGGAATCCTTGGTCTGCGGAATCCATGATGAACAATCAATAATGAGTTTAATATGTTAAAAGGGGAACATTCGCAGAATTGAATCGATGTCTGGAATCTGCATCAGTTGAAAAATATAAAGGGATTAAACATATGCGGGGTAAGAAGGACATGATGCGTCCTGCGGTAGAACAAAAATATCGCCTAGACGATGTGAGAAGAAAGCATGACTATGCGGCGAGAGAGCACCCTCGCTGCAGGGCGTATTCTCGCTGGACGTATGCGAGATCGCGGCGAACCAAGTAAACAAACCACTCGAGAAATGCGTCCTAGGCAACCGAGAAAAGATCTGTACGATTGATTTGGGAAGTAATTGATCTATTGACCGGGAGGGCCTAGCAAGTTGTTTAAACTCAAAATTTAATGACACTGAGAAAACCTTGCCACCATTCGGCGACGCAATAGTCGTTCCGATTACTCGATCGAGAGTGAAGGACTACATGGATGAGATTCCTTTAGGCCTTAGGCCACAGTAACGGATCTCACATCACGTGTGAATTTAACATTTTTTTTCGTATGAAAAAGTTATTCACTTATAAAATTAATTACACATCTATTTGGTATGAATATCAAGCTGTTAGAAAAAATATATATAGTTTTTTCGATGTATAAAATGGCCGAGTACTAATAGTTTCTTTTTTTATCATTTTTTAGGCGCTCCGCGGCGTGACATTTACCATCCACAATTTTTTACCTACAACAAAAAACCAAAATTCTCGTCAATCTAAATAAGAATACCTAGAGAAGTACGTACGGAATTTGAAAAATATTATTTTATTCAAAAGTTGTAGGTATTTGAACTTAAGAAATGAATTTTCAGTGAGGAATTTCGTTATAACAGCACATAAACTGCTCATAAAATGAAAAGTTTTCGACTAATCAGCAATTCCGTACGTACTTCTCTGCGAAATGCAATTAGGAATATAACTTTAACATTTGCAGTAGATCGAGTGAAAATTGTTGAAGTTATTTGACATGCCAATTGGAAAAAAGCTATTTCGAGAAGTTTCGAGTAGTCAGCCATTTTGTATATCGAAAAAAATATATATATTTACTAACAGCTTGATATTCGTACTAAATAGATGTGTAATGAATTTGACGAGTGAATCACTTGTTCATACGAAAAAAAATGTTAAATTCGCACATGATTTTATACCAGTTACTGTGGCCTAAGGCCTTAAAATCACAGTTTTCATTGTTGCCGACCATCAATTAACGAAGGAACTTCTTATCGGACAAGATATTTTGCTTAACGCTGATATTAAGGCAATGTCAGATGCGTCCAGAGTGATGGTTACTTTGGACTAACTGGTCAACAACTGATAACGTAGAAGTTGAGGTGTTAGGTGTCGATCAAGCAGGAGCGTTCAAAGAAGACGATACTGTATGCGAAGATCGTGACGCGAGTAATAAAACAAAATTATTGTCACTACTGAACAATTGAGAAGAGTATGTGGCTTCCGGATGGAGGCCGTATTGAGGACCAGCGTTGTGCCGACGTTTCGCAAACGTTACAGTCTGCATCATCAGGGCTGAGAGCTCCGATACCGAAGCTCTCATGTCTCAGGTATTCCTTATATAGTTGCAGTCATCGTTCCAGATCGCTGCACCAGCCAATCAGATGTTTTAATTGATCAGCTGGTTTTTTATTGACCTGAAACATGAGACCTTCAGTATCGGAGCTCTCAGCCCTGATGATGCAGACTGTAACGTTTGCGAAACGTCGGCACAACGCTGATTCTCAAAACGGTCTCCATCCGGAAGCCACATACTCTTCTCATTACATCAAGAGCCGTGAAAGCCTTAAAACTACTGAACAATTATTGGCGAAACATATCCTTCTACATAAGAGAATATATCCACATAAGAATAGGAAAAACGATGCAGCGAAGATGAAAATTGAATTAAGTACTGAAGTTACTGTTTTCCATGGGCCGTATTGCCTCTCTAAAACCGATCGGGATAAAGTCGAGATTATAGTAGCAGAACTAGAGAGAAGCGACATTGTTCGTGAGAGTGCGTCGTCCTATAGCAGTTTCGTCATACTCGTGCAATAAAAATTCGCAAACGCAAATAGCAATAGATATAGAGGTCTCGATAAAATTACTAAGGTATTCAATATCCATTACCCATAATTGACCATTAAATATATCAGCTTTGTAATCAACCGGTTTTTACGTCTTTGAATCTAAAATCTCGACTCTACTAAATCCCCATGCATCGCGATTCAGTTGAGGATACTGCTTTTGTGACCAGGATGAGCAATGGGGATTCTTGCAAATGCCTCTTGAGTTGGTCAATTCTTCGACCACGTTTAAGGAAGCTGTGTCATGGTATACATACATGATGTACTGGGCGCTACAGAAACGCTAGACAAAGGGTTCGAACAATTAGAGATAGTGCTCAAGGCTCTTTAGGCGAGCATTTTGACCCTAAATCTGACCAAGTGACAAATTTTCAAAAAAAATGGTGTACTTAGGACGTAAAATTTCGGGAAAAGGGATGCGACCAGGGATGCACAAAAGCGAAGCCGTTGTAAAAGCAAAGGACCCTACGAATGTAAAACAATTCAGACAACTTTTAGATCTTGCGGGATATTTCCGCGAGTTTATTAAAGATTTTGCGCGAAAGACCGCCCCTTTGACAAACTTGTCACGTAAGGATGTCCATTGGTCATGGGGACCGAAGGAAAGTGGAGCATTCGACGAAATGAAAAGAAAATGGAGGTTATACTTATTCAGATAGATAGAGGGGGAAAACGCGTAGTCGCTTACTATAGTCGAAAGATGTCTCGCGCAGAACAAAAATATCACTCTTACGATTCACAAACACTGGTGGTATTCTTGGAATTGAAAGCGTTCCGAGTTTCTTTTCTAGAAATCAAATTTACTGTGGCGAATGATCGCGGTGCCATACGCGCACAGAGGATAAAAACAAAATCCAACCTCGGGTCGCTCGTTGGTGGGTATATTTGCAGGATTACGATTTTGAGGCCGTGTATCGCCCAGGCATTCATGTAGCTCATTTAGACTGAGTAGGAATCCTATCGATTGTCGTACTATCGATATTACGGAAAGCGAATGGATTAAGGTGGCTCATGCTCAGGAAAATAGATATCGAGGTTATTCGAAAAATTCTAGAAACTGGCGTAACCCAACCGGAAACGAAACAATACTTTGACAAGTATGGCTTAAGGGCAGTGGTGTTTCAACTGCTCGTATTGTGAAGGGGTCAACCAGGCGTGAGCCTGGACTGTAACGGTGGGTGGTGGTGAGGTTTATCTATTCCCGAGTAGAAATTTCTTAGGGTTGGCCTGACCAGGATCAGGCCCCGAAGGCGGGATGATACGGGTAACACCTATTACGGACATCCTGATCCGGCCCCGATCGGGCCGGAAGTATTTAAGCCCTACATCAGACTATACTAAAATGGTTCTACTAAGGCCGTCCCTGATAAGATCCTACCAAGGCTTTCCCCGATAGGGCCCTACCAAGGCTGCCCTGATAGGCCCTACTAAGGCTTTCCATGATAGGGCCTTACTAAGGCTGTCCCTAATGTGGCCCTACTAAGGCTTTCTCCGATAGGGCCCTACTAAGGCTTTCCCTGATGAGGCTATAAATAGGCTTGCCCCATAACTACCTCAGCAGTCGATAGATGCACATAATCTCTTATTTTCTACATGCAAACTTCGATTTTACAGCATCGTAGCTTCGGAGTGTCGATGCATTTCTGAATTCTATTTAAAAAAAGGTCATATGGACTGTCACGACAAAAAACGTTATGCAACACGGATGCGTGTTAGAAGATTTCGGTAGCTTTGTAAGGCGAAGAGAGAGAGAGAGAGAGAGAGAGAGAGAGAGAGAGAGAGAGAGAGAGAGAGAGAGAGAGAGAGAGAGAGAGGAATTATATACCGAACATAATTATAGAAATTATAATATATAACAAATAATTATAGGAATTCATTTGGTCTCTTATGCCATATCCGGGACCAAGATGTTACAAGCACTCAGTAGCATAGGGGGAGCGTGCGTAGCGTTGGGTAGGTAGGTACGAGGTTCGATTCCCATATAAGCGAAATATTTTCTTCGAACAAAAACCTTTCAGCATGCCAGGGTATGACGAATTGTGATACAAAATCATTGTAGTGGAACTCTAAATGAAATGGTTCATTCCATTTTCGATTTTTAAAATATTATATGCATTTCTTTCTGATCAGGCAACCTGATAGGGGCCAGATCGGGCAACCAGGTCAAGCCCATATGTGACATAACGTTACATTACCTAGTAAGGCCCTTTCAGGCTGCCTTATTAGTGCAGTCAGGCAACCCGATCGGGCCCTGATTTGGGCCCCATAAAAATTTCTGCGTGAATTAGCATCCGATAGATAAAATTGCTATTCCATTTCATACGATACATGTCGATCATGCTGGATCATGGGCACGCAGTAGGCGTGTGAATACACAAATACGGACCACTGTGGATGGTTTTGCTAAATGTTGTGTCCTAGAATCTGTCCACGATGCCTCCACGATGAGGGCGATAAGAGCACTGATTCAATCAATCGCAATTAATCGCAAACCGACTCGGGTAATGAGCAATAGAGGGATGGCCTTCACGTCGCATTCATTCTAGACCTCTTGCGAGCAGTGTGACGTCAAGCACATACTCAACACAGTAGCAACGCCATATGCTAATGGGCACTGTGAGCGAATGAACCGCACAGTTAGGGAAGCAGGGGAAACCTGGGACGACAACGTAGAGGAGGTCCAGAATGCTATCAACTCTGTTACCAACAGAACTATGCGCACGTCACCAACTGAGCTCCTGTTTCGCTCCAAACCGCGCAGTATAGCCGAGGCTAAACTACTTACAGGGATCCAAGGTGCATGGGACCAGGTCGAGCTGAGGGAGGCTGCTGAGGCATCCACAGATGCAGAGCAGAGGTAACGGTAGAGGGCTTTCGACACTCCACGACTTACGGGGCTACACCAGTGTGACACTTAAAAAAAATCGATTTTTTTGCCTTTTTCGACATTTTATACTTTTAAGAATATCATTATCATTTATATCAATATCATTTTATCTTGCAAAAATCGATAGTTATATCTTTAAACGCGTTTTTCTCGAAATGAGATTTTTCAAATGTGCTGACATTGTAACTCAAAGAGCAATTATCCGATTGACTTGAAATTTGAACTGAGTACTCTTGAATACATTTACTCTTCACTAACGTAGGATATTTTCGATTGGATGAAAATTGACGATTTGGCATTGAAAAAAACGACCATTTTATAGGCAAGAAAAGAGACGTTTTTTAAAATAACTACGCCATTTTGTTAGATTTTGACTTTTTTCGAAAAACCTACGTCATTGTACAGGAAATATCTTCGAGTGTAACGACATTTTTTCTTTTTTTGGTTTCAGCTACTTACTCGGCCGGAATCATGTCAGCAGTAAAGGAACTTTTTTTTTGCGCCTCCGAAAGCCGCGCATAAGTCGCTTGAATCTCAATATTTTTCTATGAATAAAATATGTAATACAGGTCAAATATAGCCAAATATATTATTAATTTTCCGAAAAATTTAATTAAGTACTTTCCTGCCAAAAACTCCCGAAAATCACACAAATTTTCAGCGTTCACACTGGTATAGCCCCTTAAGCCGCCTACGTACGCGAGGAGTGATGCCGTCATGGTGGCAGCGAGTCGTGTTGTAGCCGGGCAGAGCAGGAGTCAGGTCGCGAAGGTAAAAAGGGGCCGTTTAAGGTGACAGCTGTTCTGGCTAATGACCGGTACGAAGTTCACGATCTCCAATATTTGGAAAGGTCGCAGAATCAACACGGTATGTGAGCGGCAAGCAGTTTGCGGAGGTGGGTCACGTTCGACGCCACGCAGTAAGCTCGTGAGTACATTTCTCTACCCGGTGACGGGCCGCGAGTCAGTGTCCCCGAAAAGCAATCCATGGTCTAAATTATGTGCGGCGACGGGTGCTGGCAAGGCTGGAAGGTCGAGTCCACTCTCTGCGAGGCCGAATGAAGTCAGCATTTTCGAGCTTCGTCCGAGACGACGGTTATTGAAGACAGACTCACGCAGTGCGCTGCTGTAAACACTTGAGAGGCGCATGGCCGCTGGGCGACGGCTTTCCTAGACGACGAAGAACGAGATGTAGCCTCTGCAAGCGATTCGGCGTTCTGGAGAACAGTACACGCGGACCCGATGATAAGAATCCATGGTCGATTTGCGAGTCGTACATCAACGACTCTTTGTTACGCGTAAACGCTATTGATAGACAGATCATTACTTTATTGTACGAGCCCGATGGACTCCGTTACTTCTATAAAATATACTCCTAGTAAAAAATTCTTACTACATTTTCAAATTTGCTTTTATCTTACATTAAAGAGTATTGTTCCAAGCATATTTTGAAATTTTCGCATTGATACATTTTCATAAATGTGGCAGATACAATCGTTTGTGCAAAACGCTGTTTAAAAAAACGTCCTTTGCGGTGCCGGCTCAGGAACAAATCATCCGAAATAGAAAAATCATACGCATTTAGTTTTGCATGAAATTATCTAGTGCTTGTACCAAGGACTTTATGAAATATTAATTTTTTGAACAATGGCTGCAGTCCAAAATAAAAATATCGAAATTCGTTAAAAAAACGCTTCACTTTCGTTGATATAACAAAAATCAATGTATCGAAAAGAAAATTCCTTCGTTTAAGCACTGCTTTTTGACGTGTAAAAGACGCTCGTAAAATCTGAAGTTGATCGGTGCAGTGACTTTTGAGATATCGTGGATACGATTTTGAGAAAGTCATGTTGAGAAGAACTCGTTAAAAGTTTTAGGTCGGGTTTATGCGTGGACAAAATGGACTTTAATAAACTTATATAGAATAATCGATGCCAGGCTCATATAATAAATCTTCTGTGGCGGTAGCAGCCTCCAGAATTTCAATTTACTGCTGTCTGCGGAGCATTTTTCCTTTTCGCGAGCACGGCACTGGACCGACCGCACGCGCTTGTCATCTTCTTCCATCACGTATGTGTGAGCGTAATGACCGCAGTGTACCCCCATCGCTTGCAGCATGTTCAAAAGCCGCGTCCAGACCAATCGAGCACGCCTCGCAAATCAATGCCTTGGCCGGTGTGGACGTGGCTCAGGCTGCCTCGAGCGCACGTCGCCACCGCCGATCATGCCTCAACCGCGGGCCATGCGGTGTCGGGACGGTTGCCCAGCTCAAAGGTGCCTCAGTCTAAGCTGCTCGCTCGGTATGGACGGTCGTGACGACGCTCGCGAGCCCAAGCAAACTGACTGCCCGAACTGGCGCACCTTAAGTCGCAAGGCCCGCCTCGTAACCCCTGCATTCTGCCTCGGAGGGCATGACTCGCGAGCCGGAAGTGTTCGCTATTGGTCGGTCTCGACCCGGCCAATAGCGAACCAGATCGTTCATTGACAGGCAGCAACGTAGACGGCTGTTTTCACTGAGATGGAACTACTCAGAAGAATCTTTGGACTTATCTGCCAGATGAGCTGGACATGACTTTCGTTGTTGCTTTGTATGAAACCACCTCTGCATCTTTCCAATGAGTTATCATTACTAAGGTCTTCGTGAATCGGCTTGATTGCATGGTTGTACGAACCCTTATGGGGTCGCCTGTCGTAACAAAAATGCCAGCATTCAGCCATTAAACGGTTTGCTGATAATCGGCCAATAATTCGTCAACCAGCGTTGGGGTGCTCTAGGCGGATGAACGGCTTGCCAGATCGATGCCAGCCATTGGTGGGCCAATACCATCGCACCGATAATATGGCGATCAACATTGGGGTATCGTAGGCGGATGAATGGCTTGCCAGATCTATTCCAGCCATTGAAGGTTTGTTTTGGGCGTTTTGCCAATGCAGGTCATTAAACTGTAATACGTAAAAAAACAAGGGATACGGTTTCGAAAAGCATATCCCACTAATGAAGCTGAAATTTTGCACAGACCTTCCTTTCAATATTCTAAGAGAACCTTTAAAAGGATATTAGCGACTAACAATAGTTTTCGATATGTCGTATATTGAAGGTTATTTATTGTACTGCGCTTCTACTATGTTAAGTAAACCCAAACAAACCCATCCCACATGGCAATTGATATACATGTACGGGCGAGCACTGTTTGCCAGGAAGCAGTGAGGCCGGAGGAGTGGGGGGTATCTATCCGATCTATAGATATACTCGTGTGGCGTGAAATAACAAAACTTTACAATGCGATATATCGAAAACTATTGCTAGTCGTCAAAAATCCATTAAGGGTTTCTCTTAGGATAATGAGTGGAAGTTCGGTGCAAAATTTCAGCCCGACCAGAGGAGTATGCTTTTCGGAACTTCACCCAAAACGAAAGAGTTATTTTTACAGCCTAAAAGGACCAAAAAAATTGTCGGTAAACTTTCATGTCACGAATAAAATTATCGGCATAAAATTAAGGAACGAACAAACGAAGAATTCTGTATGTGTTAGGATGGCTAAGTGGGTAGGGCGCTCAACACTAGAACGAAAGACGTAGGTTCGATCCCGATGATTGGTAAACACTTGAACAATGCAGAAAGCGTTTTTAAAGCAATTATTCTATGTACATGGATATAAGTAAAGCATAAGAAAACAAGAAAGATACTACTAGAATCTTTAAATTCATAATTTGTAAATTTTTTGTTTTTCATTTGCGGCAGAAGATCCGGCAGCTGTTGCTGGGCCAATATGGGCGTATGATATTTGGTCAAGTCCTAGCAGCCATTCATGGTTTACCATTAAGAACCATGCATGGTGCGGATCTGGCCTGCTTACATAGCCATTACCGCGCCATCGTTTTTCTCTGGCAACCAGTCGTGGACCATTACTGTGTCGATTGTAAAACCCTATTTGGGGAAGCTCTCCGTTCGCCGGAGCACACTGTCCGGAGCACCAAGACTCAACTCCGGTCGGATACTTATCGTGATCCGGATGTTCATCGGTTGACCTGTAATGATCGAATGTTGTCCATGTTGCTTTGTTCATATCGCCGACTAAATTATGGTTACGCAGTATAGCTCAAACATAATAAACGTGTACAATGACGATTACTTATTCCAGTTAGCTTGTTTCTGTCCCCGATTTATTTATTTTTCTTCACACATGCAATCGACACCCCATTCGTTTTTGCACATGACCGGCGATTTTTTTAGTAGTTGGAGTACTGCTATCAGGAGAAGCACTTAAGGTATTCCTTTTACGAAGGGCCGTATTTTGTGGGGGCATAAGCAGGGCCTTCTAAATCGTCGGTAAGTTACAATTGCGCTTAATAAAAAAATAAGTTACAATGGATTATTATACACAACGATAAACTAGAACAAAAAATTTCGCGCAAATTTAGTAGATTGAGACATTTTTACATTTATTTGAAACGTCACGGCTACAAAAATTCTTCTGCTAGTCACATTTTTCCAAGTTTTGACATTAATATTTTCTGTAACCGTTCGGTGACCCTCTGTTATTATTGTCGTTACGGAATCTTTAGACTTTGGTCGTAAATTGGCGACAAATTGGTCGTAGTCCGAGCGCGGCCTCTCCCATACCCACGTGATCGAGCACGAATCGCAATATGCATTCGCCACATTACACGCTTTTGACGAATGTATATCACTGATATTGATAATTCCGGATAAATCTCTCTTATTGACTTTTGTGCAGAGTTGATAAGTAACGATCGCCCAGAAAATTTCACTGCAGTACACGCTGTTACTGTTTGTGTTTAGCTTTATTTTGTGCAGAGTCCTCGATTGATTGTGGTAGAACATGCTGTATTCGAGCGAGAAACGAGCACTCCTATATTTTCTCCGCAGTGGCTCACTCAAGCTTGGAGCAAACTTTTTCTTAGGAATAGTAGGATTTCTAAACTATTGCACTTTTATCTCTATTTAGATAATCTTACAAATGCTTGAAATTGGCAAGCCACGAATTTCTATAATGTGCCATTGCCCGAACACATCTTGCGAATTTCGCGTTAAAAACGGGCCCAAGTGATTTTTACGAGATGGGGTGAGTGTAGCTTTTTGTTGAGTACGAGGAAATTATGGAGCTAGACCTCGAATTCGGCAAAACTCACTTAGATTGTTAAATACCCAGATTTACTTTTACGCACCGATAGTCTACTGATAATGAAATTAATTCACCTCTTTCTCGTCTTACGGTAGTGATCTCGATGATCCTTGATGACTTGATATTTTTATCTGTGAAAATAACGAAGCAAAACATTGCTTTTCCATTTGTGCTCCTAATCCTACTAACCGAGCGGTTTTGAAACTGTCACTTTGCCACCTTTTTCACTCTACTCGTTTGGCAAATACCTACATTTTTTACTAAAAAATTAAGCGCCTCCTGTGTGGAAACAACAGCGTAAAACTTTGATCCAGAGTGATGTTTAAGTCTGTTGGATCTCAATTTTCCTCAAATTCATGACAAGTTCCATTACCTTGTTTTTTTCCAACTTTGCTCGCGAATATATTTATTCTACATGCATTCTTTTTCCCACGATCTTGCTACTGAGAGACTAAAAATACCCATTGATCGTGAGAAAGACAGCCAGCCTCATCGGAATATCAAAATCCGCGACAAAAGCCCGTATCATTTCGGTATTTTGTCTAGCCATCACATAGCAATCGATTTACGACCCTGCCAGAGACCTACCAGGCGTACCTATGAGAAGCAAAAAAGACGCCAAACGTTTGTAGACATTATGCAACGTGTATTTTATTAAGCAAGTTATGAGAGTTTACATTTTTAAAACCATCAAGTAGGCACTAGTCGAGAGAAGCGTGGATTTAGAACTGCCGAGGGCGTTTGAGACTGAAAAGTTGAGTCAATTTTCCTTGATGGTAGTCTTAATCCAGTCGAGGAAGTAGGCAACATTGACGTACACGGAGGGCGCATTCTGATAACCGCACGGCATCGTTCCCCAGGAAACAACTCCGATCAATTTGACAGCGCCGGAAGCGTTTTTCTGGATCAAGGGACCACCGGAGTCGCCCTATAAAGGAAAACGAACCTTAATTCAAGAGTACGCATGAGTACACAGCGGGCCGTTGTCTTGTGACGGATAATTGGATATGTATAGATTGTTCTAAAAATTGACGGCATACAAATGCGTTTACGAAAATAGGGCAAATTTGAGCTCCTGATGTCTTCGTGAAAAATTCTCGTAGACGAGGGTTATTTTTTCCAAAATGAAGTTTCAAGCCTCTACTTTGGGGTACCTCCAGTTTGTCATCCGGTGCACCGTCATTCCTTTAACATCTTAATTTACCAAGAAGAAGCGGGTAGACACACGTTTTACTGAGACGAAGTTCTCGTTTCGTTTTTCCCTCGACAACACTTTTTGTTTCATGTACTGTTGTCATGTAGCATAAGCGGATTTACTTACGTCGCACACCACACCTCGACCAACCCGCGTTTCCGTGCAAATGTTGCTTTCGTGTAATGGAACTTCATCAAATGGGAAGAGCTCGTTGTACTTTGCTAGACACTTGTCAAGAGCGAGAAGCGGTAAATAAGCCTTTTGAAGTGTGTCAGATGTGTATTCGCCATACGGCGAAGTCGTGCCCCATCCGGAGAGAATAGTGTCCCCGATGAGCTTAGATCCCATTTCCGGCAAACTTATCGCCTTCACAGCCGCGTTCAACCGCAGGGGAGTTTTCAGCTTCAGAAGAGCGATGTCGTAGGGACCACCTTCGCTGTATACGGACGAACAATTGAAGAAGAATCAAATAAAAAATACGAACCGAGAGTGATAGACGCGGGGTCGCGGTTTGCGCCTTCAGCGATCTTCCACGTTAAGGGGTTACCCCCACTTGCGATTTTGAAAAAATCGATTTTTTATTGCATTTGTTTGAAGTATAAGTATCTGAGAATATGTCCTGAAAATCTCCAGTCGATCCGAACAAAATTGACTGAGATATGAGCGTTGAAAGAGAAGAATCCGCGTTGAAAGAGCGTTGAAAGAAAAACTTTAAACGCGTTTTTCTCAAAATGGCATTTCTGAAGTCGGTGACCAAGATTACTCGAACATTAATGAACCGATCTGCTTGAAATTTTGCAGGCTTATTTAATACATAAAAATGTAGTCTTTAATCGTTCGATTTTTTTTTTGAAAAAAATGGCCGTTTTATAGCCAAAAACGGCCGTTTTTTTCGTTAAAATCGAACCATTAACTTTGACTGTCCGCCGTTTTGTGAAAATTGAATATTTTTTAAAATCCTTCGATTAAAGACTAGTTTATACTTATATTTAACTAAATCCATCCGCATTTTTTTTTCAGATGATCCACTTCGCCGCAATGTTGGTCACCGCAAACCGTGTATATAAAAACATTATTTCATTGACGGCCATTTGCCACTAAAAAATGTAATATTTTTCAATACAAAAATTACTGAAAGTTCTTCAAGATGTGTTCTTTAAGATGGTATATTGATCGATTAATAAAGTTTTGTAGTTTTCTTTAAAAAAATTAATGAAAAAGGCCTTTTTTGCGCTTCAAGTGGGGGTAACGCCTTAAGGCCGTCATCCCATCAGAGATGGGCATACTCGAATACTTTTCGTATTCGTGTAGGAAAATAATACCGAATACATGTCAGATGAATAATCATTTTTTTTTCGATAATGAATCCACCTCGATTCAGTATTCGTTCTGAGAATAAATAATGGATCCAGATAGATTCAGTATTCATGAATGATGAATCGTACTGGATTCAGTATTCATTTTTAAATGAATCCAAGTCGGTTCAGTATTCATTCCGTATTCGGATATCATCAAATTGAATAAACTGGAAAAATTGACAGTGAACATGTTTATTCTATTGAAACATTATCGTCCGATTACATTATATTTACCCAAGGGAAATCGCGCTCTTAGTATCTAGTAACTGAAGAAATGGGGGAAGAAATGGGACATTATATTTGTCCTATTTCAACTGCCCAATTTTCTAGATTATTCAATTTGATGATATCCGAATACGTGATGAGTACTGAATCAAGTTGGATTTATTACTTACGTTGAAATGAATACAGAATTCAGTTGGTTTCATTATTCATTTTGAAATGAATCCAACTCGATTCAGTATTCATTCCGTATTCGGATATAATCAAATTGGGGATAATTTATGTGACCAGTGGGATAATTTATTCATTTTCGGAATGAATTTTGAATAAGTTCAATTATTATTCACGAATAAAAAAAAATCAAATATGCCCAACCTTACATCCCATATGACAGGTCCAAAAAATCGTACACATTTTTTTGTTGCCCAAATTGGAAAAAATGTTTGCGTGTTATATGGACCCAGAATAGCACACTAATGGTGAGTCAACATTATCTTGGTCTAAATCGTACTTGAACTTTTAAACGCGTTTTTCTCAAAACTGTATTTTTCAAATTGGCTTTCGTGATATCTCACAAACTATTGAACGGATTTCGCCCAAATTTTTAAAGTATAGTCAGCACATCTATAGTTCTCACCGGAACTCAAATATTTCTGATATCTGCCCTAGTTCTTTTTTGAGCTGAAAAGTTGAAAAAAATTTACGAAACTTGTAACTTATCTTTTAAAACTGGTGAAAATTCAATTTTCGATATTTTTACTTTGCTCCAGTTCCGGCGATAACCTCAGGTCTACAAATTAAAATGCCGTTTGATTTTTTAATTTGAGATAAAATCTCCCGGATTATGGCAGCTATCGACCAACTTTTTTTACACACGAGTGTCTTCCGAACGGTGTAAAGTCGATGTCACTTGTTATTATTGTTTCATAAAAATTTGAAGGGCTGCAGAGATATTAATAAATGTGTGGTAAAAATAAAAAAATAGTATGTTATAATGGTGCTTAAAAAATGTGAAAAACGCGAAAAAGTAGCTGTCAAATGAGATCGCACCCTGAAGATTTTTGGATAGTTGACAGCTTAGCTGTACGCTGGCTTGGTCTATATCCTATATCCAGTGGGCGGTAGTTTTGTATAATAAAAATGAGTAATTGAAAATGTACGGCGATACAATGCTTGGTACATGTAGCCGAAATATTTAAGTCTGGAATATATGTCTCAGATGTAAAGTAAAATAACCCGTAAGTAGTATAATTTGTAGACCAAGGCTCAAATTTCTAGTCAAAACTATTCCTTCATGAATCTTCCACTTCAATTTGATACTATTAAGGTTTATTAGGGGCAAGTACAAAAAAAATATACGGTGTCTCACGGTTGCAGCAAATTTCGAGCCGCGAAATTATGCCCACCCTTGTTACATAATTTGCCAAGGATGTAGTACGTGAGAACGAAAAAATAATCAGGACTTCGGTACGTTACAAGTAGTTCACCTATAAATACGTATGAAATGATGATGAAATTTTCCAAAAAGTTTGTCTCACGTGAAAAATCCATAATTTTCTGTACTATTCTTTTTTATTATGCTCTGTCTCATCATATCTGAGAGTAAAGCTACGTCCCATAAAAAACCAATGTACAATGATTACAAATCAAAAGTGTTAAAACTCTTCCGCGGAGAAGTAGACCAATTTTTATCGTCAAGGTAGAACTTCTGTTACACTCCCATAAATTCTTAAAGCATCGACAACGAACGTTCGTCCGTTCCATAATATTCTACTCAAAACCCACAATATATATATATATATATATATATATATATATATATATATATTGATTTTAATTTCGCGCCCTGCTTTCAAAGTTGTAGTTTTACGAATAAATATTACTTTCCCTTTTTTTTTGTTATTTTATGACTGGCCTCTGGGGAAATGATATTCAAACCACCTTTACTTTTCTTCTCCTTCTTTAAACGCGCGGCCATGCACGTACATGCAAATCAAACTGCACTGGTCCGTACCTGTCTCTCCGATGAATGAACTTTTCATGGACGATGGTGTTCAAAATTTCGCTGCTCTGTTCGGTGTCTTCGGTGATCCTGACGTTATGTTTTCCAGCCTTAACGAGGATGGTGCCGAAGTTGGGCAGATCGTGAGTGCAGTGGGCAGCTGTGAGGATCCACTGACTGGAGATTATGCTACCGCCGCAGTAATGTTTGAATGGGTTCACCGGAGGCTTGCCCCACTGAAGCGAAACTTGATGGGGAAATTCGCCTTTGCGGGCCTCCTCGCCATGGACAATGCGACCCAAACCAAAGCCGAAATTCGGTCTCTTGTAACCGAGTCGCGGATCCACTGTGTGCACGACACGCGTATATTTTTTGTTTGAACAGCAAGAAAAGAAAAAAAAGATTAAGGGTTTTACGACAATAAGCGTAAGGTTCTCGTTATGCACAAAAAGTTGTTTGACATACGTACCGGCCTGAACCGCGACTAAGAGAGCGCTGAAGACTACAAAGAGTTTCGCAGACATGGCCATTATCCGCTATGATCATTACTAATTGGGCGTTCTCAACTTTTATACATCGCTTGTCCGTACCGCGATAGATTTCGTCCGATAAAATCGATTACGAATAAAATCTTGAATTCCCCAAGGCGTTTGGAGACATTCCTTTTCCAGTGTTGTACACGTGTTATCAACATAGACAGCTTATCACGTTGACTTATTTGGAGCACACCGTTGAACCTTTACTATCCGCACTCTTCTCAATTCCGAGTCCGTTGGGTTTTTCTTCATCAGATGTCTATATCGCTAAAGCTGTCAGCAGGCGATTACGTGTACATCCGCAGTCTTCCTCACTGTATACGACTTGTCTCTTAAGTGCGGTTATTTCCCGCGGGTATATACGATTGAGAAGTTACGAAACTGTGATTGTATCTTTAATCGTTCGCGATCTGCGTATGTCCCCATTCCCCAGAAGAGCTCAACGGATTGTTGGATCCAATATATTACGTCGCCATAATTTGCATCATTGAGACCATTGATGATGCGAAAGGGCACGTAGTACGCAGTTTTGCGATGTTTCTTTGCATGCTCTGCTGGCGGCTTTTACGAACCCATCTCTCTCACTTTTATCACTGTACCATTGCCAGTTGCTCAGAGCCCCACCACGGAGTATTGCCCATCGCCATTCTTCCCTAATGAACTACATTGCGTCTGCACGAGGGCACAGTGCTACGTCACGGCCTGTTTAATCGCACTCAACCCACAACCTCGACAAATCTGGACAATACGAAGAACATCTGTCAGAAAAACGAAACCCCTTGCCGGATGACAATAAACCCGCAATCTTGCAGAGCCCGAGGATTACCAGGCCAACGCGATTTTTATCACCGGCGCCACGTCTACACGGCCGATTTTGCGAACGAGTACACATCATAAAACGCAAGAAACAAGTGACTATGACCCTCAAAGGAACAAGGAACAGAGCCAGAATCTCCTACGCGGAACAAATACACACCATCAACGAGAGATACAAGTTACCTTTCAAAGAGACGAGATACAATGAGTTACCAAACAATTGCATTAAACGGGTGGAACCGACGTTAGTACACCTACGAGGAAGCAATAAAATGATCTCCAATAAGCACAACCCCGACGATTCCCCTTGACCAAGGCTTCAAAAAGGAGCATACAAGGAAGGAACAAGGCTGCACTCAGCGTAGTCCAATCGCTGCTGCGAAGGCGCACAGTCGAATCTCTGCCACAAACGAGTCATCAGTCTAACTCTCCATCTCTGCCACGTAACTCTGGATCTCTGACGTACGAATTTCTTTCGCAAACAGTCTAAGCCCGAAACTAGTCGCGATTGAACGACCAAGTCAAAACCCATTCATTCTACGACAATGATAAGGTCAAAGTACAAATTCGAAAAGTAAAAAAAGCAGAAGATCTATTTAACTAATAATTTGTATCGACGAACTGTATTATTCTTGTTTCAACATTACAAAGGAACTATTTAACCTACTTGTATACCGAAGATTGTATAAACGTCCAATAACGTTGTACCCGAAACTACCAAGGCGAGAACAAAAGGAATCCTTCTTATAAATAAAGATAAATGCAAGTGAGTTGAACATCTCTATTAAGGCCTTAGGCCACTCTAGAGGCCGAAAAAATAGGTTTTGTATGCATTTTTTTTTCAGAAAAACTTCAAAATAAATCGAGATTACAAAAAGGGTGTTTATCATACTTATCAATGACTGGATACAATGATTTTTTTAAGCGATTAATTTCACAATGGCGGCTGTGCAGCGATTATCTCAAAACTGCATTTTTTAAGTTGGCCGGAAACATAACTCAGACAATTTTCAACCGATTCACTTGAAATGTTGAATATATCTTGAAAAATACATTGTTTATGGAAGTACGTAGGATTTTTTTTTTGTTATATTGCATAGTTCATTTGTTATTCACAATTATCTGACGATTTCTTTGGAATGTGAAAGATGTGCCTAAAATATCGCCAGAAAATTGTTAATAACAAATGAACAATGCAATATAAAAACAAAATCATGCGCACTTCCATAGACAATGTATTTTTCAAGATATATTCAACATTTCAAGTGAAACGCTGCACAGCCGCCATTTTGAAATTAATCGCTTCAAAAAAGTTATTGTATACAGTCACTGATATGTATGATACACACCCTTTTTTTTAATCTCGATTCATTGCGTAGTTTTTCTGGGAAAAAAAATCCCAGAAAGCCTATTTTTTTGCCTCTAGAGTTGCCTAACCCCTTAAAGGTATTCTCCTACGCTATCTTCACACTATCAGACGGTCTTTCTCCTCACTCTCCCATGTCAAAGATGTGACTTCCGTCCGGGGTAACGCACTTAATTGTCTTGACCCGAAAGAGAAGTTAGCACCGTGTTACGTCTTCTCTAAATCTGATAAGTTCACGGGGACGTAACAACAGGGCATCTGGAAAAAATGTGCCGATAGAGGCCGGCTATATTTCAGATTCAATTGCCTTCACCATCGGAAACTTAGTATGCAGCTGGTCAATCATCCGAGTAACGGCCCAGGTCAATGCTTCAAGGCAGCTCGCTGAAGTCGCACACTGATGGCACGTGCACTACTATCGACTAACAGAATAGTTGTCTAAGGGCGCCAGCCAAATTAGGCGCCAAATATAATATTTATATTTTAATATTTAATTATATGAATATTGTATAATGAATATTCTATATTTCTAATATATATATATATATATATCTATATATATATATATAATAATTTTTAAATTTTCACTGCTATTCTTGTTATAATATATCTACTGAATTGTGTAGCTTCTGAATGGATGCTGTGTCAAACTTCGCTGTATATTAACGATATTTCATAAACATTGTCGGCCATCGTTATCACAGGCCTGAGAGCTCCGATACTCGAAATTCCTTTGACCATTCATGATTGCGCATCGACGGTGCATTAATAAAAATTAAGGATTGATAAGGAGGTTTGTGAAAAAATAATCGATATTTACAATCGCCGGCGGCGCCAATACCCTCGGAATTAACGCCGTTCGATTGAACAGAACGATTATGAAGAGCGCCTGAGAGTAAATGAAAATAATAATAAGGACCGAGCGCCTCTATACAGTGGGTCCCCGGTGTTGCGCTTCAATTTCTGAAAGACTTATTAGAAAGTATGACAAGTCATATATCACGGTTATGTGTCGACGACCGGTGGACCTAATTTTAGATGCTCAAACCCGTGCGGAAATTGAGTTGGGGCTGTGATCGGGCCCCAATAATATTCCCCTAACTTTATTCGGGCCCTAATCTGGAAGCCACATGAGGGCCGTTAGCGGCCGGTCACACTTTGTCAACAAGGGCCATTAAAGGCGCAATGACCGGGGCCTTATAAGTTGCCTCAATGGCGCCTCACCAAAACCATTTCAGCGCCATAAAATATCCGTATCAGTGGATATACGTGTATGTTAAACGCGTCAGGGTATATCTGTATTTGTTTTTATGTAATTGTTCATGTGCATAGGTGTGGGCGTGAGTATATGTGTATGTATGTGCGCGCGTAGAAATGTGATTGCGTATTTGCATGTGAGCCTTTATGACAAACTGCCATGACAAAATTAATACAAAAAATAATCCATTCTAAGGAATGGATGTGTAGTAGAAATAAAAAAAATATGTGGGTCTACTGAATCACTAGAATCTATTGCCATTGAGGGAAACATCTGGAAAACAAAGACCAATTCATTTGCTTATCCTACACAGTCAGATAAAGTTTATGAATGGGAAATATCAGCGAAGTGTTCAGAAGAAATAATTTTCCCTGTGATGAGTATTGAGCGGAAATTAGTTGCTATAAAAATGTCGAGAAAATCGGTTGGGACTGTTCACACTTATGCGCTAGCATTACTCCATGTATGAGTGAAACCATGAGTAATTGTTTGTATCTATGTAAAAGGTTTCTTCAATTTGATAAATAAATACTGTCTGATGTTTGTCTGCATATTTGTGTTCATCGTTGATTTTTTATTTGCTAATGCCCTTACGCTTTTTCCCAATTTGCGTTCGATAATATTATTCGATCGATGTATATAATCGATTTGAATAATTGAAATACCATCAACCATGTAGCCTAAGCTATTTATACTGGTTTATCGCTATAATAGTCAGATCTGGGCCTATTGTGGAGATCCCTACTTGTTTATCCCTATACTGGCCAAGTCTGGGCCTATTGTGGAAATCCTTACAGGTTTATCTCTATAATGGCCAAGTCGGGTGTTTTTGTGGAAATCCCTACAGGTTTATCCCCATAATGGCCAAGTCGGGGCCTATTGTGGAAATACCTACAAGTTTATCCCGATAATGGCCAAGTCTGGGCCCATTGTGGAAATCCCTACTAGGGAAAGCACTAGGAAAGCCCTGAAAGGCCCTTATTTTTATTAGGGATGCACTATCAGTTTTCCGCACGGGAAGTTTACTTTTGGGATTTTGATGTTATGAAAATATTACGTGGTGTATTGTATAAATTTCAAGGTATTTTATGAAACGTTTGAACAACATGAATTCATTTTTTCTGTTAAAAAATGAACGTAGAAAGCAGTTGTCCATGGGTGTAGTCCTAAAGCCTCTACCGGAGTAGAACATTTGCGTGAAATACCGTGCCTTCAATTTTAACCTGAAACAAAAGAACGGCGGATTTTACAAATTTTGGACATAATTAAATTGTCGGTGAACTTGAAAAACGAGAAAAAGGTACAAAGTTAAATAAGTGGTAGAAGGTAGAAAAATATCGATTTCGAGGACAATTGATCGTTATTTTTATTTACGAAAATTCCATCACGCGTTGGACTAGGTCCAACCATCATGCGTTGGACTAGGTAAGACCGCGCGTTCGATGTAGAGGCGTACTTTTCCAATGGCCTTTCCATTGTCTCCACCCAGGGAACCTTTCGCATTAGCTTCAAACTTGCCCCTGCGGCTCCAGCAACTCTCCAAAGTGGAAGAAATGAATCTAGGGCAAACAGTTAAAATATTTTTGATAGGAATGGCCCTCACGTATTCATTTATACGCGGATCCCTATAGCAGGCACGCATGCATACGTACAGGTACTAGTATACGTGTGTTGGTGTATGCTTAGGCGTGTATGTGTGCGGGTGTATACGCGTGTCTACACATGCGTAATAGATTGTGTATACGTGTGCCAATCGACGTCCTCCGTAGCGCCTGCAAGGGGAGAAAAGCGAGATTTGTTCCCGTTCTAGGCCCTAAGTAGGAACTCATTTGATATTGAATACGAAGCTACTTTACTGCCTTTATCTCCTACCACTGTGAGGATATGGAGGGGCAAAATAGGCTGACAATTTCGACTTGTGTAGAACGCATGGTCAAATTGCGAGTCGTACATCGACGACTCTTTGTTACGCGTAAAAGCCGGAAAGAGACAGATCATTACTCTATTGTACAAGTCCGTTGGACATTTACCTTTATAAAATATACTCCTAGTAAGGAACTGTTCCTACAGATCAGAAGTGGGATATATCACGCGCTAGTTTTGGAATTACAAAATCCAAAAGCCAAGTGTGGTTATCAGAGGAAATTGAGAAGTGAAGGCAAAGGTGGAACTAACGGTGAAAGTGTCACGATAAGAGGAGAGGTTCACAAAGAAAAGAACAACATGTCATCGAAGTCGAGAAGGCGTGCTCGTGACAAGAAATCCGGAAGGACAAGGGATGACGATGGGCGGCGAGCGAGATCGCCTTCGCATCACTCGAGAAGACGGGACTCAAGGAATAGCACACCACGAAGGTCCAGATACTCGAGTCTCGAAGATCGCACTCGTCATCGAAGAGAGACGTCAGGATCGGGTCGTAACGGTCGGCGCGGAGACCGCCAGCGGCATCGTCAGGCTAGAAGGCGAAGACGATCGAGGAGTTGCCTGTTCTGTAAATTTGCAAGCAGGAGTCTCGTGGATGGTACCGCAGCTCAGGCTGAGTCCGATTTTGCGAAATTGACTGAAGTGCTATCGGCTATCGTTGGGACAGGTGCGGAACGGTCAAATCAGTATATTAAGGGGTTACCCCCACTTGCGATTTTGGCAAAAATCGATTTTTTTATTGCATTTTTTTGAAGTATAAGTATCTGAGAATATGTCCTGAAAATTTCAATTCGATCCGAACAAAATTGACTGACATATGAGCGTTGAAAGAGAAGAATCCGCGATGAAAGAGCGTCGAAAGAGAAGCTTTAAACGCGTTTTTCTCAAAATGGCATTTCTGAAGACGGTGACCAAGATTACTCGAACACTAATGAACCGATCTTCTTGAAATTTTGCAGGCTTATTTAATACATAAAAATGTAGTCTTTAATCGTTCGATTTTTTTTCGAAAAAAAAAGCCGTTGTATAGCCAAAAAACGGCCGTTTTTTTCGTTAAAATCGAACAATTAACTTTGACTGTCCGCCAATTTGTGAAAAATGAATATTTTTTAGAATCCTTCGATTAAAGACTAGTTTATACTTATATTTGACTAAATCCATCCGCATTTTTTATTCAGATGATCCACTTCGCTGCAATGTTGGTCACCGCAAACCGTGTATATAAATGCATTATTTCATTGACGGCCATTTGCCACTAAACAATGTAATATTTTTCAATAAAAACATTACTGAAAGTTCTTCAAGATGTGTTCTTTAAGATGGTATATTGGTCGATTAAAAAAGTTTTGTAGTTTTCTTTAAAAAAATTCATGAATAAGGCCTTTTTTTTGCGCTACAAGTGGAGGTAACGTCTTAATGAGAAAGTGGTTAGAAAAAGTGAACATGTACGTCACCACGTACGAGTGAAATGATCCACGGAAAAAATTACTTGGCTTCATTAAAGTTGAAGGAAAGCTTTACAGTAGCAGTTTGCAAGCAATTCTCAGGAGAACAAGACTCTGGGGGCTTCTTCTCTACGCGGTAGCGTATAAAAGTACGCCGGGTCAGTCTTCGAGTGATAGTGATCTCACTCGAGACTCACTCGATAAGTGATCGAGTGAGTCTAAAGCCATAAACAAAAAATCATGGAATCCTTGGTCTGCGGAATCCATGATGAACAATCAATAATGAGTTTAATATGTTAAAAGGGGAACATTCGCAGAATTGAATCGATGTCTGGAATCCGCATCAGTTGAAAAATATAAAGGGATTCAACATATGCGGGGTAAGAAGGACATGATGCGTCCTGCGGTAGAAGATAAGAAACAAAAATATCGCCTAGACGATGTGAGAAGAAAGCATGACTAAGCGGCGAGAGAGCAGCCTCGCTGCAGAGCGTATTTTCGTTGGACGTATGCGAGATCGCGGCGAACCAAGTAAACAAACGACTCGAGAAATGCGTCCTAGGCAACCGAGAAAATATCTGTACGATTGATTTGGGACGTAATTGATCTATTGACCGGGAGGCCCTAGCAAGTTGTTTAAACTCAAAATTTAAAGACACTGAGGAAACCTTGCCACCATTCGACGACGCAATAGTCGTTCCGATTACTCGATCGAGAGTGAAGGACTACATGGATGAGATTCCTTAAGGCCTTAGGCCACAGTAACGGATCTCAAATCACGTGCGAATTTAACAATTTTTTTCGTATGAAAAAGTGATTCACTCATAAAATTAATTACACATCTATTTAGTATGAATATCAAGCTGTTAGAAAAAATATATATATTTTTTTCGATGTACAAAATGGCCGAGTACTAACATTTTCTTTTGTTATCTTTTTTAGGCGCTCCGCGGCGTGACATTTAGCATCCACAATTTTTTACCTTGAACAAAAAACCAAAATTCTCGTCAATCTACATTAGAATACCTAGAGAAGTACGTACGGAATTTGAAAAATATTATTTTATTCAAAAGTTGTAGGTATTTGAACTTAAGAAATGAATTTTCAGTGAGGAATTTCGTTAAAACAGCACATAAACTGCTCATAAAATGAAAAGTTTTCGATTAATCAGAAATTCCGTACGTACTTCTCTTCGAAATGCAATTAGGAATATAACTATAACATTTGCAGTAGATCGAGTGAAAATTGTTGAAGTTATTTGACATGCCAATTGGAAAAAAGCTATTTCGAGAAATTTCGAGTAGTCAGCCATTTTGTATATCGAAAAAAAATATATATTTACTAGCAGCTTGATATTCGTACTAAATAGATGTGTAATGAATTTGACGAGTGAATCACTTGTTCATACGAAAAAAAATGTTAAATTCGCACATGATTTTATACCAGTTACTGTGGCCTAAGGCCTTAAAATAACAGTTTTCATTGTTGCCGATCATCAATTAACGAAGGAACTTCTTATCGGACAAGATATTTTGCTTAACGCTGATATTAAGGCAATGTCAGATGCGTCCAGAGTGATGGTTACTTTGGACTAACTGGTCAACAACTGATAACGTAGAAGTTGAGGTGTTAGGTGTCGATCAAGCAGAAGCGTTCAAAGAAGACGATACTATATGCGAAGATCGTGACGCGAGTAATAAAACAAAATTATTATCATTACTGAACAATTGAGAAGAGTATGTGCCTTCGGATGGAGGCCGGGTTGAGGACCAGCGTTGTGCCGACGTTTCGCAACCGTTACAGTTTGCATCATCAGGGCTGAGAGCTCCGATACTGAAGCTCTCATGTCTCAGGTATTCCTTATATAGTTGCAGTCATCGTTCCAGATCGCTGCACCAGCCAATGAGATGTTTTAATTGATCAGCTGGTTTTTTATTGACCTGAGACATGAGACCTTCAGTATCGGAGCTCTCATGATGAGAGACTGTATGCAGACCTGATGATGCAGACTGTAACGTTTGCTAAATGTCGGCACAACGCTGATTCTCAAAACGGCCTCCATCCGGAAGCCACATACTCTTCTCATTACATCAAGAGCCGTGAAAGCCTTAAAACTACTGAACAATTATTGGCGAAACATATCCTTCTACATAAGAGAATATATCCACATAAGAATAGGAAAAACGATGCAGCGAAGATGAAAATTGAATTAAGTACTGAAGTTACTGTTTTCCATGGGCCGTATTGCCTCTCTAAAACCGATCGGGATAAAGTCGAGATTATAGTAGCAGAACTAGAGAGAAGCGACATTGTTCGTGAGAGTGCGTCGTCCTATAGCAGTTTCGTCATACTCGTGCAATAAAAATTGGCAAACGCAAATGGCAATAGATATAGAGGTCTCGATAAAATTACTAAGGTATTCAATATCCATTACCCATAATTGACCATTAAATATATCAGCTTTGTAATCAACCGGTTTTTACGTCTTTGAATCTAAAATCTCGACTCTACTAAATCCCCATGCATCGCGATTCAGTTGAGGATACTGCTTTTGTGACCAGGATGAGCAATGGGGTTTCTTGCAAATGCCTCTTGAGTTGGTCAATTCTTCGACCGTGTTTAAGGAAGCTGTGTCTTGGTATACATACATGATGTACTGGGCGCTACAGAAACGCTAGACAAAGGGTTCGAACAATTAGAGATAGTGCTCAACGCTCTTCAGGCGAGCATTTTGATCCTAAATCTGACCAAGTGACAAATTTTCAAAAAAAAATTGTGTACTTAGGACGTAAAATTTCGGGAGAAGGGATGCGACCAGGGACGCACAAAAGCGAAGCCGTTGTAAAAGCAAGCGACCCTACGAATTTAAAACAATTCAGACAATTTTTAGATCTTGCGGGATATTTCCGCGAGTTTATTTAAGATTTTGCGCGAAAGACCGCCCCTTTGACAAATTTGTCACGTAAAGATGTCCATTGGTCATGGGGACCGAAGGAAAGTGGAGCATTCGACGAAATGAAAAGAAAATGGAGGTTATACTTATTCAAATAGATAGAGGGGGAAAACGCGTAGTCGCTTACTATAATCGAAAGATGTCTCGCGCAGAACAAAAATATCACTCTTACGATTCACAAACACTGGTGGTATTCTTGGAATTGAAAGCGTTCCGAGTTTCTTTTCTAGAAATCAAATTTACTGTGGCGAATGATCGCGGTGCCATACGCGCACAGAGGATAAAAACAAAATCTAACCTTGGGTCGCTCGTTGGTGGGTATATTTGCAGGATTACGATTTTGAGATCGTGTATCGCCCAGGCATTCATGTAGCTCATTTAGACTGAGTAGGAATCCTATCGATTGTCGTACTATCGATATTACGGAAAGCGAATGGATTAAGGTGGCTCATGCTCAGGATCATAGATATCGAGGTTATTCGAAAAATTCTAGAAACTGGCGTAACCCAACCGGAAACGAAACAATACTTTGACAAGTATGGCTTAAGGGCAGTGGTGTTTTTCCGAAAGGCTGACACGGGTAACAAATGAGTCGTACCAAGAATATTACGCTCAACGTGGTGGGACTGTGCCACGATGAACAAGGCTGTCTCGCTCTTGAAAGAACGTCAGAAAAGGTAAGGGGAAATTATTGGTTTAGGCGAATGAGGAAATTCACCTCTAAATAAGTAAACGCTTGTTTCAACTGCTCGTATTGTGAAAGGGGTCAACCAGGCGTGAGCCTGGACTGTAACGGTGGGTGGTGGTGAGGTTTATCTATTCCCGAGTAGAAATTTCTTAGGGTTAGCCTGACCAGGATCAGGCCCCGATGGCGGGATGATACGGGTAACACCTATTACGGACATCCTGATCCGGCCCCGATCGGGCCGGAAGTATTTAAGCCCTGAATCAGACTACACTAAAATGGCTCTACTAAGGCCGTCCCTGATAAGATCCTACCAAGGCTTTCCCCGATAGGGCCCTACCAAGGCTGCCCTGATAGGCCCTACTAAGGCTTTCCATGATAGGGCCTTACTAAGGCTGTCCCTAATGTGGCCCTACTAAGGCTTTCTCCGATAGGGCCTTACTAAGGCTTTCCCTGATGAGGCTATAAATAGGCTTGCCCTATAACTACCTCAGCAGTCGATAGATGCACATAATCTCTTATTTTCCACATGGAAACTTCGATTTTACAGCATCGTAGCTTCGGAGTGTCGATACATTTCTGAATTCTATTTAAAAAAAGGTCATATGGACTGTCACGACAAAAAACGTTATGCAACACGGATGCGTGTTAGAAGATTTCGGTAGCTTTGTAAGGCGAAGAGAGAGAGAGTGAGAGAGAGAGAGAGAGAGAGAGAGAGAGAGAGAGAGAGAGAGAGAGAGAGGAATTATATACCCAACATAATTATAGAAATTATAATATATAACAAATAATTATAGGAATTCATTTGGTCTCTTATGTCATATCTGGGACCAAGATGTTACAAGCACTCAGTAGCATAGGGGCAGCGTGCGTAGCTTTGGGTAGGTAGGTACGAGGTTCGATTCCCATATAAGCGAAATATTTTCTTCGAACAAAAACCTTTCAGCATGCCAGGGTTTGACGAATTATGATACAAAATCATTGTAGTGGAACTCTAAATGAAATGGTTCATTCCATTTTCGATTTTTAAAATATTATATGCATTTCTTTCTGATCAGGCAATCTGATAGGGGCCAGATCGGGCAACCAGGTCAAGCCCATATGTGACATAACGTTACATTACCTAGTAAGGCCCTTTCAGGCTGCCTTATTAGTGCAGTCAGGCAACCTGATCGGGCCCTGATTTGGGCCCCATAAAAATTTCTGCGTGAATTAGCATCCGATAGATAAAATTGCTATTCCATTTCATACGATACATCTCGATCATGCTGGATCATGGGCACGCAGTAGGCGTGTGAATACACAAATACGGACCACTGTGGATGGTTTTTCTAAATGTTGTGTCCTCGAATCTGTCCGCGAAGCCTCCACGACGAGGGCGATAAGAGCACTGATTCAATTAATCGCAATTAATCGCAATTAATCGCAAACCGACTCGGGTAATGAACAATAGAGGGATGACCTTCACGTCGCATTCATTCTAGATCTCTTGCGAGCAGTATCACGTCAAGCACATACTCAACACAGTAGCAACGCCATATGCTAATGGGCACTGTGAGCGAATGAACCGCACAGTTGGGGAAGCAGGGGAAACCTGGGACGACAACGTAGAGGAGGTCCAGAGTGCTATCAACTCTGTTACCAACAGAACTATGCGCACGTCACCAACTGAGCTCCTGTTTTGCTACAAACCGCGCAGTATAGCTGAGGCTAAACTACTTACAGAGAATGAAGGTGCATGGAACCAGGTCGAGCTGAGGGAGGCTGCTGAGGCATCCACAGATGCCGAGCAGAGGTATCGGTAGAGTACTTTCGACACCCTACGACTCACGGGGCTACACCAGCGTGACACTTAAAAAAAATCGAATTTTTTGCCTTTTTCGACATTTTATACTTTTAAGAATATCATTATCATTTATATCAGTTATATCAATATCATTTTATCTTGCAAAAATCGATAGTTATATCTTTAAATGCGTTTTTCTCGAAATGAGATTTTTCAAATGTGCTGACATGGTAACTCAAAGAGCAATTATCCGATTGACTTGAAATTTGAACTGAGTACTCTTGAATACATTTACTCTTCAATGACGTAGGATATTTTCGATTGGTTAAAAATTGACGAGACATTGAAAAAAACGACCATTTTATAGGCAAGAAAACAGACTTTTTTTAGAATAACTACGCCATTTCGTTAGATTTTGACTTTTTTCGAAAAACCTACGTCATTGTACAGGAAATATCTGCGAGTGTAACGACATTTTTTCGTTTTTTGGATTCAGCTACTCAATCGGCCGGAATCATGTCAGCAGTAAAGGAACTTTTTTTTTCGGCTTCTCCGAAAGCCGCGCATAAGTCGCTTGAATCTCAATATTTTTCTATGAATAAAATATGTAATACAGGTCAAATATAGGCAAATATATTATTAATTTTCCGGAAAATTTAATTGAGTACTTTTCTTCCAAGAAACTCCCGAAAATCACACAAATTTTCAGCGTTCACACTGGTATAGCCCCTTAAGCCGCCTACGTACGCAAGGAGTGATGCCGTCATGGTGGCAGTGAGTCGTGTTGTAGCCGGGCAGAGCAGGAGTCAGGTCGCGAAGGTAAAAAGGGGCCGTTTAAGGTGACAGCTGTTCTGGCTAACGACCGGTACGAAGTTCACGATCTCCAATATTTGGAACGGTCGCAGAACCAACACGGTATGTTAGCGGCAAGCAGTTTGCGGAGGTGGGTCACGTTCGACGCCACGCAGTAAGCTCGTGAGTACATTTCGTTACCTGGTGACGGGCCGCGAGTCAGTGTCCCCGAAATGCAATCCATGGTCGAAATTATGTGCGGCGACGGGCGCTGGCAAGGCTGGAAGGTCGAGTCCACTCTCTGCGAGGCCGAAAGAAGTCAGCATTTTCGAGCTTCGTCCGAGACGACGGTTATTGAAGACAGACTCACGTAGTACGAAGCTGTAAACACTTGAGAGGCACATGGCCGCTGCGCCACGGCTTTCCTAGACGACGAAGAACGAGATGTAGCCTCTGCAAGGAATTCGGCGTTCTGGAGAACAGTACACGCGGACCCGATGATAAGAATGCACGGTCGAATTGCGAGTCGTACATCAACGACTCTTTGTTACGCGTAAAAGCTATTGATAGACAGATCATTACTGTATTGTACGAGTCCGATGGACTCCTTTACTTCTTTAAAATATACTCCTAGTAAGAAATTTTTACTACATTTTCAAATTTGCTTTTCTCTTACATTAAAGAGTATTGTTCCAAGCATCTTTTGAAATTTTAGCATTGATACATTTTCATAAATGTGGCAGATACAATGGTTTGTGCAAAACGCTGTTTAAAGAAACGTCCTTTGCGATGGCGGCTCAGAAACAAATCATCCGAAATAGAACAATCATACGCATTTAGTTTTGCATGAAATTATCTAGTGCTTGTACCAAGGATTCTATGAAGTATGAATTTTTTTAACAATGGCTGCAGTCCAAAATAAATATCGAAATCCAGTAAAAAAACGCTTCACTTTCGTTGATATAACAAAAATCAATGTATCGAAAAGAAAATTCCTTCGTTTAAGCACTGCTTTTTGACGTGTAAAAGACGCTCGTAAAATCTGAAGTTGACCGGTGCAGTGACTTTTGAGATATCGTGGATACGATTTTGAGAAAGTCATGTTGAGAAGAACTCGTTCAAAGTTTTAGGTCAGGTTTATGCGTGGACAAAATGGACTTTAATAAACTTATATAGAATAATCGATGCCAGGCCCATATAATAAATCTTCTGTGGCGGTAGCAGCCTCCAGAATTCCAATTTACTGCTGTCTGCGGAGCATTTTTCCTTTTCGCGAGCACGGCACTGGACCGTCCGCACGCTCTTGTCATCTTCTTCCATCACGTATGTGTGAGCGTAATGACCGCAGTGTACCCCCATCGCTTGCAGCATGTTCAAAAGCCGCGTCCAGACCAATCGAGCACGCCTCGCAAATCAATGCCTTGGCCGGTGTGCACGTGACTCAGGCTGCCTCGAGCGCACGTCGCCTCCGCCGAACATGCCGCAACCGCGAGCCATGCGGTGTCGGGACGGTTGCCCTGCTCAAAGGTGCCTCAGTCTAAGCTGCTCGCTCGGTATGGACGGTCGTGACGACGCTCGCGAGCCCAAGCAAACTGACTGCCCGAACTGGCGCACCTTAAGTCGCAAGGCCCGCCTCGTAACCCCTGCATTCTGCCTCGGAGGGCATGACTCGCGAGCCGGAAGTGTTCGCTATTGGTCGGTCTGGACCCGGCCAATAGCGAACCAGATCGTTCATTGACAGGCAGCAACGTAGACGGCTGTTTTCACTGAGATGGACCTACTCAGAAGAATCTGTGGACTTATCTCCCAGATGAGCTGCATATGACTTTCGTTGTTGCTTTGTGTGAAACCACCTCTGCATCTTTCCAATGAGTTATCATTACTAAGGTCTTCGTGAATCGGCTTGATTGCATGGTTGTACGAACCCTTATGGGGTCGCCTGTCGTAACAAAAATGCCAGCATTCAGCCATTAAGGGTGGATTGTCTTTTTTTTCGCAAAATTTACCGCCTTTTGGGAATTTTTTTGTGAAGAAAGTATACAACGGAAAACTTGTGAAACTTGGCATATAGTTTTATTGATCTGTTTACTATATACAAAAAAAAATTTAAACAATTTCATCAAAAAATCCGCCTCCCACCCCCCTCGACGCGCGATGGTCGTTTTTTGATGGTGTGCACGATTACAGCCTTCACGTTCATCCTGCAACAAAAACCCAAAAAGCATTTTACTTTAGACACATATAGCTATCGTTCGATGAAGGGAAAAAAAAATTGACGATTTGGTGACGTTTTGAACTTGAAGTATCGATTTTTCGAAAAAAATTAATCGATTTTTTGTTATAAATAAAAAACTATAAAATGTATTGCTTTTTTGCTTCATCAAACGATAAAAGGATGTCAGCTGAGCATTCTGTCCAAATTTGAAGGCAATCGGTTGAATATTTTTTGAGAAATCGTGCACACCATCAAAAAAGGACCATCCCGCGTCAAGGGGGGTGGGAGGCGCATTTTTTGATGAAATTGTTAAAAAAAATTTTTGTATGTAGTAAACAGATCAATAAAACTATATGCCAAGTTTCACAAGTATTCCGTTGTATACTTTCTTCACAAACAAATGCCCAAAAAGCGGTAAATTTTGCGAAAAAAAAAGACAATCCCCCCTTAAACGGTTTGCTGATAATCGGCCAATAATTCGTCAACCAGCGTTGGGATACTCTAGGCGGATGAACGGCTTGCCAGATCTATGCCAGCCAGATCTATGCCAGCCATTGGTGGGCCAATACCATCGCACCGATAATATGGCGATCAACATTGGGGTATCGTAGGCGAATGAATGGCTTGCCAGATCTATTCCAGTCATTGATGGTTTGTTTTGGGCGTTTTACCAATGCAGGTCATTAAACAGTAATACGTAAAAAACAAGGGATAAGGTTTCGAAATGCATATCCCACTAATGAAGCTGAAATTTTGCACAGACCTTCCTTTCAATATTCTAAGAGAACATTTAAAAGGATATTGGTGACTAACAATAGTTTTCGATATGTCGTATATTGAAAGTTATTTATTGTACTGCGCTTCTACTATGTTAAGTAAACCCAAACAAACCCATCCCACATGGCAATTGATATACACGTACGGGCGAGCACTGTTTGCCAGGAAGCAGTGAGGCCGGAGGAGTGGGGGGTATCTATCCGATCTATAGATATACTCGTGTGGCGTGAAATAACAAAACTTTATAATGCGATATATCGAAAACTATTGCTAGTCGTCAAAAATCCATTAAAAGTTTCTCTTAGGATAATGAGTGGAAGTTCGGTGCAAAATTTCAGCGCGACCAGAGGAGTATGCTTTTCGGAACTTCACCCAAAACGAGCGAGTTATTTTTACAGCCTAAAAGGACCAAAAAAATTGTCGGTAAACTCTAATGTCACGAATAAAATTATCGGCATAAAATTAAGGAACGAACAAACGAAGGATTCTGTATGTGTTAGGATGGCTAAGTGGGTAGGGCGCTCAACACTAGAACGAAAGACGTAGGTTCGATCCCGATGATAGGTAAACACTTGAACAATGCAGAAAGCGTTTTTAAAGCAATTATTCTATGTACATGGACATAAGTAAAGCATAAGAAAACAAGAAAGATACTACTAGAATCTTTAAATGCATAATTTGTAAATTTTTTGTTTTTCATTTGCGGCAGAAGATCCGGCAGCTGTTGCTGGGCCAATATGGGCGTATGATATTTGGTCAAGTCCTAGCAGCCATTCATGGTTTACCATTAAGAACCATGCATGGTGCGGATCTGGCCTGCTTACATAGCCATTACCGCGCCATCGTTTTTCTCTGGCAACCAGTCGTGGACCATTACTGTGTCGATTGTAAAACCCTATTTGGGGAAGCTCTCCGTTCGCCGGAGCACACTGTCCGGAGCACCAAGACTCAACTCCGGTCGGATACTTATCGTGATCCGGATGTTCATCGGTTGACCTGTAATGATCGAATGTTGTCCATGTTGCTTTGTTCATATCGCCGACTAAATTATGGTTACGCAGTATAGCTCAAACATAATAAACGTGTACAATGACGATTACTTATTCCAGTTAGCTTGTTTCTGTCCCCGATTTATTTTTCTTTTCTTCACACATGCAATCGACACCCCATTCGTTTGTACACATGACCGGCGATTTTTTTAGTAGTTGGAGTACTGTTATAAGGAGAAGCACTTAAGGTATTCCTTTTACGAAGGGCCGTATTTTGTGGTGGCAGAAGCAGGACCTTCTAAATCGTCGGTCAGTTACAATTGCGCTTAATAAAAAAATAAGTTACAATGGATTATTATACACAACGATAAACTAGAACAAAACATTTCGCGCAAATTTAGTAGATTGAGACATTTTTACATTTATTTGAAACGTCACGGCTACAAAAATTCTTCTGCTAGTCACATTTTTCCAAGTTTTGACATTAATATTTTCTTTAAACGTTCGGTGACCCTCTGTTATTGTTGTCGTTACGGAATCTTTAGACTTTGGTCGTAAATTGGCGACAAATTGGTCGTAGTCCGAGCGCGGCCTCTCCCATACCCACGTGATCGAGCACGAATCGCAATATGCATTCGCCACATTACACGCTTTTGACGAATGTATATCACTGATATTGATAATTCCGGATAAATCTCTCTTATTGACTTTTGTGCAGAGTTGATAAGTAACGATCGCCCAGAAAATTTCACTGCAGTACACGCGGTTACTTTTTGTGTTTAGCTTTATTTTGTGCAGAGTTCTCGATTGATTGTGGTAGAGCATGCTGTATTCGAGCGAGAAACGAGCACTCCTATATTTTCTCCGCAGTGGCTCACTGAAGCTTGGAGCAAACTTTTTCTTAGGAATAGTAGGATTTCTAAACTATTGCACTTTTATCTCTATTTAGATAATCTTACAAATGCTTGAAATTGGCAAGCCACAAATTTCTATAATGTGCTATTGCCCGAACACATCTTGACAATTTCGCGTTCAAAACGGGCCCAAGTGATTTTTACGACATGGGGTGAGTGTAGCTTTTTGTTGAGTACGAGGAAATTATGGAGCCAGACCTCGAATTCGGCAAAACTCACTTAGATTGTTAAATCACCAGATTTATTTTTACGCACCGATAATCTACTGATAATGAAATTAATTCACCTCTTTCTCGTCTTACGGTAGTGATCTCGATGATCCTTGATTACTTGATATTTTTATCTTTGGAAATAACGAAGCAAAACATTGCTTTTCCATTTGTGCTCCTAATCCTACTAACCGAGCGGTTTTGAAACTGTCACTTTGCCACCTTTGTCACTCTACTCGTTTGGCAAATACCTACATTTTTTACTAAAAAATTAAACGCCTCCTGTGTGGAAACAACAGCGTAAAACTTTGATCCAGAGTGATGTTTAAGTCTGTTGGATCTCAATTTTCCTCAAATTCATGACAAGTTCCATTACCTTGTTTTTTTCCCACTTTTCTTGCGAATATATTTATTCTACATGCATTCTTTTCCCCACGATCTTGCTACTGAGAGACTAAAAATACCCATTGATCGAGAAAGACAGCCAGCCTCATCGGATAATCAAAATTCGCCACAAAAGCCCGTATCATTTCTGTAATTTGTCCAGCCATCACATAGCAATCGATTTACGACAATGCCAGACACCTACCGGGCGTACCTATTAGAAGCAAAAAAGACGCAAAACGTTTGTAGTCATTATGCAACGTGTATTTTATTGAGCAAGTTGTTAGAGTTTACATTCTTAAAACCATCGAGCAGGCACTAGTCGAGAGAAGCGTGGACTTAGAACTGCCGAGGGCCTTTTAGACTGAGAAGTTAAGTCAGTTTTCCTTGATGGTAGTCTTAATCCAGTCGAGGAAGTATGCAACATCGACGTACACGGAGGGCGCATTCTTATAACCGCACGGTATCGTTCCCCAGGAAACAACTCCGATCAATTTGACAGCGCCGGAAGCGTTTTTCTGGATCAAAGGACCACCGGAGTCGCCCTATAAAGAAAAACAAACCTTAATTCAAGAGTACGCATAAGTACACTGCGAGCTGATGTCTTGTGACGGATATTCGGATAAGTATAGATTGTTCTAAAAATTGACGGCATAGAAATTCATATACAAAAATTGGGCAAATTTGAGCTGCTGATGTCTTTGTGAAAAATTCTCGTGGAGAAGGGATATTTTTTCCAAAATGAAGTTTCAAGCCTCTACTTTGGGGCACCTCCAGTTTATCATCCGATGCGCTTTCATTCCTTTAACATCTTAATTTACCAAGAAGAACCGGGTGGACATACATTTCGCTGAGACGAAGTTCTCGTTCCGTTTTTCCCTCGATAACACTTTTTGTTTCATGTACTGTTGTCAGGTAGCATAAGCGGATTTACTTACGTCGCACACCACACCTCGACCAACCCGCGTTTCGGTGCAAATGTTGCTTTCGTGTAATGGAACTTCATCAAATGGTAAGAGCGCGCTGTACTTTTCTAGACACTTGTCATCGGCGAGAATCGGTAAATAAGCCTTTTGAAGTGTGTCAGATGTGGATTCGGCATACGGCGTAGTCGAGCCCCATCCGGAGACAATAGTGTCCCCGCTCGGCTTAGATCCCACTTCCGGCAAACTTATCGCCTTCACCGCCGCGTTCAACCGCAGGGGAGTTTTCAGCTTCAGAAGAGCGATGTCGTAAGGACCACCCTTCCTGTATACGGACGAACAATTGAAGAAGAATCAAATAGAAAATACGAACCGAGAGTGATAGACGCGCGGTCGCGGTTTGCGCCTTCAGCGATCTTCCACGTTAAGGCCGTCATCCCATCAGAGATGGGCATACTCGAATACTTTTAGTATTCGAGTATGCCCATCTCTGTATTCGAATATCCATTTAGTATTCGAATACTTTTAGTATTCGAGTAGGAAAATAATACCGAATACATGTCAGATGGATATTCATTTTTTTTCGATAATGAGTCCACCTCGATTCAGTATTCGTTCTGAGAATAAATAATGAATCCAGTTAGATTCAGTATTCATTATTTTTAGATGAATCCAATTCAATTCAGTATTCATTCCGTATTCGGATATCACAAATTGAATAATCTGGAAAAATTTACAGTAAACATGTTTATTCTATTGAAACATTATCGTCCGCTTACATTATATTTACCCAAGCGAAATCGCGCTCTTAGTATCTAGTAACTGAAGAAATGGGGGTAGAGATGGGACATTATATTTTTCCCATTTCAGTTGTCCAATTTTCAAGATTATTCAATTTGATGATATCCGAATACGGAATGAGTACTGAATCGAGTTGGATTTATTACTTATGTTGAAATGAATACTCAATTCAGTTGGATTCATTATTCATTCCAAATCAATGGGATAATTTATTCATTTTCGGAATGAATTTTGAATAAGTTTCTTTATTAGTCACAAATTTAAAAAAATTGAATATGCCCAACCCTACATCCCATATGACAGGTCCAAAAATCGTACACATTTTTTTTTGCACAAATTGGAAAAAATGTTTTTGTGTTATATAGACCCAGGATAGCAGACTAATGGTGAGCCATCATTATCTTGGTCTAAATCGTACTTGAACTTTTAAACGCGTTGTTCTCAAAACTGTATTTTTCAAATTGGTTTCCATGATATCTCAAACACTATTGAACGGATTTCGCGCAAATTTTTATAACATAGTCAGCATATCTATAGTTCTCACCCAAACTAAAATATTTCTGATATCTGCCAGGGTTCTTTTTTGGGCTGAAAAGTTGCAAAAAATTGACGAAACTTGGAACTTAACTTTTAAAACTGTGGTGAAAATTCAATTTTCGATATTTTTACTTTACTCTAGTGCCAGCGATAGCCTCAGGTCTACAAATTAAAATGCCGTTTGATTTTTTTTATTTCAGATGAACAAAACCTCCCGGATTATGGCTGCTATCGACCAACTTTTGTTACACACGAGTGTCTTCCGAACGGTGTAAAGTCGATGTAACTCGTTATGAGTGTTTCATAAAAATTTGAAGGGCTGCAGAGATATTAATAAATGTGTGGTAAAAATAAAAAAATAGTCTGTTCTAATGGTGCTTGAAAAAAGTGAAAAAAGCGAAAACGTAGCTGTCAAATGAGATCACACCCTTAAGCTTTATGGATAGTTGAGAGCTTAGCCGTACGCTGGCTTGGTCTATATCCAGTGGGCGGTATTTTTGTATAATAAAAATAAGTAATTGAAAATTTACGGTGATACAATGCTTGGTACATGTAGCCAAAATATTGAAGTCTGGAATATATGTCTCAGATGTAAAGTAAAATAACCCGTAAGTAGTATAATGTGTAGACCATGGCTCAAATTTCTAGTCAAAATTATTCCTTCATGAATCTTCCAGTTCAATTTGATAATATTAAGGTTTATTAGGGACAAGTACTAAAAGAATATACGGTGTCTCACGGTTGCAGCAAATTTCGAGCCGCGAAATTATGCCCACCGTTGTTACATAATTTGCCATGGATGTAGTATGTGAGAACGAAAAAATAATCAGGACTTCGGTACGTTACAATTAGTTCACCTATAATTATGTATTAAATGATGATGAAATTTTCCAAAAAGTTTGTCTCATGCGAAAATTCCATAACATTCTGTACTGTTCTTTTTTATTTTGCATTTTCTCATCGTATCTGAGAGTAAAGCTACGTCCCATAAAAACCCAATGTAAAATGATTACAAATCAAAAGTGTTAAAACTCTTCCACGGATTAGTAAATCAATTTTTATCGTCAAGGTAGAGCTTATGTTACACACCCATAAATTCTTGAAGTATCAACAACGAACGTTCGTCCGTTCCATAATATTCTACTCAAAACCCATGATATATATGTATTGTTTTTAATTCCGCGCCCTGCTTTCGAAGTTGTAGTTTTACGAATAACTGAACTTTTCATGGACGATTGTGTTCAAAATTTCGCTGCTCTGTTCGGTGTCTTCGGTGATCCGGACGTTATGTTTTCCAGCCTTTACGAGGATGGTAGCGGAGTTGGGCAGACCGTCAGTGCAGTGGGCAGCTGTGAGGATCCACTGACTGGAGATTATGCTACCGCCGCAGTAATGTTTGAATGGGATCACCGGAGGCTTGCCCAACTGAAGCGAAACTTGATGGGGAAATTCGCCTTTGCGGGCCTCCTCGCCATAGACGATGCGACCCAAACCAAAGCCGAAGTTCGGTCTCTTGTAACCGAGTCGCGGGTCCACTGTGTGCACGACACGCGTATATTTTTTGTTTTAACAGCGGGAAGAGAAACAAGATTAAGGTTTTTACGACAATAAGCGTAAGGTTCTCGTTATGCACAGAAAGTTGTTTGACATACGTACCGGCCTGAACCGCGACTAAGAGAGCGGTCAAGACTACAAAGAGTTTCGCAGACATGGCCATTATCCGCTATGATCATTACTAATTGGGCGTTCTCAACTTTTATACATCGCTTGTCCGTACCGCGATAAATTTCGCCCGATAAAATCGATTACGAATAAAATCTTGAATTCCCCAACGCGTTTGGAGACATTTATTTTTCAGTGTTCTACACGTGTTATCGACATAAACAGCTTATCACGTTGACTTATTTGGAGCACACCGTTGAACCTTTACTATCCGCAATCTTCTCAATCCCGAGTCCGTTGGGTTTTTCTTCATCAGATGTCTATATCGCTAAAGCTGTCAACAGGCAATTACGTGTACATGCGCAGTCTTCTTCACTGTATACCACTTGTCTTTGAAGTGCGGTTATTTTCCGCGGGTATATGCGAATGAGAAGGTGCGAAACTGTGACACGATTGTATCTTTAATCGTTCGCGATCTGCGTCTGTCCCCATTCCCCAGAAGAGCTCAACGGATTGTTGGATCCAATATATTCCGTCGCCATAATTTGCATCACTGAGACCATTGATGATGCGAAAGGGCACGTAGTACGCAGTTTTGCGATGTTTCTTTGCATGCTCTGCTGGCGGCTATTACGAACCCATCTCTCTCACTTTTATCACTGTACCATTGCCAGTTGCTCAGAGCCCCACCACGGAGTATTGCCCATCGCCATTCTTCCCTAATGAACTACATTGCGTCTGCACGAGGGCACAGTGCTACGTCATGGCCTGTTTAATCGCACTAAACCCACAACCCCGACAAATCTGGACAATACGAAGAACATCTGTCAGAAAAACGAAACCCCTTGCCGGATGACAATAAACCCGCAATCTTGCAGAGTCCGAGGATTTCCAGGCCAACGCGATTTTTATCACCGGCGCCATGTCTACACGGCCGATTTTGCAAACGAGTATGCATCGCAAAACGCAAGAAACAAGTGACTATGACCCTCAAAGGAACAAGGAACAAAGCCTGAATCTCCTACCAGGCATAAATACACACCATCAACGAGAGAAACAAGTTACCTTTCAAAGAGACGAAATAAAATGAGTTACCAAACAATTGCATTAAAAGGGTGGAACCGACGTTAGTACACCTACGAGGAAGCAATAAAATGATTTCCAATAAGCACAACCCCGACGATTCCCCTTGACCAACGCTTCAAAAAGGAGTATACAAGGAAGGAACAAGGCTCCACTCAGCGCAGTCCAATCGCTGCTGCTAAGGCGCACAGTCGAATCTCTGCCACAAACGAGTTATCAGTCTAACTCTGCATCTCTGCCACGTAACTCTGGATCTCTGACGTACGAATTTCTTTCGCAAACAGTCCAAGTCCGAAACTAGTCGCGATTGAACGACCAAGTCAAAACCCATTCATTGTACGACAATGATAAGGTCAAAGTACAAATTCCAAAAGTAAACAAAACAAAAGAACTATTTAACCAATAATTTATATCGACGAACTGTATTATTCTCGTTTCAACATTACAAAGGAACTATTTCACCTACTTGCATACCGACGATTGTATAAACGTCCAATAACGTTGTACCCGAACCTACCAAGGCGAGAACAAAAGGCATCCTTCTTATAAATAAAGATAAATGTAAGTGAGTTGAACATCTCTAATAAGGCCTTAGGCCACTCTAGAGGCCGAAAAAATAGTCTTTGTATGAATTTTTTTTCAGAAAAACTACAAAATAAATCGAGATTCCAAAAAAGAGTGTTTATCATACATATCAATGACTGTATTCAATGTTTTTTTATAAGCGATTAATTTTAAAATGGCGGCTGTTCAGCGTTTATCTCAAAACTGCATTTTTTAAGTTGGCCGGAAACATAACTCAGACAATTTTTAACCGATCCACTTGAAATGTTGAATACTACCGTGTCCAAAAAATAAGGTGACATTTGAATTTAAACTGCGCGCGTCGAAGGATTTGGAGAATTATTTTTTTTAGGTTGGTAGTACTGTCAGTGACATCTATGTCAAATTTACATGTCAAAATATTCATTAGTGTTTGAGATACGCGTCGTTTTGTGAGCTGATAAAAGTGAGTTTTTCGTTGCCACAATAATGCACCATCCCATACTGCACTCGTAATTCGTGATCATTTCGCCAAAAACTCATCCCATATCGTTCCGCAACCACCGTATTCACCTGATCTGGCGCCGTGCGACTTCTGGCTGTTCAGTAAGCTCAAAAGATCGCTCCGGGGACACCGTTTTGATACGATAGAGGAGCGAAGACGGAACTGAAGGCCATCCTAGAAAGTGACTACAATCAGTGTTTCGAAGATTGGAAAATCCGTTGGCATAAGTGCATTGCATCAGGAGCGGATTACTTTGAAGGGGATAAAATTGATTTGGAAAAATAAATAAAGAAATTTCTAAATAAATACAATGTCACCTTATTTTTTGGACACAGTAGTATATCTTGAAACATACATTGTCTATCGAAGTACGTAGGATTTTTTCTGTTATATTGCATAGTTCATTTGTTATTAACAATTATCTGACGATGTTTTTGAAAAGTGAAAAATTTGCCTAAAACATTGCCAGAAAAATGTTAATAACAAATGAACTAATCAATATAAAAACAAAAGCATACGCACTTCCATAGACAATGTATTTTTCAAGATATATTCAACATTTCAAGTGAAACGCTGCACAGCCACGATTTTGAAATTAATCGCTTCAAAAAAAATTATTGTATACAGTCACTGATATGTATGATAAACACCCTTTTTGTAATCTCGATTTATTTTGTGGTTTTTCTGGGAAAAAATCCCCAAAAAGCCTATTTTTTGGCTTCTAGAGTTGCCTAACCCCTTAAAGGTATTCTCCTACCCTAACTTCACACTATCAGACGGTCTCTCTCCTCACTCTCCCATGTCAAAGACGTGACTTCCGTCCGGGGTAACACACTTAATTGTCTTGTCCCGAAAGAGAAGTTAACACCGTGTTACGTCTTCTCTAAATCTGATAAGTTCACGGGGATGTAACAACAGGGCATCTGCAAAAAATGTGCCGATAGAGGCCGGCTGAATTTTAGATTCAATTGCCTTCACCATCGGAAACTCAGTATGCAGCTGGTCAATCATCCGAGTAAACGGCCCAGGTCAATGCTTCAAGGCAGCTCGCTGAAGTCGCACACTGATGGCGCGTGCACTACTATCGACTGACAGAATAGTTGTCTAAGGACGCCAGCCAAATTAGGCACCAAATATAATATTTATATTTTAATATTTAATTATATAAATGTTGTATAATGAATATTCTATATTTCTAATATATATATATATACATATATATAATTTTTAAATTTTCACTGCTATTCTTGTTGTACCATATCTACTGAAATTTGTAGCTTCCGAATGGACGCTGTGTCAAACTTCTCTATATATTAACGATATTTCATAAACATTGTCGGCCATTGTTATCGCAGGCCTGAGAGCTCCGATACTCGAAATTCCTTTGACCAGCGACCATTCATGATTGCGCATCGACAGTGCATTAATTATAATTAATCATTGATGGACGCATGACGAACGCATGGTCGATTTGCGAATCGTACATCGATGACTGTTTGTTACGCGTAAAAGCCATTAAGAGACAGATCATTACTCTATTGTACAAGTCCGTTGGACATTTACCTTTATAAAATATACTCCTAGTAAGGAACTCTTACTACAGATCAGAAGTAGTATATATCACGTGCTAGTTTTGGAATGACAAAATCCAAAAGGCAAGTGTGGTTATCCGAGGAAATTGAGAAGTGAAGGCAAAGGTGGAACTAACGGTGAAAGTGTCACGATAAGAGGAGAGGATCACAAAGAAAAGAACTACATGTCATCGAAGTCGAGAAGGCGTGATCGTGACAAGAAATCCGGAAGGACAAGGGATGACGATGGGCGGCGAGCGAGATATTCGCATCGCTCGAGAAGACGGGACTCAAGGAATATCACACCACGACGGTCCAGATACTCGAGTCTCGAAGATCGCACTCGTCATCGAAGAGAGACGTCAGGATCGGGTCGTAACGGTCGGCGCGGAAAGCGCCGGCGTCATCGTCAGGCGAGAAGGCGAAGACGATCGAGGAGTTGCCTGTTCTGTAAATTTGCAAGCAGGAGTCTCGTGGATGGTATCGCAGCTCAGGCTGAGTCCGATTTTGCGAAATTGACTGAAGTGCTATCTGCTATCGTTGGGACAGGTGCGGAACGGTCAAATCAGTATATTAATGAAAAAGTAATACCTGGATTTAATCCGGAAAAGAAAGAGTGATCGTCTATCGAATGGTTAGAAAAAGTGAACATGTACGTCACCACGTACGAGTGAAATGATCCACGGACAAATTTACTTGGCCTCATTAAAGTTGAAAAGAAGCTTTACAGTAGCAATTCGCAAGCAATTCTCAGGAGAACAAGACCCTGAGGGGCTTCTCGACTACGCGGTAGCGTATAAAAGTACGCCGGGTCAGTCTTTACAAGCGTATTGCTTTGAAAAGGTATCGAGTAAGTCTAGAGTCATAAACAAAAAATCATGGAATCCTTGGTCTACGGAATCCATGATGAACAATCAATAATGAATTTACTATGTTAAAAGGGGAACATTCGCAGAATTGAACCGATGTCTGGAATCCGTATCAGGTGAAAAATATAAATGGATTAAACATATGAGGGGCGAGAAGGACAAGAAGCGTCCATCGGTAGAAGACAAGAAAAAAAACAGCGCCTAGACGATGTGAGAAGAAAGCATGACTAAGCGGCGAGAGAGCAGCCTCGCTGCAGGGCGTATTCTCGCTGGACGTATGCGAGATCGCGGCGAACCAAGTAAACAAACCACTCGAGAAATGCGTCCTAGGCAACCGAGAAAAGATCTGTACGATTGATTTGGGAAGTAATTGATCTATTGACCGGGAAGGCCGAGCAAGTTGTTTAAACTCAAAATTTAAAGACACCGAGAAAACCTTGCCGGCATTCGACGACGCGACGCAATAGTCGTTCCGATTACTCGATCGAGAGTAAAGGACTACATGGATGAGACTCCTTAAGGCCTTAGGCCACAGTAACGGATAGAAAAATCACGTGCGGATTTAACAATTTTTTTTCGTATGAAAAAGTGTATCATTCATAAAATTCATCACACATCTATTCAGTATGAATATCAAGCCGTTAGAAAAAATATATATATATTTTTCGATGTACAAAATGGCCGAGTACTAATATTTTCTTTTGTTATCTTTTTTTAGGCGCTCCGCGGCGTGAAATTTAGTATCCACAATTTTTTTACCTAGCACAAAAAAACAAAAATTCTTGTCAATCTACATTAGAATATCTATAGAAGTACGTACGGGATTTGAAAAATATTATTTTATTCAAAAGTTGTAGGTATTTGAACTTAAGAAATGAATTTTCAGTGAAGAATTTCGTTATAGCAGCTCATAAACTGCTCATAAAATGAAAGGTTTTCGGTTAATCATAAATTCCGTACGTACTTCTCTGCGAAATGCAATTAGGAACATATCTTTTACATTTGCAGTAAATCAAGTGAAAATTGTTGAAGTTATTAGTCACGCCAATTGGAAAAAAGCTATTTCGAGAAGTTTCGAGTAGTCAGCCATTTTGTACATCTAAAAAAAGATATATTTTCTAACAGCTTGATATTCATACCAAATAGATGTGTAATTAATTTTACGAGTGAATCACTTGTTCATACGAAAAAAATTGTTAAATTCGCACATGATTTTATACCCTTTACCGTGGCCTAAGACCTTAAAATAACAGTTTTCATTGTTGCCGATCACCAATTAACGAAGGAACTTCTTATCGGACGAGATATTTTGCTTAACGCTGATATTAAGACGGAATGACACCTCATCGCGGTCGGTATGGTAGAACAATTGTAGATACCCAAAAATCTCTGGAACGGCTCTTCAGATCCCGACGAAACTGTGCCAAACGCCGTCAAATAGATAGACGAACACCTGTCTGCCCCTCAAATTTTCTGAATTTGAGAAAAAAAAAACGTAGATTGGCTTATCATAAATCATTCTACATTTTTTTTCTTAAATTAAAAAAAATTGTGGGGCAGACAGCTGTTCGTCTATCTATTTAACGTCGTTTGGCAAAGTTTCGACGGGATCTGAAGAGCCGTTCCAGAGATTTTTGGGTATCTACAATGGTTCTACCATACCGACCGCGATGATGTGTCATTCCGTCTCAAGGCAATATCATATGCGTCCAGAGTGATGGTTACTTTGGACTAACTGGTCAACAACCGATAACGTAGAAGTTGAGGTGTTAGGTGTCGATCAAGCAGAAGTGTTCAAAGAAGACGATACTGTATGCGAAGATCGTGACGCGAGTAATAAAACAAAATTATTATCACTACTGAACAATTGAGAAGGGTATGCGGCTTCCGGATGTACGCCGTATTGAGGACCAGCGTTGTGCCGACGTTTCGCAAACGTTACAGTCTGCATCATCAGGGCTGAGAGCTCCGATACTGAAGCTCTCATGTCTCAGGTAGTCCTTATATAGTTGCAGTCATCGTTCCAGATCGCTGCACCAGCCAATCAAATAATTTAATTGATCATGTGGTTTTTAATTGACCAGCTGATCAATAAAAATATCTGATTGGCTGGTGCAGCGATCTGGAACGACGACTGCAACTATATAAGGAATACCTGAGACATGAAAGCTTCAGTATCGGAGCTCTCAGCCCTGATGATACGGACTGTAACGTTTGCTAAACGTCGGCACAACGCTGATCCTCAACATGGCCTCCATCCGGAAGCCACATACTCTTCTCATTACATCAAGAGCCGTGAAAGCCTTAAAACTACTGAACAATTATTGGCGAAACATATCCTTGTACATAAGAAAATATATCCACATAAAAATAGGAAAAACCATGGAGCGAAGATGAAAATTGAATTTACTACTGAAGTTATTGTTTTCCATGGGCCGTATTACCTCTCAAAAACCGATCGGGATAAAGTCGAGATAATAGTAGCAGAACTAGAGAGAAGCGACATTGTTCGTGAGAGTGCGTCGTCTTATAGCAGTCCCGTCATACTCGTGCAATCAAAATTGGCAAACGCAAATGGCCATAGATATAGAGGTCTCAATAAAATTACTAAGGTATTCAATATCCATTACCCATAATTGACCATCAAATAGATCAGCTTTGTAACCAACCGATTTTTACGTCTTTGAATCTAAAATCTCGACTCTACTAAATCCCCATGCATCGCGATTTAGTTGAGGATACTGCTTTTGTGACCAGGATTAGCAATGGGGATTCTTGCAAATGCCTCTTGAGATGGTCAATTCTTCGACCGTGTTTAAGGAAGATGTGTCTTGGTATACATAGGTGATGTACTGGGCGCTACAGAAACGCTAGACGAAGGGTTCGAACAATTAGAGATAGTGCTCAACGCTCTTCAGGCGAGCATTTTGATCCTAAATCTGACCAAGTGACAAATTTTCAAAAAAAATGGTGTACTTAGGACGTAAAATTTCGGGAGAAGAGATGCGACCAGGGACGCACAAAAGCGAAGCCGTTGAAAAAGCGAGGGACCCTACGAATGTAGAACAATTCAGACAATTTTTAGATCTTGCGGGATATTTCCGCGAGTTTATTAGAGATTTTGCGCGTAAGACTGCCCCTTTAACAAACTTGTCACGTAAAGATGTCCATTGGTCATGGGGACCGGAGGAAAGTGGAGCATTCGACAAAATGAAAACGAAATGGTGGTTATACTTATTCAAAGAGATAGAGGGGGGAAACGCGTGGTCGCTTACTATAGTCGAAAGATGTCTCGCGCAGAACAAAAAGATCACTCTTACGATTCACAAACACTGGTGGTATTGTTGGAATTGAAAGCGTTCTCAGTTTATTTTCTAGGATTCAAATTTACTGTGGCCAATGATTGCGGTACCATATGTGCACAGAGGATAAAAAGAAAATACAACTGCGAGTCGCTCGTTGGTGGGAGGATTACGTTGCAGGATTATGATTTTGAGATCGTGTATGTTTTGCAGTGGTGTTTTTTCGAAAGGCTGACACGGGTAACAAATGGGTCGTACCAAGAATGTCCCGCTCTACGTGGTGGGACTGTGCCACGATGAAAAAGGCCGTCTCGCTCTTGAAAGAACGTCAGAAAAGGTAAGAGAAAATTATTGGTTCAACGAGATGAGGAAATTTACCTCTAAATAAGTAAACGCTTGTTTTAACTGCTCGTATTGTGAATGGGTCAACCAGGCGTGAGCCTGGACTGTAACGGTGGGTGTTAGTGAGTTTTATCTATTCCCGAGTAGAAATTTCTTAGGGTTAGCCTGACCAGGATCAGGCCCCGATGGCGGGGTGATACGGGTAACACCTGTTACGGACGTCCTGATCCGGCCCCGATCGGCCCGGAAGTATTTAGGCCCTAAATCAGGCTCTAATAAAATGGCCCTGCTAAGGCCGTCCCTGATAAGATCCTACCAAGGCTTTCTCCGATAGGGCCCTACCAAGGCTTGCCCTGATAGACCGTACTATGGCTTTCCCTGATGAGGCCATAAATAAGCTTGCCCTATAACGACCTCAGCAATCGATGTATGCACAGAATCTCTTATTTTCCACATGGAAACTTCGATTTTACAGCATCGTAGCTTCGGAGTTTCGATGCATTCCTGAATTCTATTTAAAAATGGTGATATAGACTGTCACGACAAAAAACGTTATGCAACTTGGATGCGTGTTAGAAGATTTCGGTAGCTTTGTAAGGCGAAGAGAGAGAGAGAGAGAGAGAGAGAGAGAGAGAGAGAGAGAGAGAGAGAGAGAGAGAGAGAGAGAGGAATTATATATAGAACATAATTATAGGAATTATAATATATAACACATAATTATAGGAATTATAATATATAACACATAATTATAGGAATTCATTTGGTTTCTTATGCCATATCTGGGACCAAGATGTTACAAGCTCTCAGTAGCATAGGGGCAGCGTGCGTAGCTTTGGGTAGGTAGGTACGAGGTTCGATTCCCATATAAGCGAAATATTTTCTTCGAACAAAAACATTTCAGCATGCCAGGGAATGACGAATTATGATACAAAATCACTGTAGTGGAACTCTAAATTAAATGATTCATTTCATTTCCGATTTTTGAAATATTATATGCATTTCTTTCTGATCAGGCAACCTGATAAGGGCCAGATCAGGCAACCAGGTCAGACCCATATGTGACATAACGTTACATTTCCTAGTAGGGCCCTTTCAGGCTCCCTTATTAGTGCCCTACCAGGGCAGTCAGGCAACCTGATTGGTCCCTGATTTGGACCCCATAAAAATTTCTGCGCGGGTTAGCATCCGATAGATAAAATTGCTATTCCATTTCATACGATACATCTCGATCATGTTGGATCATGGGCACGCAGTAGGCGTGAGAATACACAAATCCGCGATGCCTCCACGACGAGGGCGATAAGAGCACTGATTCAATTAATCGCAAACCGACTCGGGTAATGAGCAATAGAGGGATGGCCTTCACGTCGCATTCATTCTAGACTTCTTGCGAGGAGTATGACGTCAAGCACATACTCAATGCAGTAGGAACGCCATATGCTAATGGGCACTGTGAACGAATGAACCGCACAGTTGGGGAAGCAGGGGAAACCTGGGACGACAACGTAGAGAAGGTCCAGAGTGCTATCAACTCTGTTACCAACAGAACTATGCGCACGTCACCAAATGAGCTCCTGTTTCGCTACAAACCGCGCAGTATAGCCGAGGCTAAACTACTTGCAGGGATCCAAGGTGCATGGGACCAGGTCAAGCTGAGGGAGGCTGCTGAGGCATCCACAGGTGCAGAGCAGAGGTAACGGTAGAGGGCTTTCGACACCCTATGACTTACGGGGCTATACCAGCGTGACACTTAAAAAAAATCGATTTTTTTTGCCTTTTTCGACAGTTTATACTTTCAAGAATATCATTTATGTCAATAGCATTTTATCTTGCAAAAATCGATAGATAATTCTTTAAACGCGTTTTTTCTCGAAATGAGATTTTTCAAATGTTCTGACATTGTAACTCAAAGAGCAATTATCCGATTGAGTTGAAATTTTGAACTGAGTACTCTTGAATATATTTACTCTTCAATGACGTAGGATATTTTCGATTGGATGAAAATTGACGATTTGGCATTGAAAAAAACGACGACTTTATAGGCAAGAAAACAGACGTTTTTTTCAAATAACTACGCCATTTTAATATTTTTCGAAACCCATACGTCACTGTACAGGAAATACCTTCGAGTTTAACGACATTTTTTCCTTTTTCGGTTTCACCTACTCAATCGGCCGGAATCATGTCAGCAGTTAAGGAACTTTTTTTGGCGCCTCCGAAAGCCGCTTATAAGTCGCTTGAATCTCAATATTTTTTCTCAATCTCAATCTCAATATGAATAAAATATGTAATATAGGTCAAAGATAGCCAAATATGTTCTGAATTTTCCGAAAAATTTAATTGAGTACTTTTCTTCCAAAAAATTCCCGAAAATCACACAAATTTTCAGCGTTCACACTGGTATAGCCCCTTAAGCCGCCTACGTACGCGGGGAGTGATGTCATCGTGGTGGCAGTGAGTCGTGTTGTAGCCGGGCAGAGCAGGAGTCAGGTCGCGAAAGTAAAAGGGGGCCTTTTAAGGTGACGGCTGTTCTGGCTAACGACCGGTACGAAGTTCATGATCTCCAATATTTGGAAAGGTCGCAGTACCAACACGGTATGTTAGCGGCAAGCAGTTTGCGGTGGTGGGTCACGTTCGACGTCACGCAGTAAGCTCGTGAGTACATTTTGTTACCTGGTGATGGGCCGCGAGTCAGTGTCCCCGAAATGCAATCCGTGGTCGAAATTATGTGCGGCGATGAAGTAAGCATTTTCGAGCTCCGTCCGAGACGACGGTTATTGAAGACAGACTCACGCAGTGCGAAGCTGTAAACACTTGAGAGGCGCATGGCCGCTGGGCGACGGCTTTCCTAGACGACGAAGAACGAGATGTAGCCTCTGCAAGGGATTCGGCGTTCTGGAGAACAGTACACGCGGACCCGATGATAAGAATGCATGGTTGAATTGCGAGTCGTACATAATATACGGGTACTATGACGATTATTTATTCCAGTTAGCTTGTTTCGGTCCGCGATTTCTTTATTTTTCTTCACACATGCAATCGACACCCCATTCGTTTTTGCACATGATCGGAGATTTTTTTAGTAGTTGGAGTACTGCTATATGTAGTAGTTGGACTACTGCTATATGTAGTAGTAGGATTACTGCTATATGTAGTAGTTGGAGTACTGCTATAAAGCACTTAAGGGAGGTTCCTGCTTTGTTGGGCCAAAAAAATGTTCGATTTTTCATCAATTTCTTATCCGAAAAGTATTACATATAAAATGTTGATATTTGGTATGCTGACTAAGCGGTCTTTATTCAACATCAAAATATTTTTCAAAGTTTGACAAAATATGGTGGTGGGAGTGGTAGGAGCCACGTATGTTGGTGCGCGGGCGATGACATTCTTCGCTTGCGGAAGTCCTAAGTCCTGGACAGGTGATCTGAAGCAAAAAGCCAAACATATTTTCACTTTGTACAATATTGTATATAAGTTGAACTAGAATTGTCCAAAAATATCTAAAAGTTTTTATTTAATGAACAAAAACTTGCGCAAATTTTTGGAAAAAACAAACTTCATTCCCATCGCTCACTATTTTTTAATTTTTCAACTTTTCTTCTTGATTGTAGGTCAACTTATACACAATATTGTCCAAATTAAAAAGATCGCTTAGTCAACATACCAAATATCAACATTCTATATTCAATACTTTTCGCATACAAAATTGGTCAAAAATCGAACATTTCTTGGCCCAACAAGGCAGAAACTTCCCTTAAGGCGAGATATACATTTAGACAGGAAAAATATTAAAATAAGCAACATTGAGGAATTTTTTAAACTAAGAAATAATTATTCTACAATTATCAAACTTTAGGTATACCTTAATAGTATATTTAATTATACAAAACATTTTTTTTTTTATTAATTCATCATCAAAATGATGGAGCTGTAGCAGAATGTTACAGCAAAGTCGCCGCGGAAGTTGCGAATCGCCGTGCAGTCTAGCTTCCCGTAGACTTCGATTTGCAAAAAAGTTCAAACGTTTTTTCACTTAGAACATGTATAGTTTCTTTGTGACGGTAATTAAAATGAAGAAAATGGCACGCATTCACAAAAAAATCAACATTTCACGCAACATTTCTGTAAAATGTGGATTGAAAAAGTAGTTTTTTTTTCTTATTTTTCAAAAACAATTCTCGTCAAGTAGAAGGTACCAATATTATCAATATTTCTACCAAGTTTGAACTCAACCGGCTTAATAGTTTTTTGAGTTATCCTGCACGCCAATTTCCAATAATGCAGTTTTGAGAAAAACGCGTTTGAAGTTCATGGCCGCTCCGAATCCGAGCGGTGAGGCACAGCGTTGACGGGTTCTAACGTTTGAAGTTTTTCGAATTTTGCTTCGAAACGTTGGGAAAAGATGATACATATATATATATTCAATGGGCGAAGTATTCATGCTTGTGAGGGTATTAAATTGCATTGTTGATCTTGTGCATGATCCAGTCGGTGTAGGCTGATACGCGTGTGTAGACCGTCGGGAATGTAGATGGGCAAGAATATTTTTGCTCGGAGATGATTCCAACGAGTCGCGGCTCATTGCCATCGTATTGTATCAGAGCACCACCGGTATCACCCTGAAAAGTAAACGGATCGGTTAATTGAATGAGATCTTTTGCTTTCGTCTGGATTCATTGCATTTGAGGAGGTTGGAGAGATCCAGTTTCCCCATATGACGGTTTAAAAATTAATTTGTCAATGAGCCTCAAAAAAACGTATACGAGGCACGGATTAAATCTGAAGATGCTAATTTTTCATAAAATATATATTGACAAGGCAAGATTATGCATTTTTATTACGTAGATAAGAAAAGCTGTTGTGTTCCTACCGGCTTGAAAAGGTATAATCATTATCGATGACCATTATGAAAAAAACTGTATCAGCGAATGTTTTATACAACTCATAATGAAATTTTGAGTCATTTTTAATTATGCCTATTTATATTCATGTCACGAGATTATTTATCATTACCATTGATGAATATCAAGTGTTGCCGACATACGTCAACTTCGCGGACATTGAGGTTGGCAGCAATGCTCTTAATTTGCAAGCCAAAATTCGTAATATTTCATCAAACTTTGATGGTTTAATATTGAATATACAGGATGTCGCAGAACTGATGGTAGTCCGTGAAATGGGGGGCTGGGAGTGAAATTCTGAGTCGATTGATATGAGCATGTATGGGTCTCAGATCAACTCCTGAATTATTATTAATTTTTAAAGGCGGGCCAATCAGGTGAGTTCGATGAGCCAGCGTATCGCTCCCCGACGTATGCCGGCTCATCGGGCGCACGTGATTGGCCCGCCTTTAAAAATTAATAATAATTCAGGGATCGATCTGAGACCCATACATGCTCACATCAATCGACTCAGAATTTCACCCCCAACCCCCTATATTACGGACTACCATCAGTTCTGGGACACCCGGTATATGGTTCACAATGGGCAAGATGGGAATTTTGTTTTCTATATGTTTACAAAGGTTTAGTTTGCGTTAAATCGTTGTTAGAAATGCTTCAACTTGGTGCGAAATAGCCAAAAAAGTTACATCACCCGTAGCGTAAACGTCTTGCCCATCAAACCTCACGTAAAGTTAACTACATTAAACTATTTTTTAGCTCTGGTGATTGGTGGTGAAAAAATTTCAAAAAATTCGTAAAGACTCAGTCTACTCTAGACAATGACATATATATACATTTAAAAAATGTATTCTTCGATTGTGGCTAACGCTTCAACCTTCTCAACTGAACGCATTTGAACGCCAACAAGAAATAGCCAATTCACTAGTTTTGGAAAATTAGTTAATACATCAACACAACCGCAGTACAGTGAAAATATAGCCGGTCTGTAGCGGCAGAGGTTGCTCGCAATTTCCCTGTGCCCTCTTGCGAATGAAAATGGGCAACAGTTGGGGGCTCCGAGGAAATGGAAAATAGTGGAGTGACGCAGCGTGGGGTAAAAGCGTGAAAGGTTTACCACGGGATAAGAAGGAACAACGGAGGTAAATAAATAAGCCAGTAAAAAGATTGTCGGAGTGTCGTTGTAAAAAGATACTCACGGCACAGGCGGCAATGTTGTTTTCGGTGGGGTCGGTGCAGAGTTGTGTGTCGTGGATTACAATGTCACCAGGCGCTGTGTGAAAGGCGTCCCAGCACTCAGCGTTTGTGAGGAGCGGCACAGTCGCCGTCCGAAGGACGTGTGGATAAATCGGGTAATGTCCCTTCGAGACTGAGCCCCATCCCGCTATAACGGCTTGTCCGGTATAATATTCGCCAGCTCTCGGCACATCAATGGGATGCACTTGGCCGTGAACTTTGATCGGTGTCACGAGCTTCAATAGAGCAATGTCGTGTTGACCGTAGCCTCTGCGGATATATTATAATCGAACATGTTCATCGGCCGTTGTAACGTTTGTTCATACTGTAAGACGAGCTTGATCATCAGGAAAAGGGGACGGGGCGTTGAGGGCAAACGAAAATTTATATTTTGCTACGGTACTAGCAAAGGAGCACCGAGTGAAAATCATCGGACTTCATAACGACCCATGAATTATAGATTCGTCAATTAAAAAAAAAAAATAGATTACTTGTTCGTCGTGATCAATTTGTTTATTTGCCTCTTAAGGCAGGACACCACTTTACGGGTCAAAAATATCATTTCTTTGCATTTTTTCAAACATACATATTCGAGAATATGTGAAAAAAATTCTAGTTGAAGTATTGCAAATTTACCAAGTTACAGAGCATTTAGTGAGATCAGGTAACCCAACGATTTAAGGGGCTATACCAGTGTGACACTTAAAAAAATCGATTTTTTTGCCTTTTTCGACAGTTTATACTTTCAAGAATATCCTGTAAAAATTTGAAAGCCGTATCTCTAATAATTTTATCTTGCAAAAATCGATAGTTAAATCTTTACCCAGGTAGGGAATCAAAAGGCTGACGATGGAAACAAACTTGTGCGAGCCTTGTTTCACCGAGCCTGAGTGAGACAGACCTGGGCCAGGTTTCATTGCATCGTTTGGAGCAGCCTGGAACCAAGACTGGCTGCTTAGCCCATGTAGGGTGATCGGTAGTGGCCAACGATTGGCCGATGCGCGACGCCGAGCCTGCCAACATTGGCACTCGAGCTTGGCCCGATCATCGACCGAGCCTCGGATGATAAGAGCGGCCCGATATTCGCAATCAATATTGGCCCTAGAATGGCTTACGAGAATCGGCCGAGCATCGCGTAGGAGTTCATTCGAGAATCGGCCAACAATCAGTCCCCGTCAAGATTGCCATCATTGGCACTCGAGCTTGGCCCGATTATCGACCGAGTCTTGGCGGATAATTGTGACCCGATATAGATCACCAAAATTGGTCCTGCACTGCCAAAAAAAAAATTGATTCTTTTTGTATTGTAATTCGTCATTACCTGGTCTTTCGAAACGATTAGTTCGAAGAAAATATTTCACCTATATGGGACTCGAACCTTGAACCTACCTACTCATAGCCAAGCACGCTGCCCCTATGCTACCGAGTGCTCGTAACATTTGAATCGCAGATATGCCATAAGAGACCAAATGGATTCTCATTATTATTAGTATCGCATAAACTATATCAATTAGTTAATATCATCGTGATAATTAGAGAGTGTTATCGACTGACATGTTAGAGAATTTCCAAACCTAACCTATATATATATATATATATATATATATATATATATATATATATATATATATATATATATATATATATATATATATATATATATATATATATAATTCCTCTCGCTCCACCCTCTCTACCCCCACAACCCTTTAATATGTGTGTTCCAATAAAGACAGACCATTTGTTGATTAGTTCAAGTTTAATTTGAATAAATAAACATATTTAAAATTAATAATTCCAATAATGGAATGCAATAGGAAAAATTTGATTTCACAAAAAATCTAGTTAATTCAAATAAAGAATAAATAAATAGACGCGGTTAGTTAATATTAATAGAATTTTTCTGTCAGTGTAGGATGGTTCATAAAAATGGGCAGGGTATCGCGTATGAGCTCGTTCGAGAATCAGCCAACAATGAGTGCATTGATTTGGTAGTATGGTTGTTAAGAATAATGTCCAATGGACTCGTAAAAAGTATTCATCTCGTCTCTCAATGACTTCGACGCGAAACAATGAATCGTCAATATACGAATTGCGGTTTGATCATGCGTTACTCGGCCGAACATTGGCCTCGTATCGGCAAAAACATGATTGGCGAGTCTATACTTCGCCAAACATCGACTTCGTATCGATAAGCCAATGATTAGAGAGCCTATATTTGGCCGAACATTGGCCTCGTATCGGCAAACCAATGATTGGCGAGTCTATACTTCGTCAAACATCGGCCTCATATCGATTACCCAATAATGAACGAGTCTATACTTGGCCGAACATTGGCCTCGTATTGGCAAACCAATGATTGGCCAGTCTATACTTCGTCAAACATCGGCCTCGTATCGACAAGCCAATGATTAGCAAGTCTATGTTTGGCCGAACATTGGCCGCGTATCGGCAACCCAATGATTGGCGAGTCTATACTTCGCCAAACATCGGCCTCGTATCGACAAGTCAATGATTAGCGAGTCTATATTTGGCCGAACATTGGCCTCGTATTGGCAAACCAATGTTGGCTAGTCAATACTCAGCCGAGCATTGGCGTACAATTGGGTAATCGATCATCGCCCCGCCAACATTGGTCCAAGTATTGGCCGTTACGGTTCGATTGGCGAAACCTACATGGGAGCCTAAACTCAGGGTTATTTCAAGCTTTATTCAGCCAGTGAATTTCAAGGCTAAAAAATCAAGGCTGGACGCAGGCTTGTTTCAGGTTGTGAGAAAATAAAATAAATTTTAAATAAAATTTTTTCTGTACTTTCATGAAAAAAAATTAGCAATAAATTTGTCGGGTGCGAAGGCACGAAAAACGAAAGCGAAGGAGGCAGCTCAGAACATTTAAACATATTCTCTTATCGATATTTATGAGGTACACAAAAAAGTTTTTTTCTCGTCACATACACATTTCGTATATACTCACTCTCTGGGGTTTGCGTACACTCTGTGTATTACGTGTCCCATAAACAATAAACGAAATAAAGTATTGTGTTTAAAATATTTTATATATATTTTATAACAAATAATATAATGAATAATAAATATATATAATAAATAAAATGAATTCTTTACAAATTTATTAAATTTATCCTAATGTAGGATATAGAAAACTAAAAAACCGGCCTCATATAGCCTCGAGAAGAGTTTGGCATAAGCCTGGTCATAAATGCTCGTGAAGGCTTCATTAAGGCTCGTTTTAAACCTTGTTGTTTCATCGTTTCAGGCTTAGTACAGGCTTTTCTACCGGCCTTTGGTCAAGCCTGTGTGCAACAGCCTGAAACCGCGTTATCATTCAGGGGTTCAACTAGGCCTGAAATCAGGCTGGTGCTCAACCTGAATAAAAAAATGTTAGCCTTGTTTCAGAGCTTCGCGAGCCCTTTTTTCATCGTCAATTCCTACCTGGGTAAACGCGTTTTTCTCGAAATGAGTGTTTTCAAATTTGCTGACATTGTAACTCAAAGAGCAATTATCCGATTGACTTGAAATTTGAACTGAGTACTCTTGAATATATTTACTCTACAACGACGTAGGATATTTTTGATAGGATGATAATGGACTATTTGGCAACGAAAAAAACGACTATTTTATAGGCAAGAAAACCGACCTTTTTTTCATAACTACGCCATTTTGTTAGATTTTGATATTTTTTGAAAATCCTACGTCATTGCACAGGAAATACCTTCCAGTTTAACATTTTTTCTTTTTTCGGTTTCAGCTACTCAATCGACCGGAATCATGTCAGCAGTGGAGTAACTTATTTTTGGCGCCTCCGTAGGCAGCGCATAAGTCGCTTGGATCTCAATATTTTTCTATGAAAAAATTATCTGATATAGGCCAAATATATTCGCCAAATATATTCTTAATTTACCGAAACATTTAATTGAGTACTTTTCTTCCAAAAAATTCCCGAAATTCACCCAAATTTTTAGCGTTCACACTGGTATAGCCCCTTAAGTATACTAAAACTTTCAATCCCGTTTTTCTTGGCACGACTTTTCTCGACCTGGCCGGAATCATAACTCTAGCTATAATTCTCTGATTTTCTATTTAAAAAAACTAACATTTCCGTAATTGCAGTAGCTGTACGTAGCCGTTTTTTAAATTTAGTATTTTTGAAACTCCCGAATATAAGTGAAAATGTCAGCAAAAATGCAGTTTTTTTTACATCCGCCATTGTTTGGATTTTTTTTCCGAATAATGGCTACTTACCACGAGAACTACATTGGTATAAATTATAAAACTTTCTTGTTTTTTTTCCGACTAACCATTGCCTATTTATCGATCCGTCCGTTGACCCATATTCTTTTTACACAGGCTCTATTGTACCTCAATAACGTCGTTAATTTTTTTTTCCCTAGAAATTTACACGAATTAAGTTCAATGTATGCATAATAACATACTCCCCCCCCCCCCCCAAATCTCAAAAAAATAATCTAGTAGACAAAAAAATCGGAAAACATCTACCTTTTACCGAAATCGGGACCTGGCTGGATGGATATCTTCGAAATAATTGAGAACTCGGCGGCAATGAAGTCATAATTGGCAAGTCGTTTGTTAGGATAGGATGAATGTCAATGCCTCCAGAAATTAACGCAGCCCTGATATACAAATGACTCAATTGAACCCGTCACTGGGCTTCCCAGACGTTCATCATTCGAATTGAACTTTACTCTCAAATGAAAATAAGAACTTTGGTAGAAATTCGAATTTTCGTTCAACGATTTTATTTTCCGATTAGGATCGATCTTGAGCTCAGCTCAGTCTTCTAACCGGACTTTAGAACGATTTTCCAAACTTATTCGTAATTGGCGTGACTTGCAAATTTGGCTATCGGAATCCGTTCGTGATAACGTCAAAATTTGTGACGCCAGGCACTGATAAAACGCTTTGACAATCACGTATCAAATGGTTTGGAATTCGGCACTATCTTGATCAAGTAATTTGATATGCTTTGAACATTCTTGACGCCTCTTTGGCAGTGTTCCAAACGGAGGTCTCAAGAAAAAGAGATAAGCTTGGACTCTCCATTCAGCTGAAGCGAATTTTTTGCCCTCCTGGCATTTTCATTTAAGGGATCATCAAAGTGTAAAATTTTCAAAAAATCGTTTTTTTTTGCATTATCCGATAATATAGACGGTCATAAAAATAGATCTAGCATCGCCGATTGATCGTAAGTAGACAATTAACATGAAAATTCCGCACTCGAAGTTTTAAACGCGTTTTTTTTTCTCGAAACGTCGCATTTTAAAACGGTGTACACTCTCAAAAAAAAAGTTTTCAACCTATCTGTCTCAAATTGTTACACAACATTTATCACGCCATTCTTTATCTTGCTATTTTTTTGAAATCTTCATTTAAAAAAAAAAAGAAAAACTGTCGCAAAAATAGGCTGAATTCGATACTTTTTTTTCGACATGCGGCCATTTTTTCAATTTTGATTTTAAAAAAATTTCCATAGCAAAATAGCGGCTTTCATACTGATCGATAATTTTCTTAACAATTTTGTTTCGGATAATATTTACAGCCACAACCGTGTACGTCGTGAGGGCACCTTTTTCGAATACATTTTCAACCGTTGACATTTTTTAAATGAAAATAAACGTTTAAAATGTATTTTCTGTTTTTCTAGGTGCTTTGATTCGACATAAAAAAATCAGATTAATTCGCGTATTTTAACCATCGAAAAAAAATCGCGTAAATCAGCTATTATTCGACACGTTACACGGTGATGATTCCTCAAGCTCCAAATTTATACGAGTTACAGGGCATTTAATTTCAGTAATTTCTATGAAAAGACAAAATACAGTGGAACTTTTTAAAGACGGGAGCATTTCTGCGAATATTGCCTCTTCCTCTCGCGTTAAGGGGGAATATACCTTTCTAAATTTGTGTTGCATTTTTTTACTGGTTTAAAAGGTCCCTAAACTATTCAAAAAAGATTTTTAAAAGGCTTTATGAGGGGGATAATTAAAAGCCGATTAAAGGTAAATACGAAATTTCCATGATTTTACAGTACTTAAAACTTTGAACCCGTTTTTCTTAAAACTATGTTTTTAGACACGGGCGTATGCTTAGCGCCCCGAGTTTTCAATCGATTGACTTGAAATTTTAACTGTAGCTTGTTGACAACATTTTCTAGTCCAGTACGTAGGATTCTTTCGATAAGTTGAAATTAAAAAATTTTATGATTGATATTCGACCCACTTTTCTCCATATTAACGCCATTTTTTTAAATCAATATTTTGAAAAACCCCTACGTACTGGAATAGTTTTTTATACCTACTTTCAAAATATTTTTCGTTTTTTGTTTGAGCTTGAAAATTATGACCTGTGCGAATACGCCCGTTGAGGCCTACCCAAAAATGGAGTTTTCTTTCATCGACTACGGCACCGCCATTCGGTTTCAAAATAATCCAAAAAATAAATTATTTTACTTTAAGACTTGTACTAACACGTATAAAAACCGAATTTAAAAAATTGTTTTGTTTTTCTTAAATAAATTGTCAAAAATGACCCTTCATTTTGCCCTCACAAAGGCATATTCCCCCTTAATTAAGCGAGAATAAATTATCAAAAATAATTATACAAAGTAATGAAAAACATTTCAGGTAATTATCGATTGTTCAAAAATGCACTTTTTTATGAATGTGTATGAACACTGGTTGTCAAAAGGTACGTTGAACATGGCGATTAGTTTATGACTAACAGTTGGTAACAGTCAAGTGACTCCATGCATTAGCATAGGGCGCTCCTCTCGTACTTCAATCCCGACGTTTAGACCCCATAAAAACCTTAAGGCGAAGGAGAATATGTACCACGTGATGACAGCTAGAGAGATAGCTGACATTTTCGAACAGAGATTTCTCCGAGATGCATAACGTTTAGGGCAAAAGAAAATTGGCACGCTCTGCGTCGGTGAATCCTACACAGCCTGACGCTTCGTTTTTCCTACGAAACTTAAGGGGCTACACCAGTGTGACACTTTCAAAAAACCGATTTTTTTTGCCTTTTTCAACAGTATAAAGAAAATACTTTCAACAATATCCTGTAACCATTTCAAGGTCGCATCTCTAATCACTTTATCTTGCAAAAATCGATAGTTAAATCTTTCAACGCGTTTTTCTCGAAATGAGATTTTTCAAATTTGCTGACATTGTAACTCAAAGAGCAATTATCCGATTGACTTGAAATTTGAACTGAGTACTCTTGAATATATTTACTCTACAATGACGTAGGATATTTTTGATCGGATGAAATTGACGATTTAGCATTGAAAAAAACGACTATTTTTTAGGCAAGAAAACAGACTTTACTTTCATAACAACTCCATTTTGTTAGATTTTGATATTTTTCGAAAATCGTACGTCATTTTTCGGTTTCAGCTACTCAATCGGCCGGAATAATTTCAGCAGTGGAGGAACTTTTTTTTGGCGCCTCCGAAGGCATAGTATAAGTCGCTCGAATCTCAATATTTTTCTATGAAAAAATTATTTAATATAGGTCAAATATAGCCGAAAATATTCTTAATTTTCACCCAAAATCACACAAAATTTCAGCATTCACATTGGTACAACCCCTTAACCATCTATGAGAAAAATCTGTTCGAACATTTGTGAGGTTATGTTGACCTTGTGCATGCTCTTAAAGGCCACCTTGAGGATACATGTTTTCCGCCAGCGAAAATTCAGTTGTCTGGCGATTGCTGTGCGAATTATGAGGCAGTCCCAAGCTGCGTATGCATCCACGGTCATTAGCCATTACTCACCCAGCGTACTGCCAATGAACGATCTTGAGCGACACATCCGAAAATTGCTGGAATTCTTCCTCTTGGTCGAGGATGTGTTTTCCGGCCATCACTCCGAGTTTGCCAACCAACGGCAAGTCGGTGATGCAGTGTCCAGCCGTCAATATCCAATTCTCATTTATGATCGTACCACCGCACAAGTGCCGGTATCTCAGCAACGGTGGACAACCCCAGACGATTGACACCATATAGGGAAATTGATGGGGCGGTGATTCGTCGCCAGCGGTCATACGCCCTTTATGGGCCAGGCAACCTGTATCGTTAAAAATGATCACAATGCTTATTTTCATTTATTATCATTATCTTCGTAATTATTATTGGACGACGGTGACAAGAAACCGCAATTATCTGGCACACCAGTGCCAAGTGATCCTTGTAGATCGGTTGTAAAAACTGGCTATTGACAGTTTGGGTTTTTACATCTTTCAAGTCCTTAGGCCACAGTAAAGGGTATAAAATCGTGTGCGAATTTAACAATTTTTTTTCGTATGAAAAAGTCATTCACTCATAAAATTAATTACACATCTATATAGTACGAGTATCAAGCTGTTAGAATTTTTTTTTCCGATGTACAGAATGGCCGACTACTAATATTTTCTTTTGTTATATTTTTTGGGCGCTCCGCGGCGTGACATTTAGCATCCATAATTTTTCACCTAGAACAAAAAACAAAAATTCTCGTCAATCTACATTAGAATACCCAGAGAAGTACGTACGGAATTTAAAAAATATTGTTCTATTCAAAAGTTGTAGGTATTTGAACTTAAGAAATGAATTTTCAGTGAAAAATTTCGTTATAACTGCTCATAAACTGCTCATAAAATGAAAAGTTTTCGATTAATCAGAAACTCCGTACGTACTTCTCTGCGAAATGTAATTAGGAGCATAACTTTTAAATTTGAAGTATATCGAGTGAAAATTGTTGAAGTTATTTGTCACGCCAATTGAAAAAAAGCTGTTTCGAGAAGTTTCGAGTAGTCGGCCAATTTGTACATCGAAAAAAAAATATATATTCTCTAACAGCTTGATATTCATACTAAATAGATGTGTAATTAATTTTATGAGTGAATCACTTTTACATATGAAAAAAATGTTAAATTCGCACATGATTTTATACCCGTTACTGTGGGCCTAAGGCCTTAAGGAAATTTCACACAGTCTCAGATCGACACCGAGTATCTTTAGAAAAAGAAACTCTCGAGTACTATGCACTTACTTTCATAAAAAATGTCGACCCGTTTTTACAATGAAATTGCTTCAATTTTGAGGACGAGAAATTAAACGTTCGAGGACAAAATGTTGATAGGGTAATACCGGGCAAGTTGGCCACAAGGGAGAGATGGCCGATAGAAATATTTCACAGAACCGCACACTAGATTTCACTTGTCACTGCTTAATTCGCTTCGCGTCGTGCGCAGGTGTAAGTGTAGGGGAGACCGAGGAGAGTTGTGACAGAGGAGAGTTGTGACAGGGAGTATTTCTCGGAACCTATGGCCGTTAGCGAGCTGGAAACAGCGCATGATACTTTCTTTAGAGGCGCACTACTTCACGCAGTAGGCGCCAGAGGCGCACGGCAACCGGTTGCGTCAGTACGACGTCTGCATGAAAAAAAAACCGGAAAGTAAATTTTTTACCAAAATTTTGATTGTATTTATATTGTAATATATTACAGTCATGCGAATTTTCTATTTTTTCTTTTATTGTGTGGTTTTTGAAGTTTCAAAGCGTAAAATTGTCTTTCTGTGTTTGCATCTTGTTTCGAGATTACGAATTATTATTCTGACCAGGTCGCGATTTTTGGCACCAAGGAGAGATGTGACACGCTGTCACAACTCTCCTATTTAAGTTTATTTTCTGGTTAGCTTATTTTACATGCTTTTTACAATGTTTTTTTTGCGTTTATATGTAATGTTCGTTTATTTTAGTCAATTCTCATAACCTACGTTTGACATAAAAAGTATTCGGCAATTAAAGTCTGCCTTCAAAATGACATTTTTGTCAGGAACCTATTTATGCATGTGGTTTGGTGTTGTATGCTAAATTGCTATTGTTTTGTTCCAGAATGCCTAATAATTATACACGAAAGTCTGTCATAACTGTTTATCAGATTAAATTAAGATTTTTGACTGATTTTAAAACGACTGATCTCGTACTGATGCCTTAATTACTTATAAAAGATTTAATAATTGTTGTGTTAATGTTCCATATTATTGTAGTTGTTACAATTATTAAGATTTTTAACTGATGTTAAAACGACTGGTCTCGTTATTATGCCATAATTACTTATTAATACTCGTTATGTTAATAATTCGTGTTATTGTAGCACAATTCTGTCTGATGATAATTAAAGTACTTTTATGCAAAAATAAAAGTGAGTTTTGCTTGTAATTCAGATAAAAGTATTTTTATCTATCAAATATAGTGCAGATACACAGCTGTCACAACTTACCTCGGTACCTGTCACAACTTACCTCGGTGATAGGAGAGTTGTGACAAAGGGAATAGTTTCAGTTTTCGCGGATTTTCTGAGAAACCTTATAACTTTAATTAACTTTGATGACTGTTTTTAAAAGAGGAAGGACTGAGATATATTGAGGCATAGAGTTCATAATCGTGGTATGTTTCGTTATTGAGATATGTTCTTTTAATTAAAAACTGTCACAACCCTCCTCGGTACGAGCAAAACTTTGGCAAAAAAATTTTAAGGAAAATCCTTTTTAATTATTGTCCACTGCTGATTTTTTTTAAGGTTCCATGTTTTGCATTATGGTGATGTTATTTTGTAAAAGTAATGGTTACTTTTGTATCTCTTGAATAGTTCACAAACAATGCTTTGTTATAACCTCAAGATTTCACAAGTATTGTTTCTACTTGTTTACATGTTAGATGTGGCCATCTCTCCCGGGAGATTACAAGAGATGGCCACGTACAGTCGGTGTATGATGGCCATAGTATTAGTTGTAATGTGTTCAAGTAATTCATTTTTTTCTACACTTGTTTTGTTTGCCTAATAAGTACAAGAGAAAAGCAATTGCTCTACGAGGGAACTGGACTCAAGAATCATTCAAAGCAGCTATTAGTGGTGTAAAAAATGATAAATTGTCGGTTCGTGCGGCCGCTAGGACCTACGAAATACCTAAGAAGACCTTAGATAGACGATATAAGAACAATGCCAAAAATGTTGCGGAGAAAATGATTATGAAATTCGTCTTATCAAAGACTGGCTTCAATAGATAGTATGCCAACTTTGGGTACACAAATATTATACTGATTTCGATGATATGTGGTCTAGATGTGGCCAAGAGACAAAAATAAGAATCAAAACATAAAACCAAAGAGAAAACCGAGAGCATAATGCTAGATAACTGGCCATCTCACCTCTATTCCTATGGCCATCACACCCGGATACTCCGGCAGAGATAGCCAATCGTGGTTTTAAGGGGTTATATGTGGTTAAAATTTTCGAAAAATCGATTTTTTTTAAATTTTATGTCTATGTTTAAATTTTATGTTTTAAATCGTAATGTACATATATTTGAGGCAGTAGTCTGGTCTAGAAATTTGACAAAATCAATTTTTTTTCCTTTATTTTATTATTTCTTAGACCTTTCTTAATACGTTCGTGAAAACCGTTTATTGATATTTCAAAAATTAGCTGAGTAATGGAAATTATAAGCAAGCCGCGCGCTCAGGTAGCGCGGTCGGGAAGCAGCTGCGCGCTCCCGGTATCAAAACTTTAAACGCGTTTATCTCAGAACTATGTTTTTCAAATCGGCAAATGTTTTCAATTTTTTTAAGTACTAATTCTGCTACCAGTGCTCGGAATGCTCATACAGATTGAGAATATATATTTTTTTTTCCAGATGTATACAACATCACCCAGAGTCGGCGCCGATTGAGGCGGTTTTCGGCGCACCATGTTGTAAAAAAATAAAAAACTACATGAGAATATTTAAAATAATTTTTTTTTAATGTAGATACATTCTCAAAGGACCAATAAATACATATGTAAAATTTCATCAAGACAACTTCAGCGGTTTAAAAGTTATTCTAACCCAAAAATGACGTAAAAAATCTCGCTCTAGACCAGACTACTGCCTTAATTACACACACAGAACATGTCTTGTCAATCCGGCGAATATTCTAGAAGTTACACGCACATTTGTAATAGCGTGTCAGATCGTTCGAAAGTGCTTTTGAAACTTTAAACGCGTTTTTCTCAAAACTGTTTTTAAAGTCGGTGAGCAAGATTTCTCAGTGTCGGCGGAACCGATCAGCCTCAAATTTTAACGCAATCTTTTCGAGTATATTTTTTAGTAATTATTCGAAGGTTTTTTCTCACCGATGAATATTTTCCATTTTATAAACAATTTAAGGCCTAAATTTTTGTCAAAAATCGATTTTCTGGGAAGCCGCCATTTTGTCAAAAAATATTATTTTGCTTATTCCGTCGACCAATTACAAGATAATCCATTATGTTAACGAAATATTTTTGGTTTTTTCATTTTAGATGATCAGCTATAGCAACTTTCAAAATAACTATTTTTACAAATCATAATTGAAATGCAGTTAAAAGTTACCATAATATATGTACAAATTTTTACGTTAATAGATTTAAAGGTTTTTTTATCAAGTAGAATTCTTGAAAAATCGATCTTTTTAAGCCTCCCGACTGTATATAATCCCTAAAAAAATAGTCATTTTAAGGTTGATGTGATAGGAATTTGTTTTAATTTCGTAAATTATCTTAAAGTTATATGTTAAAAGTTTAATTACAAACGAATATAGGTTAAGAAACGTCGGTACTTTTATTTTCACGGATTCTTGAAAAAAACTGTGGCCAACTACCCCGAACCTACCTTAATAAAAACTGTGTTTGAAGCTGAAGTAAAAGTAGTCTATGCCGGACTGACGCTTTTGCTCTTTAAGTATTTCTTTACTCATACTGGATCTTTTTTTCAAAGTTTGAATCACGCAAGCCTGAAGTTGATGGGCATTAAAAAGCCGAGAACCAAATATTCTCATTCACCCGTGATACTTTCGAGTATTTTTCATTAAAACGATCCGCTCTGCACTCGAAGGGTTATTGACGATTTCTTTGCGACACTTAAATATACAGCGGCAAACCGATAAATCTCCGCTTCGGCGACTAAAGACTTTTCTCGTGTTTTTCTTACCCTGGGCAAGGAGGAGTGCGGCTAACACGTACTGGAACAACATGGTGGTATGAATGCTGAAGTCCATCGAAGTTGATCCCCTTTTTATAGAACCAAAAAACTTTCGTATCTTTTCTTATCGCGGACGATCGAGTAGGACTAACGCTCCAACACGATAAGACAATTTGCGACTGTGCAAATAATAGCCCAAATCTGTGAATGTGTCGACAATTATCTGACCAATATTGAGTTCAAAAGGCTTTGGGATATAGAGTAAAATAGCGAATCTTCGATCGCTTATTTTGACAAGCAACTGCTCAAGATAAACAGGCTTTAAACATATTCTTGACATTCCGCGCTTCATGGGGATTAAAAGGCAATAGGTTTGCTGCCTCGCGTGTACATCTTAAGGCGTCAATTGTAGGTTTTCAATGAAGTTGGTATATTTTTTTAAAAATCATCTTCAATGGCTCCTATCAGTTTTTGGTCGGAGGGGGCATTTAGGGGAGGACCAAATTTGGTGAATTTCATGATTTTTTTTTAAAGGACAGCTTCCTCTACCATTTTTGAGACTTAGGGTATGTTTTATTACTACTTTTGGCTGTTACGTGGTATTTTTTTATCTTAAAAATAGCGAGGTATGGCACGGTCTTAAAACTGCATTTTCAAAACTGGCGTGACGAATGGCTAAGAAACTAATCGACCGATTCTGTTGAAATTTGGTATAAATCTTTCTAACCTTATTGTCTAAAACATGATCCAAAATGTTTTTGAAAATTTTAAAAAGGACTTTTTTTTATTGCGAAATGTAGCCATTCTTTTAAAAAAATTCTATCATTTTGTTTCAAAGCTCACCATTTAATCGATTTTCAACATTTCTCACTTTTTCTTGGTTCATATTCTGCATATGAGTCTTAATGAAAGAAAAATCTTCGTTGGTTTTTTTTCAGATTGATCTCGCCGACGCTACGTGTCACGGCGTCTGACATTATCCGCCGCAACCCGTTTGGAAGACCGTGCCATACCGACGCCACTTTTTAAGATTGATTTTTTTAAATACCATGCAACAACCATAGGTCGCATAAAACTAGCCCTAACCCTCATAAATTGTGAAGAAATCTTTCCTATTAAATAATAATCATGAAAATCCGGATTTTTTTCCGCGCTTGAAGGTATCTTGCCGCTTAAGGCGTCTGGCCACCCTGGCCGCTTGGAAAATAGGTATATTTCAAAACAATTCATACACTCGAAAGCATAAAACGAAATACTTTGATGTTTTAACGCAGGATAAGAATCGGCTTTAAGAATGCCTCAAATAAATTTTAGTTAAAAAAATAAAATAATGGCGGCGCTGCAGAAATTTCCGCGAAGGCCCTCCGCACGACACGCGCGTACGTTGCTGCAGGTGTATCACCGTCAGGTTGCATTTAAAAAAAAAAAGTTTATTCGTGGATAGTTTCGCTACGATGTAGCGCAGCGATATTTTTTTTTCGACCATTAGGGAAATTATGGTGAGTCGAAGAAAAAAAGTATACTTTTCACCGAAATTTCACGAGAAAAAACGTAAAAAAAAACCAATCAAGTATTCGCTGAAATGCTACGTCACCTTTTAGATAATTTATCTATAAGTATTGTGTACAAATTTTACAGAAATCGGACCGATAGTTTACGATATTTACTTGACACAATTTCAAAAAATGTAGTTTCGAGATAATCGCAAAAGAAAGTAAACGTGCGGTTATTCGACTGACGGTGCGATTTCTGTGAGTCCCACCTTCAATCAGCGATTTCTCGTTCATATATGTCCCCTTCGGAACGAGCTCGCGCTCTCGATTTCTATAGATTTTGTTCAAATTTTAACCAGACATTGTTCATATCATTATGCATGTTCGAATGAAATTTCAAAACAGTCGACTATTTAGATTGGGAGATAATGAGTTTTTTTCAATTTCAACTTTCAACACTGCAGGGTCTGTATTGGTATTTAGACACAATAATTTTCCGTAAAAATATTCGTTTCCCTAAAATTGTGTCCCTGTAATAAGAAGACATGAGAAGACCGCAGAATGGTCAATATACCGAGAAAAAAAAAAATAATCGTGTTCCTAAAGTTAATAACTTTCATCATAAAAGAAGTAAAAATTCGAAACTCAAATACTTGTTTGAATTTCAATCTGCCACGTTGAATAGTCGCAATTTTCAATATTTTTTTAACTTTAAATATTCTTTGAATAAACTCTAATAACACTAAGTTTGGATCATCATTATATTATTATATTTATATTATATTATATAGTATTTATATTATTCATGATCTCGAAATCCAACGATTTTCTCTACTCGAACAGCTGCTGTTAAATAATTTGGTAAAAACGCTTAGTCGGTTTTGAAAGGTCCTCAGTTGAAAAGTGCACCTGCCCGTTAGAGTCCATACGAGGCTTCGAAAATAGGGCCTTTGTGCAGCTGAAAAAAATCGCGTTTGTCCGATCAAAGGTCTTCTTTTCCGCACTAGTCTTCTTCTACTTCAACTGAAGTGTTTCGAACGTTACGTCACGAGACCGCTTCTTATTGCCTGAGAACGACGAGTAAAAGTAAAATGTGAAGCTCGGCTTCAAATATATAATCATATATTTCTCATATAATCTCATACAATTCGCTGTACAAATAAATAACGAATAAATAATTTGCGTATAAGTAAATTTCATGGTGACGAACTTCTTCCGTTATTACAAGGAAAAGCTTACAATAAGAAATCATTGTGTATATCTATGTACACGTAAAACGACAATTAACGGGGGAAATCCCTTTAGACGCCCGAAATGAGTAATTTTTTATAAATTTTTTTAAAGGTCTTAAAATAATCGCATCATTTTAAAATTTTGACATTATCTTATTACAACTTTCAAGTATCCAACATTTTTTTAAAACAAAAAGAATATGGCGGCGTTATGAGGTATTCCTTTGGTCGCCTTTTGGAAAATGCTCGTATTGGAGCTCAGTAAGTTATTGATAGATTTGGCTGAAATTTTGTGACGTTTCTCACTATAACATTATTGAAAGGATATACCTATGAGAATAAATAAAGTTAAAAATTAAGTAGGTTTAGTAATCGAATTTTCACATTTTTGACCATTTTCTCGACAATTTTTACCCCAAAAAAGTAATTTATTTACGCGATAATCTTCAAAATATCAGGTATATCCGTCCTATGATGTTATAGTGAGAAACCTCCCCAAATTTCAGCCAGATCGATCAATACCTTTTTGAGCTATAACACGAGCAGTTTTTCAAAAGACACCTAAAGGAATATCTTATAGCGACGCCATTTTGTTTTGTACAAAAACGGAAAAAGATGTCGACGCTTGAAAGTTGTAGTAAGATAATGTCAACATTTTTAAATGATGTGATTTTTTTCATCACCTTTAAAAAAATTCATGAAATATGGCTTTTTGGGCGTCTAAAGGAATTTCCCCTCTTAAGGAGGGTCGATCGTCTCAGCTAAAGGGTACTAATTTTTTCAGCTGGAAATACGCTCTTTGGAGTTCAACTTTGGAATTTCCACTGCATAGTTTCCTCAGCATCGTCTCCAACCCCTACCAGCTTAAATTCGAGCTGGAAAACCAATCTACAGGCATTATATTTTTCTTCATTCATTGTTTTTCAGATTGTTCAAAAGATTTATTGCAAAAAACTGTGTCGAATTTGATAGATTTTTAATTTTTTTTTCTTGAAAATGACGTGGTGGAATTCACAAAAATGTCGAAGTTTAACTTTCACCGGAGGTATCCGCATATAGTAAAAATTAGTATCCTCCAACGTCTATCGGTGAAACGCTCCATTCCTCTCAATACACCTCATACACTTGAGATCGGCTCCCTTTGTTTTATCACATTCCAAGAGACTCTGATATCAAGTTTTTTTTTTCGTGGTCACTCAACAACATTTATCGAAACTAATCTAGGTATTCGAGAGTCGTTCTATCGCAAAAATAAACGAATACTCACACCGCGGCAGTGAGTCAGAGGATACGAGATAACTCTTGAAATTCTTGACGGGCTACATCTACCTAGGTGAGCCAAAAATTGCCATTTCCAAAATTTTTTTTAATCGATAGTATCACCTTTTAGCTATATTCTCTGAAAATTTCATGGAAATATTGCGAAAATTGAATGAGCTACAGCTTCTAACAGTCGGCTGGACGGGCGGTAGCAGCAGCATACTTCAATCTTTAAGGGGTCTTCTCACTTTAGACGCTAGAAAAGGCTATTTTCATAATTTTTTTTCCTAGGTTTATATTATAGATATTGATATAAAAGTTGTTAACCTAATAAATACACTTTCGAAATACTTTAAAAAAAATTTTAATGTATTTATGTAGCCCAAACAAACGTTAAATGCGGTTTTCTCGAAACAACGTTTTTCGACGGCTTGTTGAAAAAATCTTCAAAATTACTGAACCGATCCTTATGAAATTTTAACTACATATTTTTTACAACTATAGCTATTTTTTTAACTTTTGATATTTACTAATTTTTTTTGCGAAAAACTCGGAGTAAACATTTTTTTTGTTTTATCGGAAAATGACTGTAATTTGGTTATTTTTGCATATGAGGCATTCTTCATCAACTGAGCCACTTTTTTTTCAACCTCTCCAATTTTTTTTAAATCTGCTCCTTTGAAATATTAGTCAAAAGGAACGTCTGTGATTTTTTAAAGATTTTTTTAGGCGTCCGTTCAGGATTTTCAATTTTTCATTACGAACACTGTATCCGAAAAAATATTCATCAAACAAAAAAAAAAGATGAGCATGAAAACTTTTTATTTTTTCCGCTTTATCGAAAAAAAACCAAAATCATAACTTTTCTGCACTGAGAAAATTGAAATTTGGCAAAAAAAAAATGAGAATAACATTTTTTTAAACATGATAACACACTTTCGATTTTGGTACAAATTTCACAGGATGTCTGTCATTAGGTAAAGAGTCTGCGAAAAAAAAAAATTTGGAATGGTACCTGCAATGGTTAGGGTGAAAAAAAATAAATAAAAACCCTGCGAAATCTCATAACCGCATATATGTGGTTATGAGATTTCGCAGGGTTTTAATTTTTTTTATATGAGATTTCGCAAGGTTTTTATAACCGCATATATGCGCTTATGAGATTTTGCAGGGTTTTTATGAGATTTCGCAGGGTTTTTCTAACCGCATATATGCGGTTATGAGATTTCGCAGGGTTTTTATTTTTTTTCATCCTAACCATTGCAGGTACCATTCTGAAATTTTTTTCGCAGACTCTTTACCCAATGACAGACATCCTGTAAAATTTGTACCGAAATCGAAAGTGCGTTATTAGGTTTAAAAACATGTTATTCTCATTTTTTTGCCAAGCTTCAATTTTCTCAATGCAGAAAAATTATGATTTCTATTTTTTTCGATAAAGCAGAAAAAATAAAGTTTTTATTCTTATGTTTTTTTTTGTTTGATGAATACTTTTTTGCATACAGAGCTCGTAATGAGAATTTGAAAATCTTGAACGGACGCCCAAAAAAAACTTTAAAAGATCACAGACGTTCCTTTCGACTAATATTTCCAACTGGGAGATTTTGAAAAAAATTGGAGTGGTTGAAAAAAAAGTGGCCCAGTTGACGAAGAATGCCTCATATATCGAAAATCGTATGATATGCACTATAGCCATTAACATACTGAATCTAAAACCGTTTGATTTTCTTGCTTCGGATGATCCATCATCGAGATTTCATCGACAGCGCAGACCTACAAATTTTTTTCGACATTTTTTGTAACTACCATTTTCGTCTATAAATAGTGACTTAAATAAATAAAATGTTTTTTGAATGCATTTCGAAAGTGTATTCATTAAGTGTAACAACTTTTATATCAATATCTATAACATAAACCTATCAAAAAATTCATGGAAATAGCCTTTTTTAGCGTCTAAAGTGAGAAGACCTTTTAAAGGCGTTTTTCTCGAACTGTTTTCAAAGTCGGTGGACATAATATCTCGAGAACCACTTGATGGATTGTTTCCAAATTTACAGACGATACGACAAAAAACATTTAAAGGTCGTTGTCGATTTTACTTTTTTCAAAATCGATCTTTAAAAAAAATAATTACGTAAAAATGACAACTTTTTTCATAGATTTTGCATGCTCGAGTTTCGATTTGTCGCTAAGTTGTTAAAAAAAATGATTTTGAAAATCGAAGATCGTCAATGACTCGTATTTATTGTTAACTTGAATAACCCCTTTGGTTTGAATATTTAAGACAGACCGTTTATGCTGGAGAGCGTCCACCGCCAAATGTCGCGAAAAAATGTCATCTTGTGCCGGTGTCCACGTTTTTGTTGTTCTTCTGTAATTTTTTTTTTGGGTCGTAGATTTCACTGTACGTGGTCTCCCCCCTTATTACATTGCTCACCGTATTCCACTAATCGTGGTATTACGATACGATTAATTTTTCTTGTATTTTTTTTGTGACTTTTCAAAATATGTACCCTTGTGTTGAAAAAAATGCGTTTCTTCTTCACCAACCGGTTGCCAGAAAAAAATTGAAATTACGCCATTTTTTACTCCAGGTAGTAGCCCCTTAATCCTGCAGGTAAAGCATTTGTCCTCTTTTCTTGTTGTTCGGACCTTTTCCTTTTCACGAAAGTATGTCCGAGCATTTTTACGTCCGCATTGGATCTCACGAAATGTTTCGCAAAATATTCCGCGAGTTCGAATTGACAGAGCCTTGACATATCGTTGATTCGAGTAACATTCGCGAGCGATTTTATCGCGCAAATTTCGGAGCAATGATTGAGATTCGCTGCTCGTTGCGTCAGGTGTCGGCTGCTCTGGTGGCCAAACGCGCGAGGGTACGAATTCCCGCCCAGGTTTCCCTCGCTGTAGGAATTATTTGAGTTGCAGGTAACAAAAATCCGTAAGTTCCACGATCGCGGAGCTCCAGTGTGTAAGAGTACTTAATGCCCGCTACGCCTTTCGCCCAATCGTCCGATGCACCTTGACAATCAGAGTCAATGAGGCATTACAATATGCGTAATCATTCGTGTACATTGTCCTGCAAAAGTTTGGCAACAATTTACGCGGTTCGTCGACTACGAGCTGACGCGTATGTCAAAAGGAAAATGTCAAAGAAACGCATGACGTTGTTCTTTCAACTTCCAAATACCGCTTCAAACATTTCTTTGCGCCTTTTTTTTACCGAAATATCTAGCTTTTTGTCCCGAGCGAAAATGCGATAATACTTTTCAACTTTTGCGAGGTAATGTAACGATAAGACTCACGATAATTATCGAGTATACGAATGATTGCCGAGATAATTATTGGCCGTTCACCCCACTCGGAATAGCAATAATAATTCATGCAGAAGTTTATCAAGATTTTTCGAATATTTTATCCCCTTAAGGTGTCTGAATAATCGTGAAATTTCGAAAACGCGATTTCATGAAAGTTTTATTGCCTAGGCTCTTAAGGGGTACCCCCACTTGCGATTTGGAAAAAATCGATTTTTTTAATTGCATTTTTTTGAAGTATAAGTATCTGAGAATATGTCCTGAAAATTTCAAGTCGATCCGAACAAAATTGACTGAGATATGAGCGTTGAAAGAGAAGAATCCGCGTTGAAAGAGAAACTTTAAACGCGTTTTTCTCAAAATGGCATTTCTGAAGTCGGTGACCAAGATTACTCGAACACTAATGAACCGATCTTCTTGAAATTCTGCAGGCTTATTTAATACATAAAAATGTAGTCTTTAATCGTTCGATTTTTTTTCGAAAAAAATGGCCGTTTTATAGCCAAAAAACGGCCGTTTTTTTTTCGTTAAAATCGAACCATTAACTTTGACTGTCCGCCATTTTGTGAAAAATGAATATTTTTTAAAATCCTTCGATTAAAGACTAGTTTATACTTATATTTGACTAAATCCATCCGCATTTTTTCTTCAGATGATCCACTTCGCCGCAATGTTGGTCACCGCAAACCGTGTATATAAAAACATTATTTCATTGACGGCCATTTGCCACTAAACAATGTAATATTTTTCAATAAAAAAATTACTGAAAGTTCTTCAAGATGTGTTCTTTATGATGGTATATTGATCGATTAAAAAAGTTTTGTAGTTTTCTTCAAAAAAATTCATGAAAAAGGCCTTTTTTTTGCGCTACAAGTGGGGGTAACGCCTTAATTTGCTAACTGCATTTTTTGGAGTCAACGATACTCGATAAAAATAAATTCGATGGTATTCCCAATATATTTACCTGAGGTAGGGTACAGCAATTCGGCCGATGGTCCAACTTTGTAACTCGTGCCGTGAACCTTCGTCATCGCTTTTGCAGCTTTTCTCGCGACGCTGGCAAGCTCCGCATAATCGTCCGGTCGACTTCGCGTGTGCCCCCACGGAACGAGCCACATTTGAGAGTACGAGTGTAGCGTCAAATATAATCTTATCATTTTTCAAGAAAAAATAAATAAAAATGCAATTAATCGGCAGCGTATATGAAAAACGATTTTTCGCTCGTTCTCTGGTCCGTGACTATCGGCTACCTGATATTTTCGCGATTTTCCATGATAAATTCGGCCATCGCTTTTGTCTCGGGTTCCGAAAATGCGTGAGGTCCTGCATACGTTTCGTGACAGGGATCGCCGCTCGTACCGCCCTCCCTCTTCTCGCCCCAATGGTAACCGAAATTCCTATTGGGATCGACGCCGTCGCATTGCGCCCACAGCCACTTCGTATAATGTGACACCATGTGAAATAATCCGGCTGGTGTATATCTGATGACAAAGATCAAGTGTGAATGCTATGGGCGCCCAATTCCGTCTTTAGTGAAAAAGTGTAGCCGCCCTTTACGGGGCAATACCAGTGTGACACTTTTGAAAAATTGATTTTTTTTGCCTTTTTCAACATTTCCACTTTCAAGTATATCCTGTAAAAATTTCACGGCCGTATCTTTATAATTTTATCTTGCAAAAATCGATAGTTAAATCTTTAAACGCGTTTTTCTCGAAATGAGATTTTTCAAATTTGCTGACATTGTAACTTAAAGGGCAATTATACGATTGACTTGAAAATTTGAACTGTGCACTCATAAATATATTTTCTCTACAATAACGTAGGATATTTCTGATTGGATGAAAATGGACGATTTGGCGTTGAAAAAAACGACCATTTTATAGGCAAGAAAACGTGAAATCGGGATTGCTTATTTCTATTTCCTAATAGGGATCTAATGGGTCATCACATTGGATGGAAAAATTCGAGGAGCAGGCTTAAAAAAATCGTTTTGCACAACGTCGCCTTCTGATTCGCAAAGCAAATAAAATCAAGCGCCTCGAGTTTGCAAAGAAATACGTGAATAAGCCGATTTCGTTTTGGAAAAAAGTTGTTTGGAGTGACGATAGCAAGTTTGACTTATTTAGGGTAGTTCCTCTGTGAAAATCTCAACCAAAAGTTTACATACCATGTTCATGTTTAAAAGATTGATAATTGGTTTAATTAGTAATGAATAAAATTAAAAACTACGCGATATTGACCCGGTACTAGTAGATAATACGATGGGTATCATTTATTGCCGTAAAATATATTTTGTATTGTGTTTTTGATCGACCATTGCCAGTAAACTTTTTGCCGGGACTGTCCAGGCTTTGCCCCAATTGTTTTTTTTCCAGGCTTTGCCAGGCTTTACACCAAAATTGTGAAGGCTTCTCATGGTTATATCTTGGAAACTAGATGGTGAGTCATTCACATGTTTTTTTTTTCACATTATTCGTGATATCTTACTGTAGCTTATCCTCGTTTTTTATCGATTTCTTAATTTTAGTTTTGACGGTAGAATTAGTGATGCTCTGTTTGCCCATCATAACGCATTTGTGACGTGTAAACCAAGCCAACTTTAAGTGTAAATATCTCAGGTTTGGGGTGGTCAAACTTATTCAAATTGCACAGATGTTTGGATAATGTATTAAATAACGTATATGTCAAATTCCAACCATTTCTTAATTCAACTCTTCTGTGGAGGTACTACCTTACGCACGGAGAACAGCTTCTTGAAAAAAATATTCAACAGACTGTCAAACACGGAGGGCGAAGTGTTTTGTTGTGGGGGTGTTTTGCGTGGTCAGGAGTGGGAAATTTGTTTCCAATCAACGGTATTATGACCACCGATGTTTACATTGATATCATAAACGAAAATCTGGAGGAATCACTGCTAAAGATCTGTCTGCAGGATGAATTCATCTTGCAACAAGACAACGATCCTAAACACACGGCTCGAAAATCATCGGCCTTTTTCCGTTCTTCGCAGATCAAACTTTTGAATCGGCCAGCACAATCGCCAGATTTAAATCCGATATAAAATCTGTGGTCTATTTGGGACCAAAATGCTAATGAGAGCGACGTAACGAACAAAGAAAAGCTTTTTGATGCTTTGCGGGCAACCCGGGACAATATCGACGAACAGCAAATTCACAATCTTGTAGAAAGTATGCCTCGGCGTTTACAGGCTGTTATCGAAGCTAAAGGTGGTCACACAAAATATTAGATGCGCGATGTGATGACATATTTTCTTTTTTTTCTTTGGGTGCGTACTTTTTTTGTCCAGCCTAAAATTGGCATTCTACGCGTTGAAATTGTTTTCGTTCGGCTTTCGAATATTTTTTATGATTCAGTGAAAATGTAACCGTGAACTTATGAAGTATCGTTGAAGCAGCTGTGGAAGTACTCCATTAACCATTTTCGTAAGGATAGTAGCACCGATATTGAATTTTTAAGGGTGCGTACTTGTTTTGTCCGGTACTGTGTATATGTATAATGAGTCATCAGCGCGCGCCCTCTGCGCATGCGCGTGCAAGATCTGGAACGTTCCGGAAGCGATGATGTCATCTCGAACAGTCGTCGGCGTTTTGGAATATCATCAAGGGGGCTAGGGGAAAGATCTGCATAAAAGCAGACTGCTCAGTAGGATAGAGGTCTGTCCGGACGAGGTAAAGCAGTTGTGCTCTCTTCCACCATACATCTGCGATTATAATGATGTTGTAGTTAGGCAGTTTGGAGATAATGCGGCAGCTACAGTCTACTATTTCCTCAAGGATATACTGGATGTTAAAATATCCAGGCAGGTAAAGCAGTTGTGCTGTCTTCCACCATACATCTGCGATGACAATGATGTTGTAGTTAGGCAGTTTGGAGATAATGCGGCAGCTACAGTCTACTATTTCCTCAATGATATACTGGATCTTGAAATATCTAGGCAGGCAAAGCAGTTGTGCTGTCTTCCACCATACATCTGCGATTACAACGATGTTGTAGTTAAGCAGTTTGGAGATAATGCGGCAGCTGCAGTCTACTATATCCTCAATTATATACTGGATCTTGAACCCAAACAAACTTGAAAAAAGTGAAACGCCAACGACAGTGCACCGAAAATCAATAGATTTGTGTACGGTGTAAATAAACATTATTGATAAACATGTTCAAAGTTAACATCATGATGTGAATGAATTGATCACGAAATTGTTTCAACTCAAACGCAAAATAGAGAGGAACGTTTTCAGCGAACGAACCAGTTAACGATGTCATAGATTATGCTCGAAATGTGCATAATATCGTGGAAAAAGTTATAAAGAAAATGATGATTATAAAGAAAATGATATAAGAGAACAATAAATACTGTTTCACCAGATTATATTTATAAGAACAATCAAAAATAATCTGCTGAATCGTTTATTTTTCTCTTATATTATTTCTCAACATTGCGTATTATGTCCATAAGCTCTTTGACATTCTCCGCGATATCGCATATTTCGAGCATAATCCATGACATCGTTAACCGGTTCATCTTCCGAGTACACATTCTTCTCTATTTTGCGTTTCAGTTGAAACAATTTTGTGGTCAATTCATCGACATCATGATGTAAACTTTGAACGTGTTCATCAAAATTGTTAATTGATTCATGCAAACATTTACACCGTACACAAATCTGTTGATTTTTGGTACACTCTCGTTCACGGTTCACTTTTTCCAACTTTCCTTGAAGATCCAGTATGTCATTAAGGAAATCGTAGACTGCAACTGTGGCATCATCTCCGAAATGCTTAACTACGGCATCATCATAATCGCTAATGTATGGTGGAAGACAGCACAACTGCTTCACCCCGTCCGGACTGACCTCTATCCTACTAAGCAGTTTGACTGTATACAGATCTTTCCCCCACCCCTCTTGATGATATTCCAAAACACGATGACGAATGTTCTGGAAGCTTTTAGACATGCGCAGAAGTCTGGGGTAAATTTGTAAGACAAGTTCTTTGTCGCTTACGTGACATAAGCGATTCGCGCAACTATGACGCAATTGTCGCTACATTCTATATATGTCCATGTCTCATTTAAACCCCACTCTCTAGAATATTCGAAATAAAGTCAGCTTTGATGATGTCATCGCTTTTAGAACTTGGAATGGATATCCCGGTCGTCATTTTCTGTATCGTCCATTCTGTAAGCTGTTTCATAATGATGTCATCCATAGCCTCCAAGAGCGATGACATCGTCATTTCCGGGAATCTGCTCCGGTCGGAAAGCGATGACGTCATCGCTTCCAGAACGTTCTAGAACTTCACGCGCATGCGCAGAGGTCGCGCTCTGATAACTCATTATATACATATACATATTATACATATATACATACATACATACACATACACACATATATGTATATTCTCTTCGTTTCTTCTCTATACCTATAAATGAATGTTGGTTTTATGTCTGTCCCGGATAAACTTCCGAACCAATGGTCCGATCTGAATGCGGTTTTCAGATGATTTAGTGTATTTTCCGGTGCAGGTTTGAAGCTACCTATCATCACAGTACGTTATCGGGGGGCTGAGCAGTGAACAAAAATGTGCGACTCGCTGGAAGAAAACTTTGACAGCGAAAACATCCGCGAGCCTGAGCGCGTCACGGCGCGTGCCACTCTCCACGTCGAAGTGTACTGTTTCTGTTTTTATGATCAGATGACGTTGTTTACGTACTTTAAGGGGGGAATCCATTTAAACGCCTAAAAATGAGTCATTTTTCATGAATTTTTTTAAGGGTGATAAAACAATCACATTGTTTTAAAGTTTTGACATTATCTTATTACAACTTTCTAGTGTTAACAATTTTGTTAAGGGGTCACCCCCACTTGCGATTTTGAAAAAATCGATTTTTTTTATTGCATTTTTTTGAAGTATAAGTATCTGAGAATATGTCCTGAAAATTTCAAGTCGATCCGAACAAAATTGACTGAGATATGAGCGTTGAAAGAGAAGAATCCGTTGTGTAAACGACCGGCTAGTCTGCCGTCTGGCGCGCTCGACCCTCCCTCCGACCTTCAATGCATTGTTCGGTGAAAAGGGTCGTATACCTGGCATTCACAACGTTCATATAATAGACTGGAATTTATAAAAACAGGCCCGGAATAGATGACTCTATGTAAGTTTACAAAAAAAAATATTCTCTTCGTGTAAACTGAAATTGAAACTTTAAACGCGTTTTTCTGAAAATGGCATTTCTGAAGTCGGTGACCAAGATTACTCGAACACTAATGAACCGATCGTCTTGAAATTTTGCAGGCTTATTTGATACATAAAAATGTAGTCTTTAATCGTTCGATTTTTTTTTCGAAACAAAATGGCCGTTTTATAGCCAAAAAACGGCCGTTTTTTTCGTTAAAATCGAACCATTAACTTTGACTGTCCGCCATTTTGTGAAAAATGAATATTTTTTAAAATCCTTCGATTAAAGGCTAGTTTATACTTATATTTGACTAAATCCATCCGCATTTTTTTTTCAGATGATCCACTTCGCCGCAATGTTGGTCACCGCAAACCGTGTATATAAAAACATTATTTCATTGACGGCCATTTGCCACTAAACAATGTAATATTTTTCAATAAAAAAATTACCGAAAGTTCTTCAAGATGTGTTCTTTAAGATGGTATATTGATCGATTAAAAAAGTTTTGTAGTTTTCTTAAAAAAAATTCATGAAAAAGGCCTTTTTTTGCGCTACAAGTGGGGGTAACGCCTTAAACAAAACAACATGGCAGCGTTATAAGGTATTCTTTTAGGCGTGGTTTGAAAAACTGCTTATGTTATGCGTCAAAAAGTTATTGATCGATGTAGCTGAACTTTTGGGAGGTTTCTCACCATCACATTAGTGAAAAGATATACCGAACGTTTTAAGGTTACCGCGTAAATAAATTACTTTTTTAGGGTGAAAATTGTCGAGAAAATGGTAAAAAATATGAAAACTTTATTACAAAGCCTACTTAGTTTTTAATTTTATACTTTTTAATATTTTCATAGGCATATCCTGTAGGATCTGGAGACTGCCGAACAAAGTTCTGCATGCGTGAGGGCTCGATCAAAGTCTCGTCTTAATTGCTACATGTTTACGAGATAAAGTTGTGTTTGATAAACATGCTCGGAAACTATCACTTCGATATGTATCTCCAATCAGGAAGATCGTTATCTTCTCCACAATGAATACAATACCTCGCTTCGTTATCGTTATCGGCGTGGCTGCTACGAGTTTTGCGCCACAGTCGATCGCCCGTATGACTGAATTCGTAGCCGTCCGGATTGACGACCGGCAAGATCATCCAGTCGCTCGTCTCGAGCAATTTCGAATACGTGTTGTTCTTCTCCACCAGTTGACTCAGTATATAGGTCGCCACAGCTGTGCCTATCCATTCCCGAGCATGCATACCTGCAATCGCCACAAAAGAGATTCCCATTGCTCTCATTGCCACAGAATTTCTTACACCCGCTAACATTTTCTGATCGTGATTTTGCCCTCCCCCCGTTCCTCATTCCTGCCCACGAAGGAATTGTCAAGCGGAAATGATGGTTGACGAATTTTATGTAAACCAAATTTTCGACGGATCCTCCTTTTTGAGACCCACCCGCGTGAAACGGTAAAAGGGAAGGTGAGCGAATAAGTCGGGCGAGTGCCTTTTTTTCGGTCACACGCCGACTAATGGAAATTCCGGGTCAACGACGTTCATCGTTGCTCCCGTTTTTTTTCTGGTTCGTTGCTCGGTACACATGGCTGCCCCGCGGGTGCGATTCTTTGAAATCGTAACACGCGCTACTTATTTTCTTTCGCCACGCGTTTTGATGTCAATGATGACGTTACCATCATATTGAGCTAGGCAACACTGAGAAAAATGTCTGGTGTTCTCGACCATATTCTAACTATATTTTATATTCCCCTGAAGGGACAATAATATTTTATAGACATGGTTACTAAAGTACCTATACATGGTACCTAAAGTATAGTACTGCTTATTGATATTTTAGCAGTTGCATGAATTACGCACATGTGTCAACCGCAACCACCAATGTTACAAACATACGTTTATTCTTCAATGCTATATAATGTAGTAGGTTTTCATAAAAAGGATATTCCCTGATATTATCAAAAATTTAGGTCCCCAAGGTTCTAATAGTGAAATGAAATATATATACAATGAATAAAAATGTTGTCTGTGTTTTGCGACGATGTTTTTAGTGACTTGTACCATATTATAAGATACGACCTGCTATATGCGTATTTTGTGTGCTATTTAAGGGGTAAGGCCACAGTAGAATTTTAAAAAACTGATTTTTTTCGCTTAAACGGTGCTTTATCATCATAAGAAAAAGTTACTATTCGATTTACAGCAAGAACATTTTTTTTCACCGACTTTAAGCGTATAACGTAAGCCCACCTCTGGCACGGCCATAGAGTACCAAAACCCATTGACGATTGGGCCTGGGACGGGCCTTCCCAGTTAGCCTTTCTAGAATATTGGGCCGTGAGTATTTACCAATGAGGTGCCTTTGTAGAAATGATAAGGACGGCCCGATATCGGCCAACAGAGCCAACAATTATTGGGCCAATGATTTAATTCATTGTAGCGGCAATGTTGGTGATTGCACTTGGCCTTATGTGGGCCCTCTTAAAGGGCCTATGTAGAAATTGACCACTGGCTCTATGATGGGCCTTCACAGTTGGTCTATCTAGAAGTCAGTCTATCTAGAATATTGGGCCGTGAGTTTGTTTGGGTTTGTTTGAGTGCGTGATAAATATTGAACCTATATCGGGCCAAGATTGGCTCGAAATTGGTCCTTATGGATACATATTTCATGGAATGACTTTGAAATAAATTGTGATTTGCGTATATGACAGGTTTCAAAATTGGCATATTTTACTTACTTGTGTTGATTATTTACAAATGCCAATAACAGGCCAAGACTTGATTGCAAAAACTGAACTACAAAATATAGACGATTAATATATGACGTGCCAGTTATCCGCCTATTCTGGCACAATATACAGATAATGAATAACCCAAGACTTAAATAAAATAAAAGCAGGTATGGTCTGACCCACTTAGCCAATAAAGGGCTTAGATTAATTAAATGTAATTTCCAGTATTTTAGCATTGCCAGTTTTAAAATTGGCAAATTTCGATGAACTATCACGGCTGTTTATTGGTTTTAACAGATGGGCCCGGATAGGTTTTAGTAATGGGCTGATATTGTGCCAGCTCTCAATTTATAACGGAACAATAATGGGCCAATGTAATTGGCAGTACTTCAGCATCACCAGTTTAAAAATTGGCAAATATCGTTTATCTATCATGACTGTTTAATGAATTTAAAAGATGGGCCATGATAGGTTTTAACTACCGGCCGATATTGTGTCGGTTTTCAATTTAGAACGAGACAATAATGAGCCAATGTAATAGCCAGTATTTTAGGATTGCCAGCTTTAGGATTGGCAAATTTAGTTTAACTATCACTGCTGTTTATTGGTTTTGAAAGATGGGCCAGTATCTTTAGTAATGGACCGAAATTGTGCCGGTTCTCAAATTATAACGGGACAATAATGGGCCAATGTAATTACTTGTATTTTAGCATTACCAGTTTTTAAATTGGAAAATATAGTTCAACCATTGCGGCTATTTATTGGTTTCAAACGATGGGCCGATATTGTGCCGGTTTTCAATTTATATCGGAACAATATTGGGCCAATGTAATTATCAGTATTTTAGTATCCCCAGTTTTTAAATTGGCAAATTTAGTTTAACTATCACGGCTGTTTATTAGTTTTGAAGATGGGCCAGGACATGCTTTAGGGATGGGCCGATATTGTGCCAGTTTTCAGTTTAGAGCGGAACAGTAATGGGCCAATATTATTTCTCTTTTGTTGGCTTATACGATGGCCCCAATATTGGCCTGATCGTAACATTGGCCAACTCATGGCAACCTCTACATGGGAAGCTTTAAACGCGTTTTTCTTGAAACAGCTTTTTTCCAATTGGCGTGATAAATAACTTTAACAATTTTCACTCGATTTACTTCAAATTCAAAAGATATGTTCCTAATTGCATTTGGCAGAGAAGTGCGTACGGAATTTCTGATTAATCGAAAACTTTTCATTTTATAAGCAGTTTATGAGCTGTTATAACGAAACTCTCCACTGAAAATTAATTTCTCAAGTTCAAATACCTACAACTTTTGAATAAAACAATATTTTTTTTATTCCGTACGTACTTCTCTAGGTATTCTAATGTAGAATGACGAGAATTTTTGTTTTTTGTTCTAGGTCAAAAATGTTGGATGCTAAATATCACGCCGCGGAGCGCCTAAAAAAAGATAACAAATGAAAATATTAGTAGTCGGTCATTTTGTACATCGAAAAAAAATATATATTTTCCAACAGCTTGATATTCATACTAAATAGATGTGTAATTAATTTTATGAGTGAAACACTTTTTCATACGAAAAAAAATGTTAAATTCGCTAATGATTTTATACCCGTTACTGTGGCCTAACCCCTTGATCGATGCCTTGTTGGTACAAGGTATCGATGCCCGTCTATTGCATAGGATTTATAATATATCAACGAGATAGAACTCTCAGTTGCGTACTATATTTTATTTTGGATTTATGAAATATGCTTCTGCCTATTCTACGCACGCTACCACCAAGCTACCGAATTCTTAGGGAATATTCAGCACAGGTATGGCATAAGAGACAACAGTAATTCTGGCAGTACTTCCGAATAGCTGTTACCTGCGATTTAGGTGAAATTTTCCACAGATCTTTGTTTTTCAATATAAGTCACTGTTTAAATGGATTTATGGTGCTTTGCAAAAGTGTTGTACCATATAAGTGATTTCAACCATATTATATGACACCACCTGCTAAATGCATAGTAATGTGTGTCCTACAAGAACAAAAGGTGAATTACAAGAAAAAATGTTGAACTGATATCCCATTTTTGCAATGCAACAAACATTCTATGTAACAGTTTACGAGACATGCGTAGTTCTTGATACTATTAAGCTGCGGTTGCTCTAACTGCAAATGATTTACGTCTTCGCTATAAGCAAACTTTACTATAATTTTTTCGAATAGTCACTTTCCATGCGGTCGTCAAACAAATTATACTCGAAAAACGTTAATGTTAACGATATGAATTGTACAAAAGTGAAAAGAATAGTAAACAGTTAACATTTTCGAAAAATTGATTTTTTTTTAAATTTTATTTTCGTAATGTACATATATTTAAGTACACACACAGAAAATGTCTTGTCAATCCAGCGATTATTCTCGAAGTTACACGCATATTTTTAATGACGTAGTAGACCATTCGAAAGTGCTTTTGAAACTTTGAACGCGTTTTTCTCAAAACTTTATCTTTAAAGTGGGTGAGCAAGATTTCTCGGAAACAGCTGAACCGATCAGTCTCAAATTTCAACACAATCTTTTCAAGTATATTTTTTAGTGATTAATCGAAGTTTTTTTCTCGCCGATAAATATTTTCCATTTTATAAACAATTTGTGGCCTAATTTTTGTGTCAAAAATCGATTATTTTTTAGAAGCCGCCATTTTGTCAAAAAATATTATTTTGCTTATTCCTTCGATCAATCACAAGATAATCCATCATATTAACGAAATACTTTTGGTTTTTCCATTTTAGATCATCCAGTCCAGAGATATCGCGCTTACCGCAAGACGCCTTTTTAGAGGTGCTCCCGGAGATCAACTACAGCAGCTTTCAAAATAATTCTTTTTACAAATAAAAAATGTTAAAATACAGTTAAAAGTGACCATAATATGTGTAACAAATTTTACGTTAATAGATTTAAAGGTCTTATGAAGAAAAATTCTCGAAAGATCGATCTTTTTGGGCCGCCTGACTGTATATAACCCCCTTAACGTACAGTATACAACATTCGTATTTGTTCGCCGATTTTGCTACAGCACTGAATTAACGATGCCTATATTGTCAAGCCTTTTACCATAGTGAATAATAATTTCAGGGATGATAGATAGTCAAACCCGCCACCCAAATCGCATGTTTAGGTATACTTTCCCCCGTGGAAATTTATGTATGTAAAATATATGCAGACAATATATGCTACATATATATATACATATATATATATATATATATATATATATATATATATATATATATATATATATATATATATATATATATATATATATATATATATATATATATATATATCGGTCGCATATATAGTGACGAAAAATAGAATAATACGTATATATTCAGTATATATGACGCATATATGACCCATATATTTTCGATATATTTTTCTGACCAAAACATATATGCTACGTATAAACACTATATATGATGCATATATGAGGCATATACCACGCATATATTTTCGATATATTTTCAATCTATTTTTTTTTTTCAGAAAAATATATCAAAAATGTATGCGTCATATATGACTCATAAATGTGTCATTTATGCGTCATATATGACGCGTACATTTTTGATACGTATTCCTGACAAAAAATATATGCTGTGTATAAACACTATTGCAGTTAAACTTAATAAAACTTAAAACTTAAACTTAAAAAACTTAACTTACAGTTGAAGTACGCTATTACATATAAACACTATCTACAGATATGCTACGCATATCTGTATAAAAACGTTACGAAAATCAGAATTTGGCACATATATGCGACATATATTTTCAATATATGGCATACATTTCACATATATTACAATTATTAATAAAATAAATTTGCAGTTTATTTTTGGGTATATAAATTTCCATGGGGGTTTTCGTTTATAGTCGTGCTAACCATATTGCGGTGTCAAATAAACTATTACGAATTTTACTATTGTCTCTTTTACCATGGGCCTTTGTTGTAAATACCATGGACTTTTCTCCCGGTGAACCTTAATGAGAGTGGGACGGAAGTTCCAACCTAATTATTTCCGCACGGGGACTCTATCAAGTTGGCTGAGTCTTTGGCCAAATTTCATTTCAACAAATATATACATGCATACCCGCATCGATCCAGAGCGTTGGCTTCGTCGTTCCATCCACCGTCGGCCCGGTCGAGACTTTAACGACCTTGAGTGGTTGCCCTTCGTAACTATGGCCGATAGTTATTAACTCGACCAATTGGGGGTAACGAAAAGCCAAGTACTCGAGGTACTTTAATATCTCTGAAAACATCGAGATGGTGAACATTCATTGACAAAATGTTACGATAAAGATGGTAATGAAAATTCCGTGTGGTTCTGTTTGTGAAATAATGTTACCGCCGAAACGATGATAACGTTTCCAAGTCAACGGGTGTCCCTGATTTTCGAGAAGATCGTCACGCTGCTCTTTGGACATCTTTGGATTTTGAAACGCTATGGTTTTCTTCATCCCGCGCCATTGGAAAGATAAATCAGTTTTTAGTTCAAATCATTTGTTTACATCGGCTGGGCACATCGAACAATTTGATCGGACTCGATTACATACCTGGAGGTCCGGTATCAAAACTGTAAATTCGACATCCTTTTCTCGCAAGAATTCCTTCACGTCGGGTATTATGTCTGGTGAGATTAGAATATCTGTCGACCTGCATCCCAAAAATAACGATTTTCACGATCTCGTTGGGAAAGCTAATCGTAACGATATACAGGATGGCCCGAAAAGGGACGTCCAAAAGAACAATCTAGATGCCTCGTATCGACTTCTATCCGAATCACCTCCACGTATGTTCTACGATCTTTTTTAGTTTTCGAGGGAAAAGCATTTTTTCAATTTTTTTTCCCGAGTTTTCCTGTTGCATAGGTTTGTTCCCCGCTTTGGTGTATGCATTTTACTACCAAACGTTTTTAAAAGCTAGTAAGAGTCAAGTGGACTAGTATAAGTATTTTTTTTTCATCATCTGCACTTTAGTGACTGACTTTTCTCAAGGGGCTATAGCAGTATGACACTTTTAAAAAATCTCGAATGTCTCGAATGTTCGATCGATAGTTAAGGAGATTGGAGCGCTTCAGTTGAGTCAAATGACGGTTTATTAATTTTTTTCTCCATGACCCTCAAAGAAATTTATACGAGGTACAGATTCATTCTATATATGCTATTTTTTTGAAATATATCATTGAAAGGCAAAATTATGCCTTTTAATATTTTTATTACGTAAAGTAGAAAAACTTTTGTGTTACTACCAACGTGAAAAAGTATAACATTATCGAGGATTATTATGAAAGAACTACGACAATGAATGTTTTATACAATTCACAATGAAATGTTGAGTAATTTATAATTATGCCTATTCATATTTACGTCACGAGCTTATTGGCCCATGGTTTACGATGGGCAAGATGAGGAATTTTTTTTCTAAACGTTTATAAACGTACAGTGTGCGTTAATCCGTTTTTAGAAATGGTTTATCTTGGTGCTAAGTAACAAAAAAAATTACATAACCTAGATGTTAGCGGCTCAACATGAGCAGCTAGAAGAAGAGGGGGGATGCCTCTATGGACCAGGCATTGCCGATTAGCGGTAATTATAAACACATTTGTGTAAACACATTACAAAACTTTAAACGCGTTTTTCTCGAAAACACCCTTTTAAAAATGGCTGACATTCTCCTGACCGCTGTAATTAACATATCGACCTGAAATTTGGACAGCATAGTCAGAAAATATGTCTTCACGGAATGACGGATCGTTTTTTCAATAGATACAATTTTGCATTTATTATTTATCTTTTTATGCGAAAAAAACGCGAAAATTCGATTTTTTTTAAATTGCTGCCATTTTCCGAAATTTGTACTAAACGAAAAACCCATCCGTCATTCCATGACCGAAGGGTCACAGATTGATAATGCTTTGAATTTGTGTTTCAGATCAACAAAGAGGGGGCAGTGATGTCAGCCGTTTACCTCCCGCGATTTAAGGACCTGTTTTCGCGGAGCTGCAACGGCCGCCATTTTGGTTTTTTTTTTCAAAAAAATATTTTTTTAACGTTCTGTATATCATGAACAAAAGCAAAAAAAAACCGCACTCAAAAAGCTTTACTCGTTTCCTTTAAAAAAATTAAATGTAAACACCTGAAATATGGCACTCCAAGGACAAAGTCTCCGTTTAATGACATACATTAAACTATTTTTAATCTCTGGTGTTTGGTGGTGGAAAAAGTTCAAAAAATTCGTAAAGACTCAGTATAGCCTAAACAATAACATGTATTTTTTTATTTAATTTAATCTTGGATTGTGGCTAACGCTCCAACCTCCTTACATCTTTAAACCCCCTTTTTCGAAATGAGGTTTTTCAAATTTGCTGACATTGTAACTCAAAGAGCAATTATCCGATTCACTTGAAATTTGAACTGAACACTGTTGAATATATTTACTCTACAATGACGTAGGATATTTTTGATTGGATAAAAATTGACGATTTGGCATTGAAAAAACGACCATTTTATAGGCAAGAAAACAGACTTTTTTTTTCATAACTACGTCATTTTGTTGGATTTTGATATTTTTCGAAAATCCTACGCATAAGTCGCTTGGATCTAAATATTTTTATATGAAAAAAATATGTAATATAGGTCAAATATAGCGAAATATATTCTTAATTTTCCGAAGCATCTGATAGAGTACTTTTCTTCCAAAAAATGCCCGAAAATCACCCAAATTTTCAGCGTTCAAACTGGTATAGCCCCTTGATATGTGGATCGAAGAGATTGAGTAAATGCAACGTGACAAAATCTCTCGCTGACTCACCTGTTGCTCGCCAGTGGAGTCCAAAATCGAACTTCCTCAGCTTCGGAGTCCCTCAGCTCCATGAGATCCTTGAGTTGTGCCTTCGTGGCAGGATTTATCCTGATCAATTGATGACCCTTGTAGCTCACACGATTGGTGCGGGGTCGCCTGCTCTTTGGGTCATTGCCAACCACGTTGTTGACTAGCGAACTGAGGCCACCGGTAACGACGTCGAGCATCGACTCGAGGAAACTGGCAAATGAAAACTCGCGATTTCTCGGTGCCCGCGGCGAAAATCTTGCCGATCCGTACTGCCTTGATGGAACTCTTCTGGGTCCATTATTCGAACCGGCTCCCAAACTTGTGGAGAACCTTGGCGGTCCTTCCGGTGATCTGTCGTAGGGCTCTGGCCTACGGAGATTTCTTTTAAATTGCGGGCGCGTCGAACAAAATAACGAATATATACGGTTGAGGGTGTCATTGATGTTAATTCGCTTTTACCGACGCTCTTTTTGGTAAATCAATCAATATTACAATAATATTAATATTACGTTATTGTAATATTTAATCGAAAATAAATTACGTTTCGAACTTGGTTAATATTTTGTATAGTACCGAAAAATATTGTTATATTAATTCTTATTTTTGAGTATTCTAATTTTTACTTTTCGGTATTTCAATTCGATGAATCTCTTATTTAGATTCGATGCATTTTTATTGGAATAACAAATGTTTTTTCTTTTTTCCGGGATTAATTATTTTACAGTAATGGTCATAATTTTACTTGCAAATGCTGGCTGAATGGTAAAGTTATTGCTTGTATCCATCTTTTTTTTATTATAATGCAGCATTCTAATCTAGAAGTTGGTATTTTCTTTGCCTGGAGAAAAAAGTATGGAAATCGACTTTTTTGCATTTTCTCGAAGTATAGACTCTTACGAATATTTACTTAAAGGGAAATTTCGAAATTTCCAATATTTACATGGTTATAGCTATTTTAAACGAGACGAGAATTCAGAGAAAAAAACGAGCTTCAGAAAATCATTTTGAAGTCGAGGAAGACACATTTTACAAGGCAGGCATGGCCGATTAATATAACGTAAGTATAACATGCGATTATAATACTAAGATAGCTGCGGTTGACTAAAATTTTAGTCGAAACGTTGAGAGTGGAGACACCTTTAGGCGAGGAAAAAATTTGCTGATTTTCATGATTTTTTTTAAAGAAATATTTCTTCACCATTTTTGAGTCTTAGGGCATGTTTCATTACTACTTTTGGCTGTTACGAGTTATTTTTTTTTATTAATTTTAAAAAATGGCGGAGTTATGGCACGGTCTTCTAAACTGCATTTTGAAAACTGCAATGACGTATAACTAAAAAACTAATGGACTGATTCTGACGAAATTTGGTACAAATAATTCTAACCTTATTGCCTAAAACATGACCCTAAATGTTTCTGAACATTTTTTTAAAATATTTTTTTATCGTAATATGTAGCCATTTTTTTCGGACAATACAATATTTTTGTTTCAAAGCGTACGATTTTATTGATTTTCAACATTTCTCACTTTTTCTTGGTTCATATGCTGCGTGTGAGTGTTAATGACAGAAAAATCTTCGTTGGCTTTTTTTCTGGTTAATCACGCCAACGCAACGTGTCACGCCGTCTGATCCACCGCAACCCGTTTAGAAGACCTTGCCATACCTTCACCACTTTTAAAAATCGATAAAAAATACCATGTAACAGCCAGAAGTATTAATAAAACATACCCTAGGTGTCAAAAATCATAAAAAGATCTTTCCTTTAAAAATAAATCATGAAAATCAGCCATTTTTTCCTCGCTTAAAGGTTTACCTCCATAAATGCGTTTTTCTCGAAACATTTTTTTTCAATCTGGTTGCCTTTAAATCTCGAGTTCTATTCAACTGATTGATTTCAAATTTGGTATGGACCTTCAGTATATATCCCTACCTCGGGCATTCCAAAATTATTACTGCTATTTAAAAAATTAACTTTAAAAAAAATAGGGCGTAACATTAACTTTTTTTCAGTCGCCATTCTTCGATTTTTTTTCTCTTTGGTACCTGCTATAATGACATTCTTATTAATCAAGAAAATTGATTTTATTTCTGTTTCAGATGAATGGGAGCTTTGTAATCATGTCAATCGCCTTCTTTTTTCACGGCCATATTTCGAAGCCCATCACCGATCAAATTATTATTTTTTTGCACAATATTTTTTTTGTAAGTTCTTGAAACATCAATAAAGCGACTAAAATTATGTATAGTAAAAATATTTTTATTAACCATGCCCGACAAAACGGCCAAAATGTAGGCCTTTTGACAAGAATACTGCTTCAATACCAGAACGACAGTAAATCAATCAATAAAACAGTCACATTGAAGTGCATGATTCATTAGGAATCGCAAATTCAGATCGGATCAAACTTTCGTGATATGATTCACGCTGTGTAACGCCCTGATAAAAATCCCGATAAAAAGAATCTATGCAACACTCTGAAATGATGGAGTACCCAACAGACACGCAGTTTGTGTCTAAAGCGTTTGTTACATATAAAAAGGATAAGTAAGCCATCGATGAAAAAAAAAACAACAGCTGAAGGAACGTATATATATTTCCTAGATGTATTTTTAAAATAAGTAAATATGGATGGCTGCGGGTCGTACTAGTTTTTTTTTCAAGAACTTCCTCAACACACCCGTTATTATTCGAAGATCTCAAGTTTTCCCGATAATTCGATCGATCGATCACTTCGAGCCGATCGGATCGAATTTCCTCGTTCAATGGACCGCCCATTACGATAGTTCGCAAGGCAAAAAAAATAAGGAAACACCGTGCGATTGAGTAATAATTTTTTGGCGCGGCCAACTTTGCCATTTTGTCGAACGAGCTAATAAACGAAATGCGGAAAATGATTCTCGTCCTCGAGGAGCACCGAGTACAGAAGAGCGCGATACAAACGTGATGAAAGTTCGAAGATGACTGACCGACCTTTCCCGAGGATATTCCAAGCTCGGCACCACGCATTTCTTCTTGCGGTGGAACGACCGAGATGAACATTTTTTTTTTAAACCTCGTTTTCACTGTCACGGACCGTAAGATCGTCGTGAAAACTCGGTCCTGCCTTTCGCCTGGTACACATCAATGGACCATTTTCAACGATTTTTTTTTTTTTCGTTGGAACTTGACTTCACTAGCGATGGTATATTCCGTTAATTCGACGGCTCTCCGCTTCGCTTCGCGTCGAACCCATTTTCTTCCAAACGACCCTGGTCGTTTTCGCGTTTACTTTCTTTATTATTATTTTATTTTGTACATTTGAGTTCCGAAAATGACAAAGAAGTCTTTCTTTAAGGCGGAAGCCTGACTCGGAAGGTCCAAAAAAGCGTTTGTCTTCGGGAATTTTTTTAGAAGGGAAAAAAACAAGTGAGCCCTGTAAACATCGAGGTATCTTTTCATGTATATTTGAAATGTATAAAAAAATTTCAACATGGAACAATAAGCAGATTTATCAGCCTATTCCATTTGCGCCTTGTCACGGCAGTCTCCAATCGGCGGGAAAGATGCAGCTCGTAATTCTTGACTGAAACAAAAAAACCAATCAAATTTTCGATTGTCGTATATTTTTCTTTTGGGTCAATTAAGAAAAAGTTGAAAAAATCTTGAATTTATAACTTTTCTCAGGTTTGAAAAAAAATGTGTTAAAAAAAAACACTTTAACGTGCTGTAAAAATTATTTCAAAATAGTTTTTCAACCAGTTTTTTAATTTACTTAGGAGAGATTTTCATACTGAAGAAAATAAACTTTGGTTGATTCAATAGGTCGTTTAGTTTTTTGGCTTTCACGCCCGCCAATTTGGAAAAATCGTGAAAAAGAAAACTGGACAAAACGCGCTTGGAAGTTTTCAATAGGGGGAAATATCAATATCAAAAATCAATCGCTTCTCTGCTTTTGGCCTTGTATCTTCGAAAATATTTACAATTGGCCACTGTAACTTTGTAAATATATTCTTGGATAATCTATCTATCGATTTAAGCAATAAAAAAAACGATTTTTCGGACCTTCTAATTCAGGCTCCGGCCTCAAGGCGGGATATACATTTAGACGGGAAAGAATTAAGCAATTTTGAGGGATTTTTTAAACTAAGAAATAATGATTCTACATTAATCAAACTGTAGGTATACATTGACGGGAGATATACACCTAGGAGCCGGAAAAAAGGTCATTTTTGTGAATTTTTTCAAGGAAAACTATTTGAAATTTCAGGTTGGGGTTTTAATTATCTAAAAGTATATACGTTCAAAAATATGTTTAATTTTCTTTATTTAAAAATATCAAAAATATACAAGATTATTGTATGATCCTTGGAGCGTCGTAAAAAAATCTGCGTATACGGTAGCCACTGGCGTTTCTTCAAAAATCATCTGAAAAAAACCAAGAGATTATTAAATGAGATACTATAATCTAGTACTTGTCAGAGCCGATTTTGAAAATATCGACTTATGACAAAATGGCGGATGTTTGAACATGAATAGTGATTTTTGGGCCAAAAATTAGTTATTATTTTGCCTATAAAACAAAAACTAAGCAACGGAAAAAAAAATCATATGACAAGTGCTAGATAATGATGTATAGAATAACCACAAAAAACCTCAAGGCAATCGGTTCATTGATTTTCGAGAAATTTTGGGTACCGATTTGAAAAACGTGGTTTTGAGAAAAACGCGTTTGAAAATTTGGAAATGAATAAATCATGAAATTTGTTAACTTACATGGAATCATCGATGCCAGGCCCATAGTGTAGGTCTTCTACGGTCAACGAAATGTTCATAGCTTCTAAATCCTTGACCTCGACCATCTAGGTGTATATCTCTCCTTAATAGAATATTCAAGTATATAAAACAATTTTTCTAAGGAGTTACGTGGGTTTCGAAGCAAACAAAAAACATATTTTCTCTATTTAAATATAATACTATAAAAAATATGATATATAAATTCTTTTATTTAAAATGTTAAGCACACAAAAGAGCAACATATCAGCAATATTTTTTTTTAAATTGATCGAAAAATTTGGGAAGTTCAGCCGGTGGGACCTAGTTTCCGGAGACCCCTCAAAAAAGTGTCCTCCTGGTGGTCAGGATAACTCACGATAGCTGTATCTGAAATTAAAACACCAGTTTTTTTCTGTTAGCAGAAAAGTATAGGTCGTGATTGAATGAAGAACTAAAAAAAAATGGAAATTTGAATTTTTCGCAAAGTTTCAAAATGCAAAATAGTTCAACATTTTTGGTACAATTTACACTACGTACAGCCTTGTAAAAAGAGTTGTATTTGAAAAAAACCTTCGTTCAATCACTAGACAATGCTATTTTGAAGAAGTGTGCAAAATTTTAATAAGATCGGTGTATTAGTGCTGGAGAAATCGTGTCCACCGACTTCAAAAATAGTGTTTTGAGAAAAATGCGATATACCTACGTTGCTCCTGGTCGGTCTTTCCCAACGGGGGGAATTTCCAAAGGCTCTCTCTCCTAGACTTTTACTCCGATTGACTTAAAACTTTGGGAGAATATTCTAGACATATTGTACTATAGGATAATAAAATAAAAAAAAATGGATTATTTTTTAATTTTCAAACCGACGTAAGCCCTTAAATTTATTTATTCACAGCAAGGTTGCTGCGGTAGTTGCGAATCTATTTGACGTTTCTATCTATTTATAGTTTCTATTTGACACCAATAAAATGAATAAAATGCAAATTAAAGAAAATGACACGCATTTACAAGAAAAATCAACATTTTACGCAAAATTTCGGAAAAATTTGGATTCAAAAAGTAGTTTTTTTCGAACTTTTCGAAAACAATTTCCGTCAAGTAGAAGGTAGCAATATTATCGATATTTCTCCCAAGTTTCAACGCAATCGATTTTATAGTTTTTGAGTAATGCTGCACGCTAATTTCAAAAATGCAGTTTTGACAAAAACGTTTTTGAAGTTTACGTCCGCTCTGAACCCGAGCGGAGAAGCGCAGCATTGACAAACTGTGGCTTTTGAAAGTTTTCAGAATTTTGCTTTGGAACTCTGGGGAAATATTCTACCCATGTAGTTCTATCGTTTAAAGAAAAAAAAAGAAATTGCTTTTTTATGTATATCTCACTTTTTTTTAATTATGAAAATCAGCAAATATTTCCTCGCCCAACGTAACCCCCCCCCCCCCCCCTATCATCGTTCGAATGGCCTAATTTCTTTCATCAGCTTTATGCTGTCCAGGTAACTCTACCTTTTTTCGGCTCCTCATTCAAATCTACAATTTAAATTCGCAAAATAAATCAAAATTTCCGATATAAAAAAAAATGAAGAAAGAAACCAGAACAAGAACTAATTTTCGTCGTGTTTCAGCGATGCAAGTGTTACCATCGTCCATCCGAAAATCCGCAAACGACGAAAAGAGAAAATCGCGCCCTTGCAAGCAACTTTTCGATATTCTTCGCAGCATTGAAGACTGGATTGATAATTTGTTATTTCGAGAAGACGAGAACATCCGGTCTCGCGTCGAACCAATTCTCTTCTAAACGACCCTCGTCTTCATCGCGTACACTTTCTTTTTTATCTCCTTTTTTTCGCTCACTAAGTACTTTTTCTTGTAAATGGTGATAAGGGTAAAAAAAACTGCGGCAAGTAGGTACATCCGTTTGATACTGGTTTAATCAGCTCGTAGGAAATATTATCTTTCAGTTGCAAAATTATTCAGATCTCGTACTTCAAATGGGGAGCTTAAGGGGTTATGCCTAGTTGTAGAAGTCGAAAAATCATTTTTTTTCAAAACCACGATATTTTGACAGTATATCATCTCTTAACTGTTGCCTAAAAATGTGAAGGTGATCGAATGAAAATTGACAGATTGAGGCGGTCCTCTAGTCTCTCGGGTCGAAAAAATCGATTTTTTTTTATAAATCACATCTACAACATGTGTAGAAAATGTGTGCCAAAGGATTTTTCGATATTCGAAGTGGTTCACAAGTTACGGCCCTGGAACGGAGCAGGTATACTTTCAAACGCGTTTTTCTCGAAACACCATTTTTCGAAACGGTGACCACGATATTTCAGAAACTACTGCACCGATCTTGTTCAAATTTATACAGCATCTTTAATATGTTATAAGCCAGCGATTGAACTAGGCTTATCATGATTGCTTCGATAGTTTTTGTTGTACGAGCGAAAAACTTAAGAAAAAATGAGTAAAAAATAGAATGTAATTTTCAAAAGTGTATAAAAAAGTCAATTTTTGTAATTTAGAATTCACTCTAGTTCAATCGCTAGTCTTAAATATGAAGATTAAAATGCCGTTTGGTTTTTTGATTTCAGACAAGCAGAACAGCCGCAATCTTGGTCACCGTCAAGCACCTCTTTTACTTGATGTCTTCCTGTCGGCCAGTATAACTTTCATTCTATTATATATTTTGACTTCAAAAAATTTGAAAAGCTTATTTAAATGTTAATAAAGATTATGCAAAAACAATGAGATTGATTATTTCGATGCTTTGCCCGTAAAAAATTATTGAAAAGGCCGTAATAAAACAGCCGAGAAACTAGAGGACCGCCTTAATAGGCTGTTATGTTGACGGCCGTCGAAACACTCGGAGCCTCTTTCAAAAATTTAAAAGCTTTTTTTATCGGAAGTACGTTTTTGAGGTCGGTGAGCAATACTTCTCAAAAACTACTGCATCGATGTTTCTGAAATTTTTAGGGTTTTTTTCTAGATGTAAAAATATAGTCTTTGATCGAAGGATTTTTTTCCGTTGCACACTAACGGCCAAACGTTTTCGGACACTTCATCTACGTTTACGTTTCGAAGTAATCTTTTTTAAATTTTCAAAATAACTTTGTAAGGATTTTTCCCTAAATATCGTAAATATGGAGATAGGAATACAGATTGGGTTAAGGTTGCAGGAAAGTTAAAGTGGTTCCGGAATTTCGTAAGAATGCGATGCAAACGATAATTTATTTCCACTGTTCTGGTACTAAGTACAGCAATAGATAAATCATTTACTCATTTACCCAGTCAGAGAAATGTCACGATAGACACGGAACCTCCATGCAGAATTTTTTAGATGGTTTACCTGCACTCAACTTTTCCCTACGCTCCATTTGAACGATGCTGAAGTTTCTATAGTTGGAAAACAATTAAACTTAAGAGAGGGGGGGGGGGGGAGATACCTTTAGGTGACGAAACAATTCGTGATTTTTATGATTTATTTTTTATGGAAAGATTTCTTTACCATTTTTGAGACTTAGGGTATGTTTTATCACTACTTTGACTACTGGCTGTGATACGATATTAAAAAAAAATTAATCTTAACAAATGGCATTGGTATGGCATGGTATTCTAAACTGCATTTTCCAAACTGGCGTGACTTATAGCTTAACATCTAAGTGTGCACCATAAGGACTCGTTTTTTCGAAGACATTTTCAACCATTGAAAAAAAAATTCCGAAAAAAAGTAAAAATAAACGTTAAAATAATTATTTTCCGTTCATCACGAGTGCTTTGATTTAACATAACAAAAATTTGACTGATTAGCGTATTTTAACCATCGAAGAAAAAAATCGCGAGAATCAACTATTTTTGACCCGTTACACTGTAACGGGTCAAAATCAGATCTGATCAGATTTCGGAAGAAAAAATCAAGAAAGAAACCAGAACAATAACTAATTTTCGTTGCGTTTCAGCGATGCAAATGTTACCATTGTCCATCCGAAAATCCATGAACGACGAAAAAAAAGATCGCGCGCCTAATCAAACGACTTTTCCATATTCATCGCAGCATTGAAGAATGGATCGATCATTCGTTACTTCGAGAAAACGAGAACATCCGGTCACCGTCATGAGAAGAAGAGTACGAGGCCGGAAGCCCCGAAGAAGTAATTCGTTGCCGGCAACAACGAGAAAGAAAAAAGTCACTTGTAGATCGACGCGCGCGCGTTTACGGAACATAACGGTGTTAAGTTGGAAGGAAGCCAAGGTCGCGGGCACGCGCGACTCATCCGAGTTCACCATTGCGAGAGCCCGAAGAGATTGTACCGCCTTCACGTGCATACAGTGAGTAAAAAAAAACATTTGTCCACGTCGTCTTTTTGAAAATTAACCTTCGAAAAAAATAAAATGCTTCATTAAGGCCTCAGGCCACAGTAACGGGTATAAAATCATGTGCGAATTTAACCATTTTTTCGTATGAAAAAGTGATTCACTCATAAAATTAATTACACATCTATTTAGTATGAATATCAAGCTGTTAGAAAATATGTATATTTTTTTCGATGTACAAAATGGCCGACTACTAATATTTTCTTTTGTCATCTTTTTTTTAGGCGCTCCCCCAGGTAGGGAATCAAAAGGCTGACGATGGAAACAAACTTGTGTGAGTCTTGTTTCACCGAGCCTGAGTGAAACAGACCTGGGCCAGGTTTGATTGCATCGTTTCGAGCAGCCTGGAACGAAGACTGGCTGCTTAGCCTAAACTCAGGGTTATTTCAAGCTTTATTCAGCCAGTGAATTTTAAGGCTAAAAAATCAAGGCTGGATGCAGGCTTGTTTCAGGTTGTGATAAAATAAAATAAATTTTAAACAATATTTTTTCTGTACTTTTATGAAAAAAAAAATTAGCAATAAATTTGTCGGGTGCGAAGGCACGAAAAACGAAAGCGAAGGAGGCAGCTCAGAACATTGAAACATATTCTCTTATCGATATTTATGAGGTACACAAAAAAGTTTTTTTCTCGTCACATACACATTTCGTATATACTCACTCTCTGGGGTTTGCGTACACTCTGTGTATTACGTGTCTCATAAACAATAAATAAAATAAAGTATTGTGTTTAAAGTATTTTATATATATATATATATATATATTATAACAAATAATATAATGAATAATAAATATATATAATAAATAAAATGAATTCTTTACAAATTTATTAAATTTATCCCAATGTAGAATATAGAAAACTAAAAAACAGGCCTCATATAGCCTCGAGAAGAGTTTGGGATAAGCCTGGTCATAAATGCTCGTGAAGGCTTCATTAAGGCTCGTTTTGAACCTTGTTGTTTCGTCGTTTCAGGCTTAGTACAGGCTTTTCTACCAGCCTTTGGTCAAGCCTGTGTGCAACAGCCTGAAACCGCGTTATCATTCAGGGGTTCAGCTAGGCCTGAAATCAGGCTGGTGCTCAGCCTGAATTAAAAAATGTGAGCCTTGTTTCAGAGCTTGGCGAGCCCTTTTTTCATCGTCAATTCCTACCTGGGCCGCGGCGTGACATTTAGGATCCACAATTTTCTACCTAGAACAAAAAGTACAAATTCTCGTCAATCTACATTAGAATACCTAGAGAAGTACGTACGGAATATGAAAAATATTGTTTTGTTCAAAAGTTGTAGGTATATGAACTTAAGAAATGAATTTTCAGTAAAAAAAATTGTTATAACTGCTCATAAACTGCTCATAAAATGAACAGTTTTCGATTACCGGCAGATATAAACCTAGATGGTCGAGGTCGAGGATTTAGAAGCTATGAACATTCCGTCGACCGTAGAAGACCTACACTATGGGCCTGGTATCGATGATTCCATCTAAGTTGACAAATTTCATGATTTATTTATTCCCAAATTTTCAACCACGCTTTTCAAATCGGTACCCAACATTTCTCGAAAACCAATGTACCGATTGCCTTGAGGTTTTTTGTGGTTATTCTCTACACCATTATCTGGTACTTGTCATATGATTTTTTTTCCGATACTTAGTTTTTGTTTTATAGGCAAAATAATAACTAATTTTTCGCCCAAAAATCACTATTTATGTTCAAACGTCCGCCATTTTGTCATAAATCGATATTTTCAAAATCGGCTACGACAAGTACTAGATCATAGTATCTAATTTAATAATCTTTTTGGTTTTTTTTTCAGATGATTTTTGAAGAAACGCCAAAGGGTACCGTATACGCAGATTTTTTTACGACGCTCCAAGGATCACACAATATCCTTGTATATTTTTGATATTTTTAAATAAAGAAAATTTAACATATTTTTGAATGTATATACTTTAAGATAATTAAAACCTCAATCCGAAGTTTCAAATAGTTTTCCTTGGAAAAATTCACAAAAATGACCTTTTTCCGGCTCCTAGGTGTATATCTCCCCTTAATCAGAAATTCCGTTCGTACTTCTCTGCGAAATGCAATTAGGAACATAACATTCAAATTTGAAGTAAATCGAGTGAAAATTGTTGAAATTATTTGTCACGCTAATTGGAAAAAAGCTGTTTGGAGAAGTTTCGAGAAGTCGGCCATTTTGTACATCAAAAAAAAAATATATACATTTTTTCTAACAGCTTGATATTCATACTAAATGTGTGATTAATTTCATGAGTGAATCACTTTGAATGATTTTATACCCGTTACTGTGGCCTAAGGCCTTAAGTTTTCGCGTTCGATAGCTTATCCTAAATACAAATGGTGTCTGTTTACAAAAATCTTCGGAAAACACGACAACAAATAAAGCCAAATTAACAACAGTTTCGTGTCAGATGTACAAAAACTTTTTTTACCCAGTGTATGTACACCGTAAACTGCGTATTGCGGTGTAAGAACCGTCCTCTTGTTCCTTCAGTGGCTCTCGGTCGATAAGAACGTAACGCGTTTGCCATCAACGTGTGTCGCAAAAAAAAAGAAGATAATTTCGGGTTAAGGGGTTACCCCCACTTGCGATTTTGAAAAAATCGATTTTTTTCTATTGCATTTTTTTGAAGTATAAGTATCTGAGAATATGTCCTGAAAATTTCAAGTCGATCCGAACAAAATTGACTGAGATATGTGCGTTGAAAGAGAAGAATCCGTTGTGTAAACGACCGGCTAGTCTGCCGTCTGGCGCGCTCGACCCTCCCTCCGACCTTCAATGCATTGTTCGATGAAAAGGGTCGTATACCTGGCATTCGCAACGTTCATATAATAGACTGGAATTTATAAAAACGGGCCCGGAATAGATGACTCTATGTAAGTTTACAAAAAAAAATATTTTCTTCGTGTAAACTGAAATTGAAACTTTAAACGCGTTTTTCTCAAAATGGCATTTCTGAAGTCGGTGACCAAGATTACTCGAACACTAATGAACGGATCTTCTTTAAATTTTGCAGACTTATTTAATACATAAAAATGTAGTCTTTAATCGTTCGATTTTTTTTGAAAAAAAAATGGCCGTTTTATATCCAAAAAACGGCCGTTTTTTTTTCGATAAAATCGAACCATTAACTTTGACTGTCCGCCATTTTGTGAAAAATGAATATTTTTTAAAATCCTTCGATTAAAGACTAGTTTATACTTATATTTGACTAAATCCATCCGCATTGTTTTTTCAGATGATCCACTTCGCCGCAATGTTGGTCACCGCAAACCGTGCATATAAAAACATTATTTCATTGACGGCCATTTGCCACTGAACAATGTAATATTTTTCAATAAAAAAATTACTGAAAGTTCTCCAAGATGTGTTCTTTAAGATGGTATATTGATCGATTAAAAAAGTTCTGTAGTTTTCTTTAAAAAAATTCATGAAAAAGGCCTTTTTTTGCGCTACAAGTGAGGGGAAACGCCTTAAACGAAGGACGCGCCCATGCTCGTGCGGAGCTGCACGTCGGACTTTTGCAATGCTCCCGCGGATGTACTCTCCCTCAGTAGGTCATCGTATTTGCCGTTAGTCCACACCGCACACCATCCTCGTATACTCCGTCCAAGTATTCGTGGTGTCGAGACTGAAATGTTCGGCCCGCTGGGAAATCGTTCCCCCCAACTTACCGCTATTTAATGAGGAGAAAAATAAACAAATTCGGACCTCTACGGCGCACAGTGAATCGAAATGGTGAAAAAAGCATCATAGGATTTTTTTAAATTTACATATATTTTTGGTCCGATTGATAGAGCTATGTAACTAAATAGGAAATGTTGTATGAGATTTTTTTTCAAAAACAACATTTAGCAGCAAAATGGCCAATATTCAAAATTTTGGTATGGAGCGACACATATCATGCTCTGTATCTTCAAACTTACAGCCGACACAACTTTGGTCCTTCGAAGGTACATCATCTGGCTATTCGTCTCTCATATGGAACTATGCACAGGTCCATCCACCCGCAACTTTGCCTGATAAATGCGTCAGAAAATTGGTGCTTTTTGTTGTACACCGATTCCAATTAAAAACATTATTTTATGTAAAGGAGTGTAAAGAAGGAATGAGGACTTTTACCGGCAGTTGCAAGTGACATTGCAGGCTCATAATAATAATAATAATAATAATAATAATACCATTTATATTGTTATTATATATTATTTTCTAGGAAGGAAAAAGATCAATATTTTCGATAGGTCATTTAGGCCTTACAAGCTCATAATAGTCATTATTATGAGCTTATTATATTGTTATTATTAATACCATATTTAAATTCTTTGAATTTTTTTTAAATAACATGATTAGTTTTTTTGTTTTCATATGTTTTTCTCATTAACTTTAAAGCGGAATGTTTGATTCAATTATAAACATGACGATTATATTTCTTTGTTTATCATGTGTATTTCAGTTGGTGATTCTATGAATACATTTTTATTTATGTCTCTATTTTTAATAATTTTTCTCAATAACTACCCGATACCCCGTGTCGAAGCGATTGATTTCTTTTAAGATGGCCATAAAACTTTAGAAGTCTTTACACACACACACACACATACAAAAAAAAAAAAATTGGCACACTTATCACCGATTTCCAGTCTCGTCTTTGGAATCGTCTGAATTGGTTAAAAAATTATGCGAAAGTAAAATTAGTTTCTTGCGCATTAGGTTGAAAAAATGCAACCAAATCATGGCCAATCGCCACCGAAATTATAGGTGTGAGGAAACCCGTAGTTCTCGGAGTAACCGCTAGAGGCCGCACGCGCGCTCGTTTCTCGTAAGCGAACCGAAAATCTACTTAAGGGGGGATTGTCTTTTTTTTCGCAAAATTTACCGCTTTTTGGGAATTTTTTTGTGAAGAAAGTATACAACGGAAAACTTGTGAAACTTGGCATATAGTTTTATTGATCTGTTTACTACATACAAAAAATTTTTTAAACAATTTCATAAAAAAATCCGCCTCCCACCCCCCTCGACGCGCGATGGTCCTTTTTTGATGGTGTGCACGATTACAGCCTTCACGTTCATCCTGCAACAAAAACCCAAAAAGAATTTTACTTTAGACACATATAGCTATCGTTCGATGAAGGGAAAAAAAAATTGACGATTTGGTGACGTTTTGAACTTGAAGTATCGATTTTTCGAAAAAAATTGATCGACTTTTTTGTTATAAATAAAAAACTATTAAACGTATGGCTTTTTTGCTTCATCAAACGATTAAAGGATGTCAGCTGAGCATTCTGTCCAAATTTGAAGGCAATCGGTTGAATAGTTTTTGAGAAATCGTGCACACCAGTTGTGAAAAAGCTGTTTCGAGAAAAACGCGTTTAAGGGGGGATTTTTTGATGAAATTGTTTAAAAAAATTTTTATATGTAGTAAACAGATCAATAAAACTATGTGCCAAGTTTCACAAGTTTTCCGTTGTATACTTTCTTCACAAAAAAATTCCCAAAAAGCGGTAAATTTTGCGAAAAAAAAAGACAATCCCCCCTTAAACGCTGGAGACACTCTAAAGAGTGTCGCTTCTTGGCCTGTGGCTAAGATCAAAGTCATCTGTTCTAATCAGTTGAATATCTGTCATCTCTGCATGGATATTCCATTGGATATCTGATATTCTTTCCACTATTATCGTGAATGATCATTCTAATCCTCGCTTTGTATTCAAGATTTAAAACAAATTGAAAAACTTACGTCCTCTGGCATATTCGTTACGATGTAGTAAAGGAATAATTAATTCTATTGATTATATTTTTGTACGAAATAAAAAATGTTTGTAGCAACCGCTTAATTATTTCATCCAATACGTCTACGGATTGTATATGGAATGATTTCAATAGAATATAATTTTATTCGAAAGCTAATGTAGATATTCAGAGAACAGAAGAGCTTTTTCAAATTGAATAATACGTTATTTAATATACGTTAATTTATTAACATATATTATATAAGTTTATTAAATAATATGTTATTTAAATCAATCACATTTTCCAATATTTCATAGTATTGAAACAATCTCATATATCGGTGGCACTCCTCAGCAGCACATTCATTTGGATCAACCAATATATTTTTTTGATTCAATTGGTTTTTTTCCTCAGTGTATCACCTTCAGGTATTTAAATCAACTTTTCCCCGACTAAACTTTAATGATATTGAATTTGCTTTTCACCATTCTCTTCTGCATGAAAAAAAAACGAAAAGATTCATGTACTTACGAGTCTCATTACTGCTCATTACTCAGAAAGATTTCACGATCAAGAAACGCGCGTTGTATATATTTGCCCCCGCTTGTAGTTTAAAGGTAGAAAAAATGGGTTTGTAGTTCTAGGGTTGAAAATTTACAATCACAATTTTTCAAGACAATCCTGGGTTATAAATCTGTAGTCGGCTAGGATAAATTATTTTATACTTTTTAGTCAATTTCACAAAACGTGGTACATTAACAACAACAAAAAGTATCTAAATTATTTTTATCCACTGCGTGTGCTGCGTTCGATTTCATTATCCCCCTAAAATCTACACGGAGCCAATAATTTTAGATAATGAAAATAAAATCGATTTTTTTCTCTCATTCACCATCACTTTAGCAGCGACTCCCCCCCCTGCCCGTCAAAGCTGCATACCCTGATAAACAGGCCATGGGATTATGGGATAGAATAATTGGACACAAAGATCAAGGTCGTTTGGACTTTACGCAGAGAGTATCCTTTATTATTATCATTATTATTATTATTATTATTATATATGCGAAAAACATATACGGGTTGGGTGTTACTGTACGATCGATATAATAATTGGGTCTCGACGTATAGAGTAATAATTATAGAGCGTAATAACCGAGTAAGAATAATGACTCAAATAATTAAATTAACATCGTTATAGAACAGCGACGTGGATTTTTTCGCTTGTTAGTTGCCTGAACATATATATATATATATATATATATATATATATATATATATATATATATATATGTTTAAGAAGAAAGAGATATAAGGGGGTACGTGTATTTTCTTTTGTCAACTTCTTCCTTCTTTGATGCTCACCTACGAACGTATTCGCAACGAGGTCACCCCTCATTGTTGACATCATATTTAGAATGATTTTTATCCTCTCTTCGTATTTTTTCCTTGGTGATTTTCCTCGATAGATATACAGAGCCGGCCGTTTTGCACGACAACACCATCCTCCCGAATGGATCGAATTTTGACTAGCACGTTTGTGGCATGTTCGCGCAGAGAGACGTCTAAACAATGTCACCTCGACGTAATTGTACAAAAAAAAAACAAAAAAAAAAAAAACAACGAGCAAAAACAAACAAACAAAGAAAATGGAAAAGTGGCAGGGTGGAATTCACGACGAGTTCTCGTAATCGCTCGGAGGATGGCGAGTCATCCGTTTGCAAATACAATGTGCGACGAGTGTGTATCTCGTAATTGACGGGCCTCAATTGTGGTTGAAGAATATCGCATGAACGACGATTTTTGCCTCTCGTGAGGAGGTTGATTGATAATTGACTGCTCATAGTCGTTTCTCTCTTCGCTTTAATTCTTTCCGTCGCGTCTGCGGTCCTATATGCCCGAAGTGTCACGGGGATCGTTATAGGACGCGCGAGCGCAATGTACTTGTCTCTATACGCAGTCGAGTCTCTCAAACGCAAGGCGTTGCGACAAAACGGGCCAGCAACATACGTTTGACACCTTCGCTGAGGATCGCTTTTATTTTAATGGCAAGAACGAAGGATCTCGAGACAAACTCGGCTCTCGTGGCCACACTCGGGGAATCGAGGCTGAGTATCGGCATGTCGATGAGAGGCTGAGGATTTTCCAAAAGTGAGTTTCCGTGAGAATTTTGAGTACTTTGAGATGCCATTAAGGGCGGGGTAAAGTATTAAAAAATGTTTTTTACATTTAAAAAAAAAAAAATTTTAATGAATGCATAATATGTCAAGAATATTGAGTTAAAGTTTCAAGTCGATCGGAGTAAAATTGACGAAGTTATGAGTATTTTATGTGCAATGAGCGCTAAGCGACCGAACTCTTCTGCGTTTTTCAAACCGTTTTTCTGAGACTTGTCATACTTGAAGTCCGTGTGCACGATAACTCAAAATCTACTGGACCAATCGCTTTGAAATTTTGCACAGTACTTCTTCACACAATGCACCAGGTATTGTCGAGAGCGTTTTGTTTTTTTTTTTTAATAATTACCAATTTTTCAACAACAAATTGGACGATTTGTTTTAGCGAAAATCGGGTTTTTGGCTCCCAAGTGCTACGAAAAATCGAAAAAAAAAAAATCCTCCCGTCATTACCTCGAGAAACATCTCCTTGAACAAATGCATTTTGATATTTTTGTTTCAAATGATTCTGTTCCGAGTTATGGTGCACACCGCAAACCAACTTTTTATCGAAGCGCCTCCGGGGTTTAATTTTCACTCGCTCAATTTTGAATATTTTGCAATGCAAATTTAGGAGAATGTTGTTCGAATGTTACTTTATTATGTGTAAATTTTTCAATAAACGAACACTATTCGTTACGCCAAAAAAAAATCTTAAAAACATGCCTTTTTTTCGCCGAATTAACTTCACGAATTAACTTAACTTCATTAGTTTTTGAGAAAAAAATTCCCGAAGTTTACCTGCTTTTCTCGCCGTTTACTCAGGTACCTCCACTTAAGGTCTAAAAAAAATCAACCGCATTGAAGATGCTAAGAACATTGGTTTTGAATTTAAAAAATGCCAAAAATTTATAAGTAAATTGTTTAATCAAAAATCTGTTCAAAAAATCTCCGGTGAACTTGATTTTTCGTGACATTAAGTGAATTATGATATTTTTTCGAATACATATGATTTTTTAGAGAATTTTCTCTCTATTTCGAAAATCCCGTTTTTGGAATTTTTCAGAGGCTGTACCTACGACACTGTTCGTTCAATACCCCGGACACTTCTTGGATTCAATATGGAACATTGCTCCGAAAACATATTGAACATTTGCGACTCTCCATCCATTCTTTTTAATTAAAAAAATTAAAATTAAAATAGAAAGTAAATTCTAAAAAAAATTCATACTCATTCAGAAAAATCGACGAATTCATTTGATAATGTAAAAAAAGTAGTTCACCGGACATTTGTTGAACAATTTTTCTTTTTCACCAATTTACTTATAACTTTTTCGCATTATTGTTACCGGAAATTAATGTTCTTAGCATCTTCAAAGTGGGTGATTTTTTTTTTCAATTCTAATCTCATCGCAAAGTGGTGAGAAATTCTCGCCGAAACTCACTTTTGGTAGGGAATGTACGGGCAAAACATCCTTAAAACTTCGATCGCGAAATTCTTGGATACATTCGGAAGCGACGATTTGGCGGTTTGCTGGAATGCGGTGAAAATTCTTTTTTTCACGGCTCAGACTTGTGTGGCTACTCTGAGCTTCGAAAGTGGACGATTTTCGGTCGCTTACTTCGCAATTTATCGAAACAAGAATGCCACCGCTGGGGAGGTAGGGATGGCGAGTGAAAAAACGCAGTGGAAAATGTCAAACGTAAGGAAAAAATTTAGTGAAGAAATTTTTGACAGTTGCGTTTGAAGTACTGCATTTTGGATGGTGTTGCTTTTTTCATTTTTCGAATGCAACGAATGATTTATTTTATTTGTCCGAATGGTTTATTTTATTTGTTTTTGTTTGTTGTTAGGGGATATATTTTCTCGCAGGCTGCAGACCTCGAATGAGAGTTGTAATCCTTGTTGAAGATGTACGGCCTGACAAGGAACATCACTTTTTTATGTGAAAGAGTATAAAAAACTAAGAGACACTTATTTTTTGCCATCGGCGAAAAAACGGTTTTAAGGGGCGAAACGCACCCTCGAAAATGGGGGTGTTTTTCGTTTTTCGTCGATAACGTTATCGTCCTCATCTCCAATCTACAGTACACAAAAAAATAAACATTGTTGGAACTTGAATTTTTTTTATATCTCGTACCGTTAAAACGTCATCGACAAAAAACATCCCTATTTTTGAGGGTGCGTTTCACCCCTGAAAACCGTTTTTCCGCGGACAAAAAAAAAATACGTGTCTCTTACTTTTTGATACTCTTCCACGTAAAAAAGTTTCAACAAAATCGGAGGACACCAAAGTGATGTTCTTCGTGAGTCTGCAAGGAAACATTTTTCGTCATAACAAAACAGGCGAATGAAAAATGAATCGTCGGCCTTGTTGGAGATCTATAGCCCAACTGGACGATAAAAGATTTTTCGTGTCAGCGAAAATAAAGGAATTGAAAGAAATATTCGTTGCATTCGAAAATGTCGAAATTCAACGGCGAATTTTGAAAAAAAATCCTTCCGCAAATTGCTGACACTTTTTGCACCCTGCTCCACAACGATGCTATTACTTTTCATTGTTGTTGCTTCGATAAATTGCGAAGATTTTGCCGAAATTATGAACAAATGACTGTTTTCAACCCTACTTTGACACACTGGATCATTTCGACGCGGATGACTTTTCAACAGGATGCTCACTTTTCCAAAATTAAGCATGTTCAATCATTTCTTCAACCGATTCGATTTCATATTTTCCGTATTTTAATTACCGCAAGCCGGGATAACTTTGGCACTGGGGGTACAACTTTGGGACATCGCGTGATATTCGACTTTTGAATTTGGAAACGAGCACGATATGGCACGTACGCTTGGCCGATCCACTTTTCTTTACATTTTTCGCCACTACGCGGCATTGCTGTTGAAGGGTACGTGTTCAAGGACAGAATTGCTTGACTGTGACGCTGGTATGTGCTGCCACCTACGCGGCGAATATTTCAAGCTCCGGTCGTCCTAACGCGTCTCCAAAATTGTTGCCCAAAACGGTTTACGGTACGGAGACGTATCGAGAAATGTTTAAACCGCAACCCTGATAATTTTTCTCGATAAAAACCGACCGACTCGTTAATGGCAAGTGGATGAACCCTGATCAAAATGACTCGGTCTATCAAAATCGCGACGAAATACGAGTGTGCCAACGAAGAGTTGAGTCGTTTCGGAGAACGAAGATTTTACGCGCATAGTGAACATTCTCAACGATACTCGCGATGTCTTTGCCCCGTTGAATTTTGATTGAACCGCCGGGACAAAAGGGCTTCTCGTTTGCCGAAATTCGTTTCCGTCCGTACGAACGCGGACAACGGAGCTTTTCGCTTGCTCGCGTGTCGCGTACGGCTTCTCTTTCTCCTTCCCCGCCCTGTGTTCTCGAATATCATATTTATTTCGAGTGAAGATAATCCGATTAGACAGCTAATTATAATTAACTCAGCTCTCCGATACATTATCGTTGCTCTCCTCTCTCGTACTTCTTTCTAAGGCCTTAGTGTTATGTACAGTTATTAACATCTTTCTTTTCCACATGTAAGACGGAGGGGGGGGGGGGGGTAGTATGACAATAATTGCGCTCACGGCAATGAGATAACATTCGGGTAATTTCCAGTAGACCCATTGGACAATAACGTGATATATATATATATATATATATATGTATATATATGTATATATATATATATATATATATATATATATATATATATATATATATATATATATATATATATATATATATATATATATATATATATATATATATATATATATATATATATATATATATAGTAATATTTAAAATTATTTTCGTGGATAATTCATCGTTTTTTTTTTCGTATTCGTTTTTACGTGTAGCATGCATCGATAGTGTTTTCGGCTACTTTAATTCTACCTGTCGTGGGTTTGGGTCGAAAAGGGTACTCGGTACGAATGATCGACGTTTGCGGAAAAGAGATAAAGTTTCGCGTAAATTCTAATCGTATAGTTCAGCATGCAAGATATTAGTCCGCGTTCGATTGAATCGTCGTCGTTTGTGGGCAGATCTAGCAGTTCGGAGATTCACACGTCGCGACGCACTCGCGATCAAGATATAAAAGTCCCGAAAGATTCGGGGCCATTGCTGTTGGCTGCAGTTCCCAACGATGGGGTTTGTCGGGGATGTCGATGAGGCAGATTCGCGTTTAGACGATGTTGGCCTTGATCGCGGCGCTTCCCATCATGACCTTGTTGACGAAGTTGACGATCGCCGTCGCGGGCTGTCCGAGTTCCAATTCGGCGAAAACGTGACACTGATTGTCCGACTTGTGAGCCGGTTTTCTCGCGACGAAGCCGAAGCAACGACTGCGAACAGGCGAGACGCAATACACGTGTAAGGCGAAAGGAAACAAATGCATTGAGGAAAACAAAAAACCAATTGAATCAAAGAAATATATTGGTTGATCGAAATAAGTGTGCTGGCGCGGAGTACCACCGATATATGAGATTGTTGCGATACTATGAGATATTATTGATACTATAAAATGTGATTGATTCAAACGACATATTGTTTTATTTGAAAATGCTCTTCTGTTCTATGAATATCTACATTATCCTTCGAGTGAAGTTATATTCTATTGGAATCATTCTATATGCAATCCGTAGATGTACGGATGAAATAATTAAGCGGTTGCTGCAACATTTTTTATTTCGTACGAAAATATAATCAATAGAATTAATTATTTTTTTACTGCATCGAAACGAATATGCCGTGGGACGTGAGTTTTTCCATTTGTTTTAAATCTTAAATGGAAAGTGAGCATTAGAATGATCATGCACGATAATGGTGGAGAGAATATCAGATATCCGATGGAATATCCATGGAGAGAATATCAGATATTCAACTGATAAGAACAGATACTGCACTTTGATCTTAGCCACAGGCCAAGAAGCGATACTCTTCAGAGTTTCTCCGGCGTTTGAGGCGTTACCCCCACTTGTAGCGCAAAACAAAGGCCTTTTTCATGATTTTTTTTAAAGAAAACTACAAAACTTTTTTAATCGATCAATATACCATCTTGAAGAACACATCTTGGAGAACTTTCGGTAATTTTTTTATTGAAAAATATGACATTGTTTAGTGGCAAATGGCCGTCAATGAAATAATGTTTTTATATACACGGTTTGCGATGACCAACATTGCGGCGAAGTGGATCATCTGAAGAAAAAAATGCGGATGGATTTAGTCAAATATAAGCACAAACTAGTCTTTAATCGAAGGATTTTAAAAAAATATTCATTTTTCACAAAATGGCGGACAGTCAAAGTTAATGGTTCGATTTTAACGAAAAAAAAACGGCCGTTTTTTGGCTACAAAACGGCCATTTTTTTTTCGAAAAAAAAAATCGAACGATTAAAGACTACATTTTTATGTATTAAATAAGCCTGGAAAATTTCAAGAAGTTCGGTTCATTAGTGTTCGAGTAATCTTGGTCACCGACTTCAGAAATGCCATTTTGAGATAAACGCGTTTAAAGTTTCTCTTTCAACGCTCTTTCAACGCGGATTCTTCTCTTTCAACGCTCATATCTCAGTCAATTTTGTTCGGATCGACTTGAAATTTTCATGACATATTCTCAGATACTTATACTTCAAAAAAATGCAACAAAAGAATCGATTTTTTCCAAATCGCAAGTGGGGGTGACCCCTTAAGTAGATTTTCGGTTCGCGCTACGCTTACGAGAAACGAGCGCGCGTGCGGCTCCTAGCGGTTACTCCGAGAACTACATGTTTCCTCACACCTATAATTTCGGTGGCGCTCGGCCATGATTTGGTTGAATTTTTTCAACCAAATGCTCAAGAAACCAATTTTGTTTTCGCATAATTTTTTTAACCAATTCAGACATTTGCTTCATATTTTTCAATCAAAATAAAATATTAATATTTTAACGAATAATGTACGTAAAATCAATATCGGATATGGCGAAAACCATAAAATAACATATTTACTCAATAGAAATTTCATTTGAATCAAACGAGTGAGATTCAATTTTTCTTGTGTACTCGAATCAACAATATTCATGTTATGAATTGAAACGCTTTTTTTCGAAACTATATAATTTGTTCGCAATAATTTTTTAGATAGTTTCAATAATATATTGTTCTCGGCTACCAATATATCTTTTGAATGAAAAAAAAAAACTTTTAATTTGATCATGTTATTAAAGTCAATAGGGTTTTGTTTGGACTAATAAATCCGATTATTTACACCAACAATTTTACAATTGAATCAACGAAATTTCATTCAACAACACCAATGATATTGGATGAATGATTTTTTTTTCTCAGTGTGGAGTGGAGGTGCGGATTGAACGAGTCAAGTGTTTTTGTGCTTACTGCGCGCTCAGAGGTCGCCCCGTGTCTTCGCTCACAAAGTCCCAAGTCCTTTCCTCGGTGTCGAGGCCGCAGTAGCTTATGTTGTTCGTCGGATAATGCCGGCGGAAGAAGAGTTTGCGGGCGTTGTCGGTCAGCGTTATACCCTGGGTGGATACCTTGAAGTGGACGATCGTCGCTGTCGGCAATGGCTTCTGATCGAAAAGCGTCGTTACGGACTTCTTGATCGCCTGCGGCCCCGTCAACGACTCCGTGTCGATCGTGAATAGGTACAGCACGTTGCAAGCTGCCGATACGAAATTCATCACTGCGTTGGTCAATGAATAGTCAAAGATGGCGACGAATGCGATTTATGGTGGGCGGTAAGAAGTGTCATGTCGATTGTGAAATTTTGAGGTTAAAGCTCCTGACTTGAGATAATTGATATGGAAGTTAGAAACTTAAGTTTCATTACTACTTTTGGCTGTTACATGGTATTTTTTTTAAATTGATGTTTCAAAATGGCGGAGGTATGGCATGGTGTTCTGAACTGCATTTTCAGAACTGGCGTGACGTATAGCTAAAAAACTGATTCTGATGGAATTTGGTATGAATCTTTCTAACCTTATTATCTAAAACATGACCCTAAATGTTTTCATCGATTTTGAGAATTTCTCACTTTTTCTCGGTTCATATTCGGCGTATGAGTGTTAACGATAGAAAAATCTTCGTTGGTTTTTTCGACGGACAACATCCGCCGCAACCCGCTTAGAAGACCGAGACATACTCCGCCATTTTTTAAGATAAAAAAATACCATGTAACAGCCAAAACTGGTAATATAACATACCCTATGTCTCAAAAATGGTGAAGAAATATTTTCTTTAAAAAAAATGATGACATTCGGCAATTTTTTCCTAAAGATGCCCCCCCGCCCCGCCCGTCAAACGTATTTTTCTCGAAAGTATGTTTTTTTAAACGGTGTACACGATTTCTCGACATCTAATGAACGGACTGATGTGAAATTTGGTACACTCATTCAGTGTAATAGTAGTTTAGTCTTGACCGATGTTTTTCCCCTTAAGATTTTTTTTTTCATTACTTATCAACAATAATGATGTACCTTTTTCTCGATAAATCGAAAAAAAAATCCAATTTTTTTTAACGATTGAATCGCGATAACAAACAAAGCTCGTTCATGTTTTAGCCAATATTATCTACTTTAAGAAAAAAAACTCGTTTTTTTTTTGTTTCAGATCAACACTGCCGTCAAATGGATGAAGACGGCATCTACAAAAAAAAAAAAAAAATAATGGAAAATGCGTTTTTGGTACCGTTGGAAGCGGTACAAAATTTTCCATCGTTCCGTATAGTAAAACGCATTTTCGATTCTTTTGGAGATGCCGCCTTCTTCCGTATGACGGCAGCGGATGGCCAAAGTCAAGTACACTTTATAACTTCTTTAAATATTAATATTTGTAACGAAATTTGCTACACAACTCTGTTGAGGGATAACACCACTCTAGGATTTTGGAAAAATTGTTTTTTTTTGCTTAAAAAATACTTTGGGGTCATAGAAACAACCCATGTAGAGGTTGCCATGAGTTGCCCAATGTTACGATCAGGCCAATATTGGGACCATCGTATAAGCCAACAAAAGAGAAATAATATTGGCCCATTACTGTTCCGCTCTCAACTGAAAACTGGCACAATATCGGCCCATCCCTAAAGCCTGTCCTGGCCCATCTTTAAAAACTAATAAACAGCCGTGATAGTTAAACTAAGTTTGCCAATTTAAAAACTGGGGATACTAAAATACTGACAATTCCATTGGCCCAATATCGTTCCGTTATAAATTGAAAACCGGCACAATATCGGCCCATCGTTTAAAACCAATAAATAGCCGTGATGGTTGAACTATATTTGCCAATTTAAAAAGCTGGTAATGCTAAAATACAAGCAATTACATTGGCCCATTATTGTTCCGTTATAAATTGAGAACTGGCACAATATCAGCCCATTACTAAAACCTATCCGGGCCCATCTGTTAAAACCAATAAACAGCCGTGATGGTTCATCGAAATTTGCCAATTTTAAAACTGGCAATGCTAAAATACTGGAAATTACATTTAATCAATCTAAGCCCTTTATTGGCTAAGTGGGTCAGACCATATCTGCTTTTATTTTATTTAAGCCTTGGGTTATTCATTATCTGTATATTGTGCCAGAATAGGCAAATAACTGGCACGTCATATATTAATCGTGTATATTTTGTAGTTCAGTTTTTGTAATCAAGTCTTGGCCTATTATTGGCATTTGTAAATAACCAACATAAGTAAGTAAAATATGCCAATTTTGAAACCTGTCGTATACGCAAATCACAATTTATATCAAGGTTATTCCATGAAATATGTATCCATAAGTACCAATCTCGGGCCAACCTTGGCCCGATATAGGTTGAATATTTATCACGCACCCAAACAAACCCAAACAAACTCACGGCCCAATATTCTAGATAGACTAACTTCTAGATAGCCCAACTGTGAAGGCCCATCATAGAGCCAGTGGTCAATTTCTACATAGGCCCTTTAAGAGGGCCCACATGGGGCCAAGTGCAATCACCAACATTGGCGCTACAATTAATTGAATCATTGGCCCAATAATTGTTGGCTCTGTTGGCCGATATCGGGCCGTTCTTATCGTTTCTACAAAGGCACCTCATTGGTGAATTCTCACGGCCCAATATTCTAGAAAGGCTAACTGTAAAGGCCCGTCCCAGGCCCAACGGTCAATCTCTACATGGGAATATGCAATCGGTCCTTTTTTTTTCCTTCATTTTTTTCTTCTAAAACGTTCAATTATCGATTTTGCATGCGAATAAACGTCCAAACGATTTTTCAATCCCTCGAACATTGATCGGCAAAATGTCTGGCCGTTTCGATCGGAAGCATAATAAAAGCGCGCGTTTCGAAGGTGGAACAGATGTAGATTGCATACCGGCTCCTTGTGCGAGAAGTTGCTGAGTGCTGTTCGAGCTCGGGGAGTCGAGAGCCCGGGCGGCGGCTTCGGGCTCGGGTAGCAACAACTGACAGGGCAACGCCATTGCCATGAGACTGTGCTGATAAACGAGAGCCGAGAGTGAACTGAAGACCGGCTCGTTCGCGCAACCCTTGAGTCGTACACCGCGCGAGGTCGGCTCGATCAGAAAATGCCTGACGAGCTCGCTCGACGGATCCTTCGGACTGCTCGGCGCACTTGGCGGCGGTGTCGCAACTTTCAACGCGAGACCGAAAGCACCCGGAAACGAGTTACTGTCGCGTACCACGAATGTCCCGGGAGTCGCTTCCTTGAGCATCGATATTGCTGCGCACGAGGGGACATTTTCGGATCGTCAATCACTTCGACACATCGCGAAATTCGCTATCTCGCGAGGACTCTTATCGTGCAACTTTTTCCGCCTAAATATATATGAGGCGTTCCACGTCACTTCGGCCAGTAAAAAAAAAATGCACAAATAATTTTGAAAAATCGAGTTACTTTATTGAAAAATATTCACCGAGTGTCGACATTTTTTGAAAATTTCTGACCTTTTTTTCTCGTTGATTATCATTTTTAAATATTTTTCCATTCAAATGGCTGTATCTTTGGCAGGATTTGACGTATTTACATTCGTAAAAAACGAAAATGTGCGGCTTTTTCTAGCCTTCCAGAAAACAATCAATTCAGATTTTGTTGAGCAAGTCGAACGTCCGTTTCAGGGCAAAATATGCGTAAATATTTTTTTTCTCAAGGAAAGACACTCGTTATTTTATTCTTAAGAATTTCCCCGAATTGTGAATACGAAATACGGATTTTTGGTATTTTTTATATTATGGGATTCCTAAACACCGTGAAGTAACAGCTATTTTTATTTAATTTTTTTTTAAATTATCGTTCGATTGAAGAGTGTGGACCACTCGCTGTATGTTAACCAGATTTTTGAAAGACATATGACATATATGTCATATAGCCTTGGAGTGCTCCACACACTTCAATCGAAAATAAAAAAAAAAAATTAAATAAAAATAGCTGTTACTTCACGGTGTTTAGGAGTCCCATAATATAAAAAATACCAAAATACCGTTTTTCGTATTCACGATTCGGGGAATTTTAAAAAAATGAAATAACGAGTGCCTTTCCATGAGAAAAAAAAACATTTTTGCATATTTTGCCCTGAAACGGACGTTGGACTTGCTCAATAAAATCTAAATTAATTTTTTTCTGGAGGGCTAGAAAAAGACGCACATTTTCGTTTTTTACGAATGTAAATACGTCAAATCCCGCCAAAGATACAGCCATTTGAATGGAAAAATGGTAATCAACGAAAAACAACGTCAGAATTTTTTTTTAAATTTCGACACTCGGTGAATGTTTTTCAATAAAGTAACTCGATTTTTTAAATTATTTGTGCATTTTTTTTTTCACTGGCAGGACTGACGTGGAATGCCTCATATATGGGGCATTCCACGCCGGACCTGACCCCTTTTGGTGTGGCCGAAATTTAAATATGCTATTGTTTCCTTCTACAAAACGCTTGCGTGATATTTCCAATTTTTTCTTACATAATCGGAGGTGTGTAGTGAATTTTTGAAAAAATCGAGGTTTCTTTTTCAAATGGGCATAACTTTCTGAAAAATTCACCAAATGAGATCATAAAAAAAAATTCATTTGAAATGTACTTTACGACAAAACAAATATCTAGAAAACATTCAGTCGTTTTCGATATAATTTTTTTTTTTTTTTTTGGAAAAAATACGAATTATTCCAAATTCGACTTTTTCGATTTTCGATTTTTTTTGTAAATAAAGTATGAGTAATTTAGCGTCTCTTTGCTGCATGACCCATGATGGTAAGATTTATCGTTCTATTTTTTCTTCAAAATTGAAAAAGAAAATTGTTGTTGATTTTTCGAAAATTTACTTTCTTCCTATGATGCAATAATTTCAATTAATAAATTCTACTTTAAAAAAAAATGCCGTGTATTATTTCATTAATGTTTTGCTCAGAAATTTCACGACTAGTATTTGAATTTGCCGCTAGAATAACGAAAAATAATTTAACATTATCGGAAAACTTTTTTAATATGTTAATAGTATATACAAAGTAATGAATGTCATACAATCAACCATTCAAAATTGTCGTCATAGAAAAAAGCAACATTTTCAACGAGTCAAGACAAATTTTTCAATTTAGAAAAATAATTAGAAACGAAAATCTTACCACGATGGCTCTTGCAGCAAAAAACGCTAAATTGATCATATTTTGTTACGAATAAAAAAAATCGAAAATCACGATGGTCGAACTTTGAAAAAATTGTATTTAAAAAAAATGACATCGAAAATGACTGAATATTTTTTTTTTCATAAAGTACGTTTAAAAACTAAAAATCGGAAAAACAACGAACTTATTCGGTCGATTTTTCAGAAAGTTATGAGCATTTGAGAAGAAAAAAACGTCGATTTTTTTTAGTTTCCCTACATGTTTCCGATTATGTGAAAAAAATTGAAAAAATCTCACAAATATTTCTTCACGTTTTTAGAAGGAAAGAATAACACGTATAAATGTCAGGCAAATCAAAAGGGGTCGGCTATAAAAGTGCTCGATTTGGCGTGGAATGTCCCATGTATTATTAGACGCATATGTACCTTGCTCTCGTGAGATATTTGGCTTGTACCAAATTCGACTGGTATCCCTAACGAATTTCACATTTACGTCGGCGACCTCCTGGGGCTCCGTGTTCGAGTGAATGCTCGATCTTCTCGAGCCATAATGTTGCACCTGAGGCGACGAGTGACCTCCACTGTTCATCGAACTGTACGAAGTGGCGCTCTGAAAAATAAAACAATCTGTGTTACAGAATACTCATATACATGGAACAAATGTACAGACAGGCACTGCAATTTCGCAATGTTGGTAAGATTTTATCGAGTGCTTTTTTTTTATTGAAAAATGATAATGTCCATCAATATTGTTCAACAAAGAAAAACTCAAACTTGGCGAGACTGCGTATTAATTTTGTTCAAACCCACGAGCTCGTCACCCCAACACTCTAATGAGAAAAGAATATTGAAAATTGACCTCTTTTTGGTCCCCAAACTTATGCAGACCCTTTAAGGGGTACGTGGGTTTGAAATGTTCGAAAAATCCTTTTTTTTCAAATTTTCTTTTCTAATACTGCAACATGCCTAGAAAATTCCCCCAAAGTTTTAAGTCATTCGGAGTAAAAGTCTAGGTGAGAGAGCCTTGGCATTCGTAAATTGTACCAAAAATTGAACTATTTTGCATACAGCTCTGCCAAAAAATTCAAATTTCAATTCTTTTAAAAATCCTTCGTTCAATCACGAGCTAAACTTATCTACTAACAGAAGAAAATTGGTTTTTTAATTTCAGATAAAGCCATCATGAGTTATCCTGACCACCACGAGGACACTTTTTTTTGGGATCACCCAGATTTTTGGACGAATTTTTTAAAAAATATTGTTGAAATTTTGCTCCTTTATGTGTAATGAAATAATTTTTTTATATATTTTTTTTTCAAATAGAGAAGGTATGCATTTTTTGGCTTGGAAACCCACGTAACCCCTTAAGGGGAGAGAAAAAACCTTTGAGCGAGGAAAGATATGCTGATTTTCATGATTTTTTTTTAAGGGAAGATTCCTCCACCATTTTGGAGACTAGGGTATTTTTTATTACTACTTTTAGCTGTACCATGGAATTTTTTTAATTAATCTTAAAAAATGGCGGAGTTATGGCGCGGTTGGCAGTATTACGATATCTGTGGCCCCTAATTCTGACCACGCAGTCTTCATATTTGACCCAAAATAAGACTTTTTTCAAGAGTGGTAAAAATCGAAATTCGACCCTTAAGGGGGTGAAACGGAGGTTTCAAAGTTTATATGAGGCAACATATTTTTTGGTCAGATTTGCTCGAAACTCGGTATAAATACACTCCAATACAAATAATTACACATGTATTTGTTTGGTATATTTATGCCAACTGAAACAAACACAGTTAAGGGGCTAAAAAAGTACTACTTGACTGTCTACACGCACCAAACACAGAGGAAAACATCTAGTGTTCTATATCAAATCAATTTAGTAAGTTTCAAGTAAATCTGGTAAAAAAAATATGTTTTCTCTTATCAACGTTAACACTCCCGTTTAACCCCCTTAAAGGTTAAACTTCATAAATTGTTGAAATACGTATTTAATTATTTGTATTTTAGTGTATTTGTGCCAAGTTTCAAGTGAATCTGACAAAAAAATATGTTGTCTCATACAAACTTTTACCCTCCCGTTTAGCTCTCTTAAGGGTCCACTTTTAGGAAATGCAGAAATACGTGTACAATTATTTGTATTGTAGAGTATTTACACCAAGTTTCAAGCAAATCTGTCAAAAAAAATATGATGTCCCATACAAACTTTAAAACCCCTGTATCAACCCCTTAAGGATCGAAATTCGATTTTTACCACTCCTCAAAAAAGTCTTATTTTGGGTCACATATGATGGCTGCGTGGTCAGAATTAGGGGCCAGAGATACCGTGATATCCCCATGTTTAACAACGTTCCAAGCTTCCGTTTATCCCGTTACAAATCGTGTTTCAATGAACCACCTAACTCTTTGAAAATTACTTGTTTTCTAGAATGTTTACGCCGAATTCTAAAGAAATCTACCCAAAAAATACTCCGCCTCATTAAAAATTCAAAACCTCTGTTTCGCCCCCTTAAAAGCCGAATTCCGATTTTTTGTATTCTTGAAAAAAGTCTTATTTTGGGCCAAATATAAAGACTGCATGGCCAAAACTTGGGGCCACAGATATCGTAATATCCCCGCGCGCTTTTCTGAAATGCATTTTCAAAACTGGCGTGACAGCTAAAAAAACTAATCGCCCGATTCTGACGAAATTTGGTATAAATCCTTTTTAACCTTAATGTCTAAAACACGATGTTCTCGAAAATGGCATTAAAATAAACATTTTAATGCCAAATGTAGCCATGTTTTCGGAAAATCAATTTTTTTTTTCAAAGCGTAGCATTTCCCCTGTGAAGCGACCCAGCTAGGAAATGTCATCGAAACTATGGTAAAAAAGTGACAAGAGTTTTTCTCACGAAGCCCTAAGACGGACAAAGTACCTTGGGACTCTGGGAAAAGTCTGCGTGCGTTGGTGTACCGGTGTGACGTACGACGGTATGCGTCTCCGAAATGGTCGAATCACTCGTCGGTGAGACAGGCCGGTCCTTGCTGAAATTCATCACGAAAATTTGATTGTGCCACGGGGTATCCGAGAAAGAGCGATGCTAAAAATACCCTGGTACAAATGATCGGTGCGCTCGTTGGAAACGTGCAAAACTGTGCGTCATTACACTCACAATCCGAACCATAAACATTGAGCCAAGTACAAACAAACACACACACACACACACGGAATTGTTTATTTTGTTTAGTCTCATTCGCAGCGTGCCAATTTTCACGATGCGACGCAAGCTCGGAACAACATCCGGTTAGGTTTTTCATCCGAATCATTCGAGAACAGCGTGAGAGGAAATTTTTGTTGGACGGGTTCGTGCTGTTTTTTTATTTATTTTTATAATGTTCGAGTTTGCATAGTTGGAGCGCAAGAACGATTCTTCTTTGTCTCTTTGCTTTATAATTATTGTCGATTTGGGTTGGTTCTGGCCTTGAGTAATATTTGAGCAATTTTCGGAACGTGATTCTACCAAAAAATAGGCTAAATGAAGGAAATAATTTTTCATTGCTTTTCAACGATGCAAACGTGACGATCTTTTATCTCGTTTATTCCCCACAATGAGGGGCCGGGGGGAAATTTCGAACTTTGAATGAACGCTCAAAACTCCGAAAGAATTTTACCCGGAAAACCAAACCTCCGAAAATCTGAACGGGGCCGGGTTGAAATTCCGAAATTTGAATGATCAAAACGCTCGAAACTCCGAAAGAATACTACTCCGAAACATCAAAACTCCGAACGACGAAAACTCCAAAAATCTGAACAGTCAAAATACTTCGTCGATGGAAGTTTGAAAAGTTTCAAAATTTTCAATAAATCGACGAATTATTTCAAGGTTTTTTTTTTATTAGGATGTGATTTTAATAAAAAACGATTTTTATTAGGATACGATTTTAAGGGGTTACCCCCACCTGCGATATTGAAAAAATCGCATTTTTTCGGAGTATAAGTATCTGAGAATATGTCCTGAAAATTTCAAGTCGATCCGTTGAAAGAGCGTTGAAAGAGAAACTTTAAACGCGTTTTTCTCAAAATGGCATTTCTGAAGTCGGTGACCAAGATTACTCGAACACTAATGCGCCGATCTTCTTGAAATTTTGCAGGATTATTTAATACATAAAAATGTAGTCTTTAATCGTTCGATTTTTTTTTTCGAAAAAACGGCCGTTTTATAGCCAAAAAACGGCCGTTTTTTTCGTTAAAATCGAACCAGTAACTTTGACTGTCCGCCATTTTGTGAAAAATGAATATTTTTTAAAATCCTTCGATTAAAGACTAGTTTATACTTATATTTGACTAAATCCATCTGCATTTTTTTTCAGATGATCCACTTCGCCGCAATGTTGGTCACCGCAAACCGTGTATATAAAAACATTATTTCATTGACGACCATTTGCCACTAAACAATGTAATATTTTTCAATAAAAAAATTACTGAAAGTTCTTCAAGATGTGTTCTTTAAGACGGTATATTGATCGATTAAAAAAGTTTTGTAGTTTTCTTTAAAAAAATTCATGAAAAAGGCCTTTCTTTGCGCTACAAGTGGGGGTAACGCCTTAATGAAAAAACAAACTTGAAATAACTCGTCGATTTAGTGAAAATTTTGAAACTTTTAAAACTTGCATACCCGCATTATTTTGACGGTGTTCAAATTTTCACAGTTTTGGTCTTTCGTGTAAATTTTTTTAGAGTTTTAATCTTTCGGGGTAGTATTCTTTCGGAGTGTTGAGCGTTCTGATAATTCAAAGTTCGGAATTGCAACCCAGCCCCATCTTAAATTTCGGAACACTAAAACTTGGAATGTTAAACCGTCGCAGCATTCAAAGTTCGGAATTTCATCCCGGCCCCCACAATGATATTTTCTTTGGGTGTGAAGATCGAAAAACGTTGGTGCAAAATTTCGAGGCTCCTGAGTCCTGAGGAAAAGAACCAAAATTTCAGTGTGAGCTGGATGCAGCACGATTTTTTTCAACTCATTAAGGGGTCAGGCGCCTGTGGAAGTGACCAACACTCGTTCGTCGCTTGAGTCAACTCAAGTGAAAAATAAAGGTCGAACATATAGTGCGGGAGTCGCAGATTTAAAGTAAACTTATGATTACAACGATATAAATGCTGCTAAAACTTTAAACGCGTTTTTCTTGAGACTATGTTTTTCATGAACGGTGTACACGATTTCTCTATATTTAATGAACGGATTGACTTGAAATTTGGTACACTTATTCAGTGTAATAGTAGTTTAGTCTTGACCGACTCTTTTCTTCTTAGCATTTTTCTAAAATTCATTATTAACAATAATGTCATTTAACCTCGAAAAAACGAAATCAATTCTTAATTTTTTTTAAATTATTAATCCGCGATAACAAAAAAAGGCTCGGCCAAGGCTTAGGCAATACTATCTATGTTAATGGATCATCACAGTGTAACATTTTCAAAAAATCCATTTCAGAAATTCTGCTAAAACTTTAAACGCGTTTTTCTCGAAACCTTGTTTTTCATAAACGGTGTACACGATTTCTCTATATTTAATGAACGGATTGCCTTGCAATTTGGTACACTTATTCGGTATAATAGTACTTTAGTCTTGACCGATCCTTTTCTTCTTAGTATTTTTTTTAAATTTATCATTAACAATAATGTCATTTAACCTCGAAAAAACGAAATCAATTAACAACTTCGTGTTATGCTTGATCCGCGATAACAAAAAAAAGGCTCGGTCAAGGCTTGGGCAATACTATCCATGTTAATGGACCATCACAGTGTAAATTTTCAAAAAATCCATTTTTTGCATTATTCGATAGTATAGACGGTTATAAACATGGACCTGGCATCGCCGATTGATCGTGAGTAGACAATTCATACGAAAATTCCGCACTCGAAACTCGTCTTTTTCGAAGTGTCGTTTTTCAAAACGGCGTACACTCTCAAAGGAAGAGTTTTCAAGCTATCCGTCTCAAATTTTGACACAACATTCTTCACGCCATTCTTCTTCTTGCTATGGAAGCTTTTTTTAATCTTCATATTTTTTTCAACGAAAAACTGTCGAAAAATTAGGCTAAATTCGTTTCTTTTTTTTTAACCGCCGCGACATTGTCAATTTTGATTAAAAAAAAAAACCTCCATCGTAGGATAGCGGCTTTCATACTCATCAATAATCTTTTTACGAATTTTGTTTACATCACATTTACGGACACAACCGTGTACACCGTGAGGACTCGTTTTCAAAGACATTTTCAACCGTTAAAAGAAAAGTTTAAAAAAATAAAAATGAACGTTTAAAAATTTATTTTCTCTTCTTCATGAGTGCTTTGATTTGACATAAAAAAAATCAGACTGATCAGCGCATTTTAACTATCGAAAAAAAAAATCGCGGAACAGCTATTTTTCGACCCGTTACACTGTGATGATGCCTTGAGAAAAAATAATCGTTTCTTTGTTTCCGATCAACCAGGTGGCCAAAGTCAAGTACATCGTTGAGGCTCTCACGTTCAAAGGTCCTTTACGAGATTGTTGATAACTTCTTTAATTGTTAATATTTTTCATGAAATTTGGCACCAACATCGTTAATGTACACACAAATAAAAGGCTGAACGATTTTTCAATCATCTTATTCCTTCGATAAAAAAAATGAGTTTTGAGTTCGTCACAGTAGCCTAACCCCTTTAAATGAACACAAGTTAATTGCATTGATGAACATTGAGATAGATACCATCGGAGCCTCAAAGGAGTGTCTAAGAAAAAACTTCATCGCAAGTGCAGTTTTCTCAGTCGACAATTACAACACAAACAACAAACATTTGCACTACAACATTCGAATTATTGTGTTTATCGGATGTTTTCCACAAGAAGTTTCGATCAGCTGGATGAGTAATGTTAGAAAACGTGACGACAAAAATGACAGATGACAGACGACGGTGCATCGTGACTCCGCAAGGTTCATGCTGATTGTTATAGTCCACCAGGCGTTGAACCGTTTTTAATATTCACGACAAATCATTCCGTTTTCTTTGTGTTCTTTGTGTTCTAATTTCATTTTTTTTTTATTACCTATAGTCAAACGACGCCGACTGGTTAGTGAGTGGCCATCGTTTGTTATGCATTTGCTTAAGCGTGCCGCTTGCCGGAAAACTCAAACGTCTAGAATCACGAAGATCATATGTTTTTGTTTTATACAGCCTCGCTTAATTCGTGCGAGGGATGATTCTCGCGATTAGGATAGTTCCCTCGCGAATGCCTCTCCCGATAGAATTTATTGAAAGTTCCAGTAGGTTTGAAAAAACTGCAGCGTCCAACTGCATCTCTATTCTGGAGCAGGTTTAATCGGAAACACCTCTTTTCCAAAATGTCTCATGTCTCAAGCATTTCCCTACCGAAACATCTCTATTCGTAACGATCACAATGCCACAATAATACAGTTCTGAAATATGACTGCTCTTAAGGTAGTTCCTCTGCGAAAATCTCAACCAAAAGTTTACATACCATGTTCATGTTTAAAAGATTGATAATTGGTTTAATTAGTGATGAATAAAATTAAAAACTACGCAATATTGACTCGGTACTAGTAGATAATACGATGGATATCATTTATTGCCGTAAAATATATTTTGTATTGTGTTTTTGATCGACCATTGCCAGTAAACTTTTTGCCGGGACTGTCCAGGCTTTGCCCCAATTGTTTTTTTTTCCAGGCTTTGCCAGGCTTTGCACCAAAATTGTGAAGTCTTCTCATGGTTATATCTTGGAAACTAGATGGTGAATCATGCTCATTTTTTTTCACATTATTCGTGATATCTTACTGTAGCTTATCCTCGTTTTTTATCAATTTCTTAATTTTAGTTTTGACGGTAGAATTAATGATGCTCTGTTTGCCCATCATAACGCATTTGTCACGTGTAAACCAAGACAACTTTAAGTGTAAATATCTCAGGTTTGGGGTGGTCAAACTTATTCAAATTGCACAGATGTTTGGATAATGTATTAAATAACGTATATGTCAAATTTCAACCATTTCTTAATTCAACTCTTCTGCGGAGGTACTACCTTAAACATCTCCATTCCACAATCTTTCATATCCCAAACTTTTCCATTCTTCAAAATCACATGTGACATCCAAAACATCTGTATTCCGACAATTTCATCTCACAATATCTCTCTTCCAAAACATCTCTATTCCATTCGTAATATTGCATTTACTATTTTGGCCATGAATAAAACAAGCGCAACGCAGAGGCTCTTGGAATAGAGATGTTTCGGGAGAGAGATATTGTGGAATGAAATTGTCGGAGTACAGATGTTTTGGATGTCACATGAGATTTTCGAGTGACCCCGTCGTACTACGAGTGGCCCCGTCGAAGTATTCTCGTTAATAAAAAGCGACTGACAGCAGAGGACTACTATCCGGATGAGGTAAGAAAAACGACTGTCCCTATATTTTACCAAAACATTTTTGCAGAACGAAAACTACCCGAACGGAAGGTCTCTCATTCTCCTCGTTGCTATTATACAATTTTTCAATCGTACCGTACAGAGCAGGGGTTCCCAAACTTTATTTTATAACGCCCCCCTGTATATCGTGACACCCCCCCCCCTTTTTTTAAATCAATGCCCTAGGCCAGAGGTTCCAAACTTTTTTTTATAACGCCCCGTTTCTGTGAAAAATAAGATGACCGCGCCACCCCTGTCACACCTTTATGGATATTAGAGTAAAAAACACGCGCCCCTGTATATCGTGACGCCCCCCCCCCCTTTTTAAAATCAATGTCCTAGACCAGAGGTTCCCAAACTTTTTTTTTATAACGCCTCTTTCTGCGAAAAATGAGATGACCGCGCCCCCTTGTCACATATTTATCGATATTAGGGTAAAAAACGCGCCCCCTGCATATCATGGCGCCACCCACTTTGAAACCAATGTCCTAGACCAGGGGTTCCCAAACGTTTTTTTTAGAACGCCCCCTTTCTGCAAAAAATGAGATGACCGCCCCCTGTCACATTTTTATCGATATTAGGGTTAAAAACGCGCTCCTCCTGCATATCGTGATGCACCCCCCCCCCCTAAAGGGGGCACCCCCTTTTTTAATATCAATATCCTAGACCAGAGGTTCCCAAACTTTTTTTTATAACGCCCCCTTTCTGCAAAAAATGAGATGACCGCGGCCCCCTGTCACATATTTATCGATATTAGGGTAAAAAACGCGCCCCTCCTGCATATCGTGATGCAACCCCCCTAGGGGGGTGCCCCCCTTTTTTTAAATCAATGTCCTCAACCAGGGGTTGCCAAACGTTTTTTTTCATAACGCCCCCTTCCTGCGAAAAATGAGATGACCGCGGCCCCCTGTCACATATTTATCGATATTAGGGTAAAAAACGCGCCCCTCCTGCATATCGTGATGCAACCCCCTAGGGGGGTGCCCCCCTTTTTTTAAATCAATGTCCTCAACCAGGGGTTGCCAAACGTTTTTTTTTCATAACGCCCCCTTCCTGCGAAAAATGAGATGATCGCCCCCCTGTCAGATATTTATCGATATTAGGGTAAAGGACGCGCCCCTCCTGCATATCGGGATGCAACCCCTCTAGGGGGGGGGGGGCCCTTTTAAAAAAATCAATGTCCTAGACCAGGGGTTGCCAAACGTTTTTTTTTCATAACGCCCCCTTTCTGCTAAACATGAGATGACCGCGCCCCCTGTCACATATTTATCGATATTAGGGTAAAAAGTGCGCCTCTCCTCCATATCCCCCCTATATCCCCCAACGGGGCATCACGCCCCCCTCTTTATAAAATCAATGTCCTCGACCAGAAGTTCCCAAACTGTTTTTTATAACGCCCCCTTTCTGAGAAAAATGAGATGACCGGGCCCCCCTGTCACATATTTATCGATATTAGGGTAAAAAAACGCGTATGCCTTGGGGGGCGCCCCTTTTTTTAAATCAATGTCCAAGACCAGGGGTTCCCAAACGTTTCTTTATAACGCCCCCTTTCTGCAAAAAATGAGATGACCGCGCCCCCCTGTCACATATTTATCGATATTAGGGTAAAAACGGGCTCCTCCTGCATATCGTGATGCACCCCCCCCCCCCTAGAGGGGCACCCCCTTTTTTAATATCAATATCCTAGACCAGGGGTTCCCAAACGTTTTTTTTATAACGCCCCCTTTCTGCGAAAAATGAGATGATCGTCCCCCCTGTCACATATTTATCGATATTAGGGTAAAGAACGCGTCCCTCCTGCATATCGTGATGCAACCCCTCTAGGGGGCGCCCCCCCTTTTTTTTAATCAATGTCCTAGACCAGGGGTTACCAAACGTTTTTTTTCATAACGCCCCCTTTCTGCGAAACATGAGATGATCGCGCCCCCTGTCACATATTTATCGATATTAGGGTAAAAAGCGCGCCTTTCCTCCATATCGTAATGCCCCGTTGGGGGGCATCACGCCCCCCTCTTTATAAAATCAATGTCCTCGACCAGGAGTTCCCAAACTGTTTTTTATAACGCCCCCTTTCTGAGAAAAATGAGATGACCTGTCACATATTTATCGATATTAGGGTTAAAAAACGCGTATGCCTTGGGGGCCCGTTTTTTAAATCAATGTCCAAGAACAGGGGTTCTCAAACTTTTTTTTTATAACCCCCTCTTTCTGAGAAAAAATGAGATGACCGCACTTGTCACATATTTATCGATACTAGGGTAAAAAAAACGCGCCCCTCCTGCATATCGTGGCGCCCCCCCCCCCCCCCCCCCCCACTTTGAAGCCAATGTCCTAGACCAGGGGTTCCCAAACGTTTTTTTACAACGCACACATTCTGCGAAAAAATGAGATGACCGCGTATATATTACATATTTATCGATATTAGGGTAAAAACGCGCCCCTCTGTATATCGTGACGCCCCCCTTGTGGATGCATCCCCCACTTTGAAAACCAATGGTATAGAGAGTGTTTTATATTTCGATTTTTTCGTGTTGGAAAGCCTCGTTCTTTTATTTTTTCCACGAGTTAATACGAAACTCACCGCTGTGTCGTCGGACTCTTGGGCGGAAGTCCCGTCTCCCGAGTTATATCTCGTCGCTCCTCGATGTATATCGCCCGATCAGCGACGTAGCCGCGATTGTTGTTGTTGTTGATATTGTTGCCGGCATGGGTCTCGGTATTGTGAACGTTGTTGTTGTTCACGGCGTAAGTCGAGGAGTCGTTGATATTGTTGGAAATGACGTAATTGCGATCAGCCGCAAAGGTCACAGTGGGCGAGGAATTGTTCACGTAGGGCGTGCGGGGATGAACCGGGAACGCTGGTGTTTGGGGCCTCGAGGCGTTCCCGACTCCGACACTTCCGGGACTGGCGCTTCGCTCGATCCACGAAGAGGGCGAGTCGTTCTGAGGTGGCTGCTATCGACAAAGGAGCGAGACACAAATTACTAACAAGTCCTCCGGATCTCGATTAATTCTGCTGGAGAAACTTATTTACTCCTGATTCTTCTTGTTTTTTTTTCGTAAAAAGAGGGGAAATATTCGATCAACCATTTCATGGGCTATAATTATAATTGGAGACTCATAATCGCCGTCGATATTTTTACTACGAACTCTTCAGCGAAAAGTAACGACAGAGGGCACTGAAAAAAGGCGCAATGCAGCCGGAAATGGACGTATCACACTTGCATTCGCAGTCGGAAGTTTGATTTTATCAGAATTTCTGCACTTCACGATTCGATAAAAGAAAGTGGAGAAAATCGAGGGCATTTGCAGATGCTGTAAACAATTATTTCGAATAACAATACGGAAACGTTATTGACAAAATGGTTGGAACAGAATAATTCAGCGGACAATCAATGGATAAACCTTTTCATTTTTCCATTGTGCCGTATTAGAACAAAAGTGGAGGGAAAATTCGGAAAGAAATGACAAGCATTGAAAAAAATCTACAGATTCGTTGCACACGAAGAAAATATTTTCTTTGAGGGGGGAGATACCTTTAAAGGTACCGTAAGGTACTCAAGCAAGGAAAAAATTTGCTGATTTTCATGATTTTTGTTTTTGAAAGATTTCTTCACCCTTTTTGAGATTTAGGTACTGTTTTATTACTACCTTTGGCTTTCACATGGTACTTTTGTGAAATTATTATTATATAGCGTGACGAATAGCTAAAAAACGAAGTGATTTTTATAAAATTTTGTATAAATCTTCCTGACCTTATTGTCTAAAATATGACCCTAAATGTTGATGAAAATTAGAAAGAAAATTATTTTTTACTGCGAACTGTAGCCATTTTTTTTAAGAAAATTTTTTGCAATTTTTCTGCAAAACCATTTGATTTAGAAAACAATCTTTTTGTTTCAAAGCATACCGTTTAATCGATTTCCAACATTTCTCACTTTTTCTTGGTTCATATTCTGCGTATGAGTGTTAATGAAAGAATAATCTTCGTCTGTATTTTTTCGGATTAATCCCGCCGACGGTACGTGTCACGCCGTCTGACAACATCCGCCGCAATGCGTTTAGAAGACCGTGCCATACCTCCGTCATTTTTAATGATTAACCCTTTCTCGACACACATATATTCAGCCACGCCTTTGACACACTGGGTCCATTTGACCCGGATAGTATTTCATCCACCTGCCCTTAACGACCCTTCGGTCGGATTTTATTGAAAAAAAAACCAGTATACACTTCAAACATTTCGTAATATGTCAGCATAATTAAAATACGAAGAGTATGAAATTGCATTGTTGTAAAAAATTATTGAAAACTTTCAGTTTTGGGAAAGTGAGCTCTTATTTCAAATTCGTCCGGGTCAAAATGACCCAGTGGGTCAAAAATAGTAATAAAACATACCCTGACAAGGACCGTCACTTGAGTGTCCGCCTTCGATTTTGTTGAAACTCATATATGTGATAAAGCATTGAAAACGATTAGACACGTATTTCTTTTTATCTGCGGAAAAACGGTTTTAAGGGGGGAAACCGCCCCTCGAAGAAAGGCGTGTCGAGGGATGGTTTTGCAGTTTCCCTCACAAGCAGTCTATCGATCTGAATGAACCAAAAACCAAATGTCTTCTAATGTAGAGCGAGTAAAAATCCACTATATAGGAATCGAAAAAAAAATAATTAAGAGGTGGCACGCCTTTCTTTGGAGAGTCGTTTCTCCCCTTAAAAACACTTTTGCCCCGATAAAAAAATACGTATATAATAGTTTTCACTGCTTTATCACATATATGAGTTTCAACGAAATCGAAGGCGGACGTGACGTTCCTCGTTAGGGTATGTTTCACTACTACTTTTCGCTGCTGCATGGTACTTTTTTAAATGAATCTTTAAAAATGGCGGAGGTTTGAAAAATGAAGGAAAAAACGTATGTAATATTTACAACGATCAAGAATATGATTTCTTTTTTTTCCTTAAGGGCCCAGTCCACTTTGAAAATTTCAAAAAATCGAGAGCAAGCAAGACTTGAAGAAATCGACGATGATGAGCAATCAGAAGGGATTTTTTACGGTGCAGGAATTGCCGATTGAGTTTAGGTAAGAGTTTTTCATAGTATATACTTTATAGCGTTTTTCTCGAAACAACGTTTTCAAAATCTAGCTCCATCGTATCTCTAAACCTAATAAACCGATTCTCTTGAAATCTGAACCACATATTGTAAACATGATTCCCAACAAGATGACCCTCGATGCTTTTAAAATATTGATTTTTCTCTTTTTTTGCGAAAAACTGCGAAAAAACGGGTTTTTTTTACCGTTTTCGTTTTTCATCTGCCATTTTTTTATTTTTCGATCAAACTTTATATCCGAGGGTAATTTTGTAGCTGGTGTCATACTGAATCTAATGGACTTTGATTTTTTTGTTTCAGACAAGCCGTTGCCGAGTTGTGATGGAGCTACCCAGCTCACCGATTTTTGAGGCGTTACGTTAAACTTAACGTAACGCCGTACCGTAACGCCGTACCGTAACGCCGTAAACCGTAACGTTTTTGTACTTGAGGTAGTGCGAGCGCGCAATCTTTATTTCTCTAGATTTTGTTCAAATTTTAACCAGACATTGTTTATATCATTATGCATGTTTGAGTGAAATTTTAGAACAGTCGTATATTTAGATTGGGAGATAATGGGTTTTGAGATTGCAACTTTTAACACTGCAGGATCTGCATTGAAATTTAGACAGAATGATATTCCGTAAAAAACATTTGTCCCCTATAATAAGAAGACATATGGCAACACTGCAGAACAGTATTGTTCAATATTTTGAGAAAAAAAATAATTATCGTGTTCCAAAATTTAAAAATGTTGTCATAAAAAAATATTTGTATTATAAATATTAATATTTTATATTGTTTATGTTATATTCATTAAGAAATAAAGCTGTTGGTTCATTCACAACTAATTAAAAACTTTGTTCGGGTTTGTTTGGGTTCCAAATAAAAATTTGTGTTGCAGTGTTATTTTAAATATGCCTCGCAAACTCACGTAATTGGATACGTCGAACGATGCGGTGTTGCCATATGTCTTCTTATTATAGGGGACAAATATTTTTTACGGAAACTTATTCGGTCTAAATTTCAATGCAGACCGTGCAGTGTCAAAAGTTGCAATTTTGAAACCCTTTATGTCCCAATCTAAATAGACGACTGTTCTGCAATTTCACTCAAACATGCATAATGATATGAACAATGTCTGGTTAAAATTTGAAAAAATTTATAGAAATCAAGATTGCGCGCTCGTACTACCTTAAAAATGAATAAAAATGAATTACAAATTTAAAAAAAATGTATTTCAAGACTTTATTTATCAAGCCCAACAACTTTTCTATAAATTATAAAATCCTTTTATATAAATTAAATTTTCTTTATATAAATCAAATGTTTTGTATAAATTAAAAATTTATAAAAATTATAAATTATAAAATCCCCAAAAAAAGCGCGAAAATAGCCTTTTTCGTGGCTCGAAAGTGGACTGGCCCCTTAAACGATAGAACTATACATGTAGAACATTTTTCCAAAGTTTCAAAGCGAAATTCGAAAAACTTCAAACGTTACAGCCCGTCAACGCTGTGCCTCACCGCTCGGATTCGGCGCGGGTGTGAACTTCAAACTCGTTTTTCTCAAAACTGCGTTATCGAAATTGGCGTGCAGGATTACTCAAAAACTATAAAGCCGATTGAGTTGAAACTTGATAGAAATATTTATAATATCGGTACCTCCTACTCGACGAGAATTGTTTTCGAAAAATTGGAAACAAAAACTACTTTTTCAATCCACATTTTACAGAAATGTTGCGTGAAATGTTGATTTTTTTGTAAATGCGTGTCATTTTCTCAAATTTCCATTTTCTTCATTTTAATTACCGTCACATAGAAACTACACATGTTCTAACTGAAAAAACGTTTGAACGTTTTTGCAAATCAAAGTCTACGGGAAGCTAGACTGCACGCCGATTCGCGACTCCCGCGGCAACCGTCCTTTAAGGGGTTATATACAAAGTTGGGGCTCAAAAAATAGACAATTTTTTTATTGCATATTCCAAAAGTACATCCTTTCGAAAATATCTGTGCGGAATTTCATTCAGATCGGAGCACTAGATCACAAATTTTGCCGCGTTTTCTACCGCAAGTATGGGCCGAAATAAAAATAAAACGTACCGTCGCTGTGAACGTGATAACTCGAAAACTTTTCAACCGAACTTCATGATTTTCTTTTTAATTGTTGATATTTACAATCTCGTGTACTTGAACGGTTCATTGTTCATAAAAAAATGTTCGATGCTTTTTAACAATTTTTTGTTCGAAATGCTCAACACCTCAAAAAACGATTTTTTTTGCAAAATGGTTTTTGTATTTAAAAAAAGCATTTTTTTGGTAAACAAACCGTTCTAGTACACCGAATGACATTCTCGTTCAATAATTTGTTGATTTTTTAAATTTCAGTTGAGCGGTTCGCCTTTAATCACGTTCAACGCAAGCCTCTTCAAAAAAAAAGGCTTTTCGGGGGAAGGGCCATAAGTCCTACAATTGTCAATATTTTTTTATTGTTAAAATTCTAATTTTGCTCTCCGAGACCAGTTCCAACAAACTGTACTTAGTATTTTCCAATAAAATCCTCATAACGTCGTTAAAAAAATTCACGAACATATCTCAATTTTCCCATCAACTTTGTATATAACCACTTAACCCTCTGCCACAGCTCCGTCAATTTAAAAGTCTCCGCCAATAAAAAAAAATTGTTTTGTATACTTAAATTTACTATTAAGGGGTTACCCCCACTTGCGATTTTGAAAAAATCGATTTTTTTATTGCATTTTTTTGAAGTATAAGTATCTGAGAATATGTCCTGAAAATTTCAAGTCGATCCGAACAAAATTGACTGAGATATGAGCGTTGAAAGAGAAGAATCCGCGTTGAAAGAGCGTTGAAAGAGAAACTTTAAACGCGTTTTTCTCAAAATGGCATTTCTGAAGTCGGTGACCAAGATTACTCGAACACTAATGAACCGATCTTCTTGAAATTTTGCAGGCTTATTTAATACATAAAAATGTAGTCTTTAATCGTTCGATTTTTTTTTTCGAAAAGAAATGGCCGTTTTGTAGCCAAAAAACGGCCGTTTTTTTCGTCAAAATCGAACCATTAACTTTGACTGTCCGCCATTTTGTGAAAAATGAATATTTTTTAAAATCCTTCGATTAAAGACTAGTTTATACTCATATTTGACTAAATCCATCCGCATTTTTTTTTCAGATGATCCACTTCGCCGCAATGTTGGTCACCGCAAACCGTGTATATAAAAACATTACTTCATTGACGGCCATTTGCCACTAAACAATGTGATATTTTTCAATAAAAAAATTACTGAAAGTTCTTCAAGATGTGTTCTTTAAGATGGTATATTGATCGATTAAAAGAGTTTTGTAGTTTTCCTTAAAAAAAATCATGAAAAAGGCCTTATTTTGCGCTACAAGTGGGGGTAACGCCTTAACCCTCTGCCACAGCTCCGTCAAATTAAAAATCTCCGCCAATAAAATCAAAATTGTTTTGTATACTTAAGTACACTATTGAAGTATACCTAAAGTTTGATAATTGTAGAATTTCTTGCTTTAAAAAATCCCTCAACTTTGCTTATCTATTTCCCGTCCAAATGTGCATCCCGCCTTAAGTGATGTTCCTTGTAGTCTCGAAAACGGCGAATAAATCTTTGCTTTACAAAAAATCATGAAAATCAGGGCTTCTTTCCTCGCCTAAAGGCATCTCCCTCCAAGAGATTGTCCGAAATGAATGTTCACAATTGCACCTCTGAATCGCGCCAGATTTTTTTTTCGAATCTCGAAATGGTGAGATCGAATCGAACCCTGAGGTACGCGTGTTACATCCATGGAAGAGGTATACGGATAGAGCTGAGAGAGTGGGAGAAAGTCTTAATTTGTGCGAAGCGGTCGACAAACCTGAGTACTACTCTGCCATGCTTTTGGTGACTGATTAGGGGAACAGTTAGTGTCAGTGTTGGTGTCGCTGTTGTAAGCTGTCGACGATGGCGTGTAAACAGAATGATGATGTTGGTGATATTGATGATGATGCTGATGATGATGATTGTTATTGTTTTCATTCTTGTTAGACGACGGCGTTTGACATCTGATCGGTGACATCTCAGCCAACGAGCGTATGAGGCTGACGAGTGGATCGTTCGGATCGTCGGTTGTCTGTTGTTGGGACACGACGGTCAGGAGGCCGCTATCGACAGTGTCGTTGGCCTCGTTAATAGCCCCAGGCGAGTAACGATCTTTCCCCGTCTCGTGAGAGCCAACTTGTCCACCGCCGTTCCGCGATTCCGGGCGTATCACCGGCGTATCACTCGCGGACGTCAAATTTTCCTGCAAATTATTCGTAGACGTGGGTGTGAGAGTGCCGGAGACTTGGCGATGCTCTCGGAGCAACGTCTCGGCCCGCGCATAACTGTCGCTCCTCGAGTCCGGACGTGGCGGCTGTTGTCTTCGTTGATTGGAATTTTGATGCTGCTCGCTCTGACGCTTGTCCGCACTGCTGTTTAGGGATTGCTGAAGCGCTAGGCCTAATAGCGGTGCTGTTCTTTGAGCGGCGTGTGGGGATGTCGGAGGGCTCTGGAACGCAAGCCAACAAGCTCTTCTTCTCAGGCAACATGCATCGCTAATCTAGCTGGGACTGGCTTATTTTTTTCTTTTCTAATCGCATTGTGCGTGCCTCGTATACACTTCAACGCTACGTTAACGGGTGCTTGCTGCGTGAAAGGGATTTTGTGTTCTTCAAACTCTCGGTGCATTTATCTAGTTTTCTAGAGGAAGCCTCGGTTGGATGGACGGTTCGTTTTTTCCGCATGTTCAAGGGGGGGTACCCGAGTGAACAGCGAGCAAAATCGGTAAACTTCGGGAATTTTTATCTCAAAAACTAATGTTTCGATTGGATCCGGGTTTTTTTATTGGAAAATATGTACATTGAGGTATGTTTGGGAATTTTTTCAGATAAATTCGTTGACTGGAAGCGATTCAAACGCGATTATCTCGAAACATCGTTTTCAAAGTCGGTGCCAGATGTACCTCGTAAACGGCTTGTCCGATTTTGTCCAAATTTAGATACAATATTCTTCGATAATTTTTCACGTTCGCCACGTAGGGGTTTTTCGTTTGATGTACATATTTTCCAATAAAAAAAACCCGGATCCAATCGAAACATTAGTTTTTGGGATAAAAATTCCCGAAGCTTACCTGTTTTTCTCGCCGTTTACTCGGGTACCTCCCCTTAAGGTAGAACGAGCGAGCGCTCTTGGTTTCTATAGATTTTGTTCAAATTTTAATCAGACATTGTTCACATCATTATGCAGTTTGAGTGAAATTTCGGAACAGTCGACTATTCAGATGAGGAGATAATGGGTTTTAAAATTGCACCTTTTAACACTGCAGGGTCTGTATTGAAAGTTAGACAGAATCATTTTCCGTTTAAAATATTTGTCCCCTATAATAAGAAGACATATGGCAATATTGCATCGTTCCACGGATCCAGTGACGTAAGTTTGCGCGGCATATTTAAAATAACACTGCAACACAAATTTTTATTTGCAAATATTTTTAATCGAACAAAGTTTTTAATTAGTTAATTAGTTAATTAATTATCAACAATATAAAATATTAATATTCGTAACGCAAATTTTTTTTTCATGCTAAAAGTTTTTAACTATAGGAACACGATAATTGATTTGTTTTCTCGAAATATTGAACAATACTGTTCTGCGGTGTGGCCATATGTCTTCTTGTTATAGGGGACGAATATTTTTTATGGATAATTATTCTGTCTTTACTGAACGTTTTTTAGCAAAACTGAATAGTAAAGGCAATCGAAACTTTTTTCACTCTTTCCCTAACCAGTTTGCTATCTAAACATAATTGTTCTTCAAAATTTACAAACACAATAGAATGGTACGACGAATTATGCGCCCTTACTTTCGATCAATGCAGACCCTGCAGTCTTAAGGTAGTTCCTCTGCGAAAATCTCAACCAAAAGTTTGCATACCATGTTCATGTTTAAAAGATTGATGATTGGTTTAATTAGTGATGAATAAAATTAAAAACTACGCAATATTGACTCGGTACTAGTAGATAATACGATGGATATCATTTATTGCCGTAAAATATATTTTGTATTGTGTTTTTGATCGACCATTGCCAGTAAACTTTTTGCCGGGACTGTCCAGGCTTTGCCCCAATTGTTTCTTTTCCAGGCTTTGCCAGGCTTTGCACCAAAATTGTGAAGGCTTCTCATGGTTATATCTTGGAAACTAGATGGTGAATCATTCTCATTTTTTTTCACATTATTCGTGATATCTTACTGTAGCTTATTCTCGTTTTTTTATCAATTTCTTAATTTTAGTTTTGACGGTAGAATTAATGATGCTCTGTTTGCCCATCATAACGCATTTGTTACGTGTAAACCAAGCCATCTTTAAGTGTAAATATCTCAGGTTTGGGGTGGTCAAACTTATTCAAATTGCACAGATGTTTGGATAATGTATTAAATAACGTATATGTCAAATTTCAACCATTTCTTAATTCAACTCTTCTGTGGAGGTACTACCTTAAAAGTTGCCATTTTTAAACTCATTATCTCCCAATCTAAATAGTCGGCTGTTCTGCAATTTCACTCAAACATGCACAATGATATGAACAATGTCTGGTTAAAATTTGAACAAGATCTGTAGAAATCAGAAATCAAGAGCGCGCGCTCGTTCTACCTTAAGGATCGAGTGTTTCACCGATGGATTTTAAGGCGAACACCGACGTGACGGGTAAAAAATAGTTTTTTGGCATTTTATCAAATTATACAGGGTATCCTGTTATGAATGGATAATCCTGCAACTGTCGATAGGTCAGATCATATCCTACTATATGCTGGAATTTTATTTTTAGTAAAAGTCCCACGGTTTTCGACATAAAAATCATCTGCATTAGGCTTTTCCCATGCCATTTCCACAAATGATTACTTTTTTTGGCCCAGATTTTTTTTAAAATACTTTTTTTATTAATTTGATTTACTCTTTTTATTTCGTATTTTTTAGGCCCACGAATGTAAGTAAAAATTTCTTCAAAATTACACTTTTTTTAACACCCCCCATTTTGTGATTTTTTCTCCGGAAAACGGCTACGTACAATTAAAACTACATTGTTGTCCACTGCCGTTGGACAACATTTTTTATACGGAAGCTCTATTATACCAAAATAACGCTGTTATTTAACAAAATAAAATATAAAAAAAATTAAATACTAAATTTAATTTTAATATTATACACGAAATAAGTTTAATGCTTGTTTAATAAAATATTCTTTTTCCAAATCCCGAATAAGCAATATAGAGGACAAAAAAAAAATTGGAGAAGACCTCTGTTCGGCCCCCCACAGTGGTGTCCACCCTTAAAGGATACTGACTTTCTTGATACATGGATATTTCCAATGAGAGTTCAACCTCGGAATTTCATTAACTTCTGCTACATAATTTTCGAAGAAAAATATTCATATCCAACGAAAAGTTAGCACAGTTGCTAATGGAAAATCGTGAATAGAGACGTAGTTAAAGGCCCTGCATATCTTGAAATGTGAAAAATAGATTTTTATTGCACAGTTTTGTACCCGAAAGGTTAAACGTTAATTTGCAGAAAAGACTTTGCAAAAGTCCAAGAATTGACTGAATTATAACGGAGGTTTTTTTTTTAATCAGATTTTTTAATTCAATACAATTCCTCTGATTTTAATATTTTTCCCTGCGTAAAACGATGTAGTGAGACTTGTAAAAACTCCCGGGTTAAACTTTCATTGGGCGTATGCACGTGAAAAAAAAAATCATCAGTGCCCTTCAACATTCCTCGGTAAAAGGCTCCAACCTTCCTCAATGGAGCTCATTGTGTGCGGACTTTTCGTTTGCGTTCCAACTTCAACCAATTTTGCGATATAAGCCCACAAATAAATTCTTCCCAAGTTTCACTTCCAACGCGAATATGGCGCGCATCGCGAACGATAAACGTGGGCCGTGTTGAAATACCGAACTTTGAATGCTCCGACGGTTTAAAATTCCGAATTTTAATGTTCGGAAATTCAAGATGGGGCCGGGTTGAAATTCCGACCTTTGAATGGTCAGAACGCTCAAAACTCCGAAAGATCAAAACTCCGAAAGAATTTTACACGAAAGATCGAAACTTCGAAAATCTGAACACCGTCAAAATAATTCGGCTATGGAAGTTTTAAGAGTTTCAAAATTTTCAATAAATCGACGAATTATTTGAAGCATTTTTTTTATTAACCCTTCTCGTACACACATCTGCCGTCACCCGGGACATACACGCGGGGTCCAGAGGCCCCCATCGATTTTTCAGCGCTTGCTGTGAGAAGACTATTTGCCCGATTTGAATAAAACAAAAACCAAAACGCAGCTTCAACCATCTAGAATGCGATAGGATGAAATTAAAAAAAAAAAATTAATGTTAAGGTTGTCAAAAACGCACGAAAACGAGTAAAGTCGTGAAAAACGGTTTTTTTACAAAAAAAATCATAACTCCGTCAATTTTATAGATAATTAAGTGAAATTTTCAGGGAAGTACTGTGACATATAGTAGTTTCATTAAAAAAATAGTGCAATATTAGGTGTTTGAAAAAAGGTATTTATTTGCACGTATGAACATGAGATATTTTGGAGTAAAAAAAATGCTCTTTATTTTATATAAATATATATAAATGCATGCTATAGGCTCTAACTTTTTGAAATTTAGCTCACAAGTCGGCGTTGGGGTCCACTGGACCGCAGGTGTACGAGAAGGGTTAAGAAGTGATTTTGCGTCAATTTTGAAATTTGTCTAGACAATTTTATACGTTCAACATCATTTACAGTCAATTGCGTAGATGTTCGCTGGCACGATCTTGAGATGAGAGCCGTCAAATTGTCTAGACCGTGAGGGTCTAGACAAATTTCGAAATTGACGTAAAATAACTTCGTAATAAAAAAAAATCTTGAAACAATTCGTCGATTACTGAAAATTTTGAAACTTGTAAAGTTTTTATAGCCGAATTATTTTGGCGGTGTTCAGGATTTCGGAGTTTTGATTTTTCGGTATAGTATTCTTTCGGAGTTTTGAGCGTTCTGATCATTCAAGATTCGGAATTACAACCCAGCCCCGATAAACGCCCACCGGATGTCCAAAAAATGGCGTTCAAGTTTGCATCGTTGGAACCCAACGATATTTCCATTTCATTTTCCTCATTTTCATTATTACAGAACATCTTTTTTTACACTTTATATCGTAGATCGCTCAAAATATCTCAAAAATTGGTCGTGAGTTTTTCGTTGGCAAAATCTGCGCGCAAGAAATTAAACGAAATTCAGAAACATCATTTTTCATCGCATTGCCACGATGCAAACTTCAACCTCATCCAAAAATGAAGATTGCATTAGGTAAATGTGAGTGTCCTGTTAATTTTCGTTCCCGTGATATTTCTCTATCATTGACAATCCGTGAACTGAGATGACGAACAGTGACAAAAGTTCGATGAGTCATGTGTATGCGTCAGTGCAATTGTGTGTGTTTTTTTTCTACAAAGCCAAAAATTTCATGGCCCAAAAGGGGCGTTGGGGATTTGAGGAAACGTAAGATTGGTTTGCTCGTAGGTGGTTCTATCGCTCACCTGACCGTCGCTGTACTTTCGAAATTCGTAGGCTCTTTTGACGGTGACGAAGGGCCTCTCGTTGACGCTTTCGGCCCGAGGCCTCCCGAGGGTTCCGTTCATGACGCCACCGTTGAACTTACGGCTGCTCGATCTTTGAGGTAGCAGAGGGCTCGCCGGGGCTGATGTGTATGGTGCTCCTTTTGAGCTTTGCTGCAAAGAGTGTTCACGGTACGCTCAATAAAAATTGACCGCACTGCATGCACATGTGGGAACTTTTCCACCAGGCTCCACTTGTGAACAATTCGTTTCCGATGGATGGCCTACATCAGTGTTTTTCAACCTACTTGAATACGCGACCCCTTTACAAATCAAAACATTCTGGCGACCCTCCCCCCCCCCTCCGGAGCTGCCCAGCGAAGCTTTGAAATTATGAGTGCCATTCGCCACTTCCTACATGCCTGAACTAATAGTCCAGTAGAAGAGACGAAAACCCAGCACTTTTAGCGTAGAATTGGAATTTTTGACTGAAGCTAGATGATTTCGTACTGAAAGTAACCCCAATGAAATTTTGCCCCTCCACTCGTCCCCACCCTAAGAATATTATTAAAAGATAATTAATTAATTATTGATAAATTAATAATAAATTATAAATTAATAATAAATTAATTACGATAGAAAATGCTCATAGATAGTTTTTATTTTGCGCTACTATAATAAATTATGTATTTAGAATGCCCATCATAAATCTAAAAGCAAGTGTCCGGTATGCAGGAGGGCTATGTGCAACGAGCATCGAATGGACTTATGCGTCGATTGCGGTAAATGTCAATAATAATAAGGATTTTTTTCCATTTTTCAGTATCCCAAAAATACTCAAATTCAATCCTCCGAATAAATAAACTTTTTTAAAGGAGGCCGATACTGTCTTTTATTTCGTATCTACAAACCTTTTTCTTTAAAAATCTCAAAAGATTGTTTTTTTTTATATTTTGAAAAAAATATGATGATTTTTTTCATGCTAGTACGTATTTTTCAACGCACCTCCCACGTTGAACGAATGTTTGGCCATTTAATTTTAGTTTTTCTTGAAAAATAAATTTTCGACCATAAAATAAGGATCATTGACTACAAAAACCTCACTACAAAACAAAAAAGTGCATATTTACCGATATGCAACGATCTGAAAACCATCTGGGGTCCGATCGACCCCATATGCAATCAGAGGTTCGTGGCGGAAGTGTGCAGTCGAAGGTTTAAAACAAAAAAAATTAAAAATCTCAATTTCGAAAAATAATTTGAACACTGTAAAGTGAAAAAAAATACATTATGAACAAATACAGAATCTGTTCTTTATTATAAACATAATTTTTTTATGTCGGTGCCATTAAATACCACACTAAATATAAACACTTATCTACAATAATCAGTGTGGTTGTGTTTCGACAAATCGAATGCAAATGTGGAGAGCTCCAGAGTAAATTAGTTTTTGAAATTTTCAATTTTTGCCACCAACATAACTTTTTTTTGTATATAATTAAGAATAATATAAATATTTTAAATATACAAAAATATTTATTATTACACCTTTCGGTTTTTATTTTTCACGTCGGTTTCATTTTTCGTAATTCGTGCTAAAAGTCAATTTTGGAGAAATTCCCGAGAATGTTAAAATTTCCCTAACTTTTCCCTAATTATTCCAGGAGGAAAGAAATTCCCCGAGTTTTCCCTGTTTTCCATATACGTACAGCCGTGGCCTATCACTGAAAACGATCATCGCGAATCAGAGCTAAATTGAAATCCAGCTGGAATGTCTAATTTTGATGATGCCATGTTGCGATCTTTCGGCAATCTGTCTTTCGTCAAGCACGGGGTGACAAAATCAGCTCAAGTAAAAAGGAGACGAAAAAAAAGTTAAAGCGGTACCTGGTACGTGACGGTATTGGTCGTCCAAAGATCATCGTCGTCGTCGAGCACGGCTGAGTCGCTCGCGTAACCATCGTGCCTCAAGCGTCCTCTCTGAAGACTTCGCAGCTCGCCGATCACGCGATTTCCGGTCTCCTGGCGCCACATCTTACCCGGACTTCTCTCGTCCCGTCTGGCTGCGAGTTTTAACTGCTGTTGTCTCAGCCAGGAGAGCCTTAAAAACGATTAAGAACAAAATATGAGCCCCCGTGTCTCTCGCTCCATTTATAGCAGCCTCTTCGATCACGTTTGAGGGGGGAGATACCTTTGGGCGAGGAAAAAAATTTGCTAATTTTCATGATGTTTTTAGTAGGAAAGATTTCTTCACCATTTTCGAGACTTAGGGTATACTTTATTACCACTTTTTGCTGTCATATGGTATTTTTTTGTTTTATTAAGGGGTTACCCCCACTTCCGATTTTGAAAAAATCATTTTTTTTATTGCTTTTTTTTTAAGTATAAGTTTTTCTCAAAATGGCATTTCTGAAGTCCGTGACCAAGATTACTCGAACACTAATGAACCGATCTTCTTGAAATTTTGCAGACTTATTTAATACATAAAAATGTAGTCTTTAATCGGTCGATTTTTTTTTTTCGAAAAAAATGGCCGTTTTATAGCCAAAAAACGGCCGTTTTTTTCGTTAAAATCGAACCATTAACTTTGACTGTCCGCCATTTTGTGAAAAATGAATATTTTTTAAAATCCTTCGATTAAAGACTAGTTTATACTTATATTTGACTAAATCCATCCGCATTTTTTTTTTCAGATGATCCACTTCGCCGCAATGTTGGTCACCGCAAACCGTGTATATAAAAACATTATTCCATTGACGGCCATTTGCCACTAAACAATGTAATATTTTTCAATAAAAAAATTACTGAAAGTTCTTCAAGATGTGTTCTTTAAGATGGTATATTGATCGATTAAAAAAGTTTCGTAGTTTTCTTTAAAAAAATTCATGAAAAAGGCCTTTTTTTGCGCTACAAGTGGGAGTAACGCCTTAAGGACCGGTAATCGCGGTCTCTCGGCTATGAGATTTGAGAGTCGCGAGCGAGGAAGGCTCGTAGCCGAGTAATCGGGGCATTACCGTTGCGGATCAAAGATCATATTTTGTTAGGATTCATCATTCCTTTGGGCCTACGAGGCCACCAATAAAAAAATGACGGCCAAGCACGTGTCGCCGGTCATAAGATCGCGCCTATTCGAATGGTTAGTTTTATTCTTCGAAAATTTGTCAGGGCTACGCGTTGCCGCGTGTGCAATAAAGACGAGGCGTAAAAAGGGAGACAGTGAAAAATAAACGCGACGGCCAGAGGGAAATGGAAGGCAGAGTTGCACAATGGCCCATTTGGGATTGTCTCGGGCGTTCTATATTTATCATTATGTCAGAGGCGGCGAGAGCCGACACGCCAATCGTACTACGGTCACCGTTTTGTACACAGAGAGATGTATTTTTTTTCTCTCGTCACTACTTCGCTTTCTAGTTTTTCACTTTTATAGTTTTCACGGACGTTTCGCGCGTGACAGCGGAAATCTCACCTCAAGGTGATATTTGATCCAAGCGCAAACAGATCGAAGACTAATACGGATATTTGCACACTAGGGGGAATTTTTTTTTTTTCAATTTTCCTCAAACACGTGTCATTTGTGTTATTCGCTATTTTTGTTTATTTTATTTTCAAGGGAGTGTTGCTCACGGCCACTCTTCCTTGAGAGGGTATTGTTGTCTGGAAATAAAAAAAAACGATCGTTTTCTCCAAATTTTATTATTCTACGGATCTTTCTGAATACGCCTGTGAATATCAACACACTCATAAACTGGTACACAAACTTATAAAACTCACAAAATTGGCCGAGTTACAGAAATTATGAGCAGGCTCGGGGTGCGCGGTCGAGACGTAGCAAACTTCATACGTTACAGCCCGTCAACGGTGTGCCTCACGCGCGTTCTCGGAGCGGGCGTGCACTTCAAACGCGTTTTTCTCAAAACTGCATTATCGAAATTGGCGTGCAGGATTACTCAAAAACTATTGAGCCGATTGAGTTGAAACTTGGAAGAAATATTGATAATATCGGTACCTTCCACTTGGCGACAATTGTTTTTGAAAAATTGGAAAAAAACTACTTTTTTAATCCACATTTTACAGAAATGTTGCGTGAAATGTTGATTTTTTGTTGTAAATGCGTGCCATTTTCTTAAGGGGTTACCCCCACTTGCGATTTTGAAAAAATCGACTTTTTTATTGCATTTTTTTGAAGTATAAGCATCTGAGAATATGTCCTGAAAATTTCAAGTCGATCCGAACAAAATTGACTGAGATATGAGCGTTGAAAGAGAAGAATCCGCGTTGAAAGAGCGTTGAAAGAGAAACTTTAAACGCGTTTTTCTCAAAATGGCATTTCTGAAGTCGGTGACCAAGATTACTCGAACACTAATGAACCGATCTTCTTGAAATTTTGCAGGCTTATTTAATACATAAAAATGTAGTCTTTAATCGTTCGATTTTTTTTTTCGACAAAAAATGGCCGTTTTATAGCCAAAAAACGGCCGTTTTTTTTTCGTTAAAATCGAGCCATTAACTTTGACTGTCCGCCATTTTGTGAAAAATGAATATTTTTTAAAATCCTTCGATTAAAGACTAGTTTATACTTATATTTGACTAAATCCATCCGCATTTTTTTTTTCAGATGATCCACTTCGCCGCATTGTTGGTCACCGCAAACCGTGTATATAAAAACATTATTTCATTGACGGCCATTTGCCACTAAACAATGTAATATTCTTCAATAAAAAAATTACTGAGAGTTCTTCAAGATGTGTTCTTTAAGATGGTATATTGATCGATTAAAAAAGTTTTGTAGTTTTCTTTAAAAAAATTCATGAAAAAGGCCTTTTTTTGCGCTACAAGTGGGGGTAACGCCTTAAATTTGTATTTTATTCATTTTTGTTACCGTCACATAGAAACTATACACGTTCTAACTGAAAAAATGTTTGAACTTTTTTGCAAATCAACGTCTGCGGGAAGCTAGACTGCACGCCGATTCGCAACTCTCACGGTGACCTTGTTGTAACACTCTAATGATGATGAATAAATTAAAAAAAATTGTTTTGTATACTTAAATATACTATTAAAGTATACCTAAAGTTTGATGATTGTAGAATAATTATTTCTTAGTTTAAAAAATCCCTCAATATTGCTTATATTTTTCCTGTCTAAATGTATATCTCGCTTTAAGTGATGTTCCTTGTAGTCTCAAAAATGGTGAAGAAGTCTTTCCTTTATAAAAAATCATGAAAATCAGCACTTTTTTCCTCGCCAAAAGGCATCTCCCTCCAAAAGATTGTCCCTCCAAAAGGTGTTAAGATTTTCGGAGTTTCGGTCTTTCGTGTAAAATTCTTTCGGAGTTTCGATCTTTCGGGGTTTTGTTCTTTCGGAGTTATCGGCCCCATCTTGAATTTCGAAACATTAAAACTCGGAATTTTAAGCCGTCGGACCATTCAAAGTACGGAATTTTAACCCGGCGCCAAATAAAAATATTCCTACTTTTCAATTAAATAATACGTTTCATAAATAAATTAAAACATCACGTCATTTTGAGGAACCCCATACCTCAATAACGGTGTTAATTTTTTATTTTATTTTTCATAAAAATTTACACGAAATAAGTTCAATGTATGCTCAATAACATACCTATTTTCCAAATGCCCAAAAAAATATTCTAGTAGACAAAAAAATAGGAAAAAACGTCCTTTTTCGTCTTAGCGTCCACCCATCCGCCATCAGCTCAAATCGAAATGGTATAATTCATTAATTTTTGCACGACGTTTTTACACAGTGTACATGCGTGGGAATGGTGATAAGTTTCGGCTTCACCCAATTCAAGCTCGATGAACCTTGTACGTTTTAACTTTCCGACTTTTACATATTGTCTTTTCTTTTTATTGCTTCTTATTCGTTCGACCAGCTCGTAAATGTCGGCGAAACGTTTCCCAAGCTCGGCAGCACGAGAATGAGTCAACGTGACGAGGCCGCATTTGCCATTTTTGTCCGTCTCGTGTTTATATGTTTATGTATACGCGATGTACGTACGTATACGCGAAACTCGTTGGCAATACCGTAAACGTATCGGCGCACGACAATTTATTAATTGTGTCTCTGGAGTCCTCGAGCGATCGATCCTCGAGAACTCGTATATGTGTACCGTTCGCTCTTTATCGGGATCGATCGCGATCGTTGTGCCCGCATATCTCACGATTCGATGAGAAACTCGTTTTATTAGCGGTCCTGTACAATAGCGTTTCGTTCCAAATATCGCAACTTTTTCCAAATCAGTGAAAAACATTTGCCAAAATACTTTGCTCCGTTCTTTGTCTCGACTTCAGTTTCTTAAGGGGTCTTTTCACTTTAGTCGCTAAAAAAGGCAATTTTCATGATTTTTTTGGATAGTTTTATATTATGGATATTGATATAAAAGTTGTTACACTTAATAAACACACTTTTGAAATACATAAAAAATTGTTATTATTTATTTAAGTCACTATTTATAGATGAAAACGGTACCTAAAAAAATGTCCCAATGGCTATAGCACATGTCATACGATTTTTGATACATGCAAAAATAACAAAATAGCTGACATTTTTCGAAAAAGCAAAAAAAGTTTTTTCCAAGTTTTTGGCAAAAAAAGTAGTAAATATCAAAATTTAAAAAAATCCTTGGTACTCACTATAGCTATAATTGGAAAAAATATGTGGTTAATATTTCATAAGGATCGGTCCAGTAGTTTCGAAGATTTTATCAACAAGCCGTCGAAAAACGTTGTTTCGAGAAAAACGCGTTTAAAGTTTGTTTGGGTTACATAAATACATTAAAATGTTGTTTTGAATGTATTTCGAAAGTGCATTTATTAAATGTAACAACTTTTATCCCCCATGGAAATTTATATACGCAAAAATATACTGCAAATTTATTTTATTAATAATTGTAATACATGTGAAATGTATGCCATATATTGAAAATATATGTGCCCAATTCTAATTTTCGAAACGTTTTTATATATGAGATGTATATGCGTGGTATTACTGTATATCAATGTATCATATATCAATGATATATGTAGCATTTACCCTGCATATATACCACATATATTTAGCATATATGTCGCATACACACTGCATCATACCACATATATGCGCAGCATATCTATATATATGTGCTTGTATGCAATAGTGTACTTTAACTGTAAGTTAAGTTTTTTTTAGGTTTAAGTTTTAAGTTTTGTTAAGTTTAACTGTAATAGTGTTTATACACAGCATATATTTCTTGTCAGGAATATGTATGAAAAATGTATGCGTCATATATGATGCATAAATGACACACATATGAGTCATACATGACGCATACATTTTTGATATATTTTTCTGACAAAAAAATAGATTGAAAATATATCGAAAATGTATGCTTCGTATATGCCTCATATATGCGTCATATATTTGGTGCATATATACGCGTATTATTCTATTTTTCGTCACTATATATGCGCCCGATATATATATATATATATATATATATATATATATATATATATATATATATATATATATATATATATATATATATATATATATATATATATAGCATATATTTTCTGCATATATTTTACATACATAAATTTCCATGGGGGATGTCAATATCTATAATACAACCCTATCAAAAAATTCATGAAAACAGCCGTTTTAGCGTCTAAAGTGAGAAGACGCCTTAATACTTGGAAAACATATGCAGAAGCTCAAGTAGGTCGTGAATATTTGTAAATGCCCTATCCCATGTAGAGGTTGCCATGAGTTGCCCAATGTTACGATCAGGCCAATATAGGGACCATCGTATAAGCCAATGAAAGAGAAATAATATTGGCCCATCACTGTTCCGCTCTCAACTGAAAACTGGCACAATATCGGCCCATCCCTAAAGCCTGTCCTGGCCCATCTTGAAAAACTAATAAACAGCCGTGATAGTTAAACTAAATTTGCCAATTTAAAAACTGGGGATACAAAAATAAAAATATTGAATTCCATTGGCCCAATATTGTTCCGTTATAAATTGAAAACCGGCACAATATCGGCCCATCGTTTAAAACCAATTAATAGCCATGATGGTTGAACTATATTTGCCAATTTAAAAACTGGTAATGCTAAAATACAAGCAATTACATTGGCCCATTATTGTTCCGTTATAAATTGAGAACTGGCACAATATCAGCCCATTACTAAAACCTATCCTGGCCCATCTGTTAAAACCAATAAACAGCCGCGATGGTTCATCGAAATTTGCCAATTTTGAAACTGGCAATGCTAAAATACTGGAAATTACATTTAATTAATCTAAGCCCTTTATTGGCTAAGTGGGTCAGACCATATCTGCTTTTATTTTATTTAAGCCTTGGGTTATTCATTATCTGTATATTGTGCCAGAATAGGCAAACAACTGGCACGTCATATATTAATCGTCTATATTTTGTAGTTCAGTTTTTGTAAGCAAGTCTTGGCCTATTATTGGCATTTGTAAATAACCAACATAAGTAAGTAAAATATGCCAATTTTGAAACCTGTCATATACGCAAATCACAATTTATTTCAAGGTTATTCCATGAAATATGTATCCATAAGTACCAATCTCGGGCCAACCTTGGCCCGATATAGGTTGAATATTTATCACGCACCCAAACAAACCCAAACAAACTCACGGCCCAATATTCTAGATAGACTAACTTCTAGATAGCCCAACTGTGAAGGCCCATCATAGAGCCAGTGGTCAATTTCTACATAGGCCCTTTAAGAGGGCCTACATGGGGCCAAGTGCAATCACCAACATTGGCGCTACAATTAATTAAATCATTGGCCCAATAATTGCTGGCTCTGTTGGCCGATATCGAGCCGTTCTTATCATTTCTACAAAGGCACCTCATTGGTAAATTCTCACGGCCCAATATTCTAGAAAGGCTAACTGTAAAGGCCCGTCCCAGGCCCAACGATCAATCTCTACATGGCTCGAGCAGTCGAACATTTATTGAAAAAAAAACGCGGTTCATCGTAGCTACGGAATCGAAAATGTACGGGAAAATGTAAACCACTGTAAACGTCTAAAATTAAGTGATTTTTCCCGATTTTTTTTTTGGTGGCAGGACAAATTAAAGGATAATAAAATTCAAGAATTTTATTAGTCATGTCTTCAAGTGAACAAAAATATATCAACCGGTGTATCTACCAGAGAAGGAAGAAAAACTGACAAAGGATTCAAAAGCTATGGGAGCAAGATTATTCGGGCTAAATACTACAGAACTCAGACTATTGGCTTATCAAATTGCTGGTATTGAGAATGAAACCACTTTTATATGCCAATGATGCCAATACATCGTGTCCCATCATTATCCCAGCGCTTTTTTATCTTGCTCCGCATACGGGGTAATATGGGAAAATGGAGGTTTAATTGAAAATATACATTGTCTGGTACAAATCAGAAAGACTGAATTTTTTTAATTCAAAAATTAAGAGATTAGTAAATGTTGATTAGTTTAAAGAATAATTAAAGTAGACTGACTCATATACAGGGTGTCCCTCTTATCTCTGCCACCCGAAATAACTCGGTAATTATTGACGTCACCAAACAATTTGCCAGACAAAAGTTGTACGGTGTGAAGTGGGCCATCAAATGCGACGAATTTTTGTTATTCCGGTGTAGACGCTGGCGCACAATGAAGGTCACCTCCACTTTTCTTAAACGGAATGGTACATTTTTTTTCAACCATCTTGTGGAGCCGCATAAAACACATTAGAGGGTCAAAGTCGTTCAAGGTCATTCAAGGTCACCTATTTAGATTTGTATCATCGATACTGACCTTGAATGACCTTGAACGACTTCCCTACACTAAATTTCGCGCTTGCTTATAGTACTTCTTTATAGATGCGTTACCATCTTAAGGCGGGATATACATTTACAACGATCAAAAAATCGATTTCTTTTTCTTTCGTTAAACGATAGAACTAAATATGTAGAATATTTTACCGAAGTTTCAAAGCGAAATTCGAAAAACTTCAAATGTTACAGCCCGTCAACGTTGTGCCTCATCGCTCGGATTCGGAGCGGGCGTGAACTTCAAACGCGTTTTTTCTCCAAACTGCATTATCGAAATTGGCGTGCAAGATTACTCAAAAACTATTAAGCCGATTGAGTTGAAACTTGGTAGAAATATTGATAATATTGGTACCTCCTACTTGACGAGAATTGTTTTTGAAAAATTGGGAAAGAAAACGACTCTTTTAATCCACATTTTACAGAAATATTGCGTGAAATGTTGATATTTTTGGAAATGCGTGCCATTTTTTTAAATTTGCATTTTCTTCATTATAATTACCGTCACATACACGGAGAGAATTAAAAAGTACTTTTTGTCGTGAATTTCACGGTAAAAATTACCGTGATATATTTCAATGTGGTGACAAGTGAGAAAAACATAATAACTCGTATGCGTCAAGTTTTTTTTTAAATCACGTTACAGAAAATTTCAAATACGTAGCTAAACTTTACTATACAAGAAGGGTAGCGCGCACGATAATTTTTACCGAGAACACAATACATTTTCCTATAAAACTCATTAAATTTGATAATAAATCGTAACATAACTGTTATAAAGACGATACTTTTTTAGAGACATTTTTGAAAGGCATAAAATAACAAAATGCACAGTAACATTTCGCTGATATTATATATTTTTTTTTATTTAAGTTTTGCGTATTTTGTTACACAACAAAATTTACTAAAAAAATCTGGTAACATTTTCAATCTGAAGGAGAAATTTTATTTTATTTTCGTGAAAATCTGTGTTTTACTCAGTAATGATAAGCGAAGTTTCAGGGTTGTCATCCGGTTACCGTTACTGCACGGTAATTTTTAATATTTAATTCTCTCCGTGTAGAAGCTATGCATGTTCTAAGTGAAAAAATGTTTGAACTTTTTTGCAAATCAAAGTCTACGGGAAACTAAACTGCACGCCGATTCGCAACTCCCGCGGGGACCTTGCTGTAACACTCTGCCACAGATCCGCCATTTTGATCCTGAATTAATTTTGAAATATTGTTTTGTATACTTAAATGATACAATCAAAGTATACCTAAAGTTTGATAATTGTAGAATAATCATTCCTTGTTTAAGAAATCCCACAATATGGGTTATTGTTTTCCTGTCTTAATGTATATCCCGCCTTAAGGGGTTACCCCTACTTGCAATTTTGAAAAAAGCGATTTTTTTTATTGCATTTTTTTGAAGTATAAGTATCTGAGAATATGTCCTGAAAATTTCAAGTCGATCCGAACAAAATTGACTGAGATATGAGCGTTGAAAGAGAAGAATCCGCGTTGAAAGAGCGTTGAAAGAGAAACTTTAAACGCGTTTTTCTCAAAATGGCATTTCTGAAGTCGGTGACCAAGATTACTCGAACCCTAATGAACCGATCTTCTTGAAAGTTTGCAGGCTTATTTAATACATAAAAATGTAGTCTTTAATCGTTCGATTTTTTTTTCGAAAAAAATGGCCGTTTTTTAGCCAAAAAACGGCCGTTTTTTTTCGTTAAAATCGAACCATTAACTTTGACTGTCCGCCATTTTGTGAAAAATGAATATTTTTTAAAATCCTTCGATGAAAGACTAGTTTATACTTATATTTGACTAAATCCATCCGCATTTTTTTTCAGATGATCCACTTCGCCGAATGTTGGTCACCGCAAACCGTGTATACAAAAACATTGTTTCATTGACGGCCATTTGCCACTAAACAATGTAATATTTTTCGATAAAAAAATTACTGAAAGTTCTTCAAGATGTGTTCTTTAAGATGGTATATTGATCGATTAAAAAAGTTTTGTAGTTTTCTTTAAAAAAATTCATGAAAAAGGCTTTTTTTGCGCTACAAGTGGGGGTAACGCCTTAAAGGGTTATACGAAGTTAGACATTTCAAAAAATCGATTTTTTTTTATTGCATTTTCGGAATGTATAAATATGTGAGTATATTCCCTGAAAATTTCAAATCGATCCAGCGAAT